>JADWQK010001383.1:0-600000 GCA_017933935.1 Sesamia nonagrioides | reverse complement strand
AAGAACTTTTGAAGATTTTTATTTTACTTGACATTGGCACAAAGTCATAACTAGTGCCACACTACAAAAAAAAAAAAAAACATATTAAATTTTACATAATCATCATAGCAACAATACTAGTGAATTTTGAAATAATCTTTTTTTCCCCGCGAATTATTCCAACTTCCCCAAAAAAACTTGGTAATTTTTAAAAAGTGGCAACATTATTTTTGACGGTATAGTTCTGAGCGAATAGCGATGCGAGCAACCACGTGCCGCGTGCCCTGCTCCTGGCTACCGCACATGTTTTAAATTACCTCTTTATGCGAAATAATATTTATTTTTTTAGGGGGATTTTTTTTAATGTTTAGCCCGGCTTTGTGGGCATTAGTAGAATCAGTTATCGATACCTAACAATACCTTCACGGATCGGACAGGGTTTTCTTTACATATTGTATGTATAACAGCGCGGAAAGGCGGTGCGTGGAAAGCAGTGGCAATGAAATGATTTACACAAACTCTGATCAATATCAGGTTGTTTGTGTATGTGAGTTTAATGTTTGTATACGCACCCACGATGCACGAGAAATTCCTAGTCCCACCGTTTAAAAAAAAGCGCCCACTTTTAAAAAAAAACTAACTACTTACTACTAAAAAAAAAAAAACTAAACTACTGCATCGGCTGACGGCGTCCGAATTCGAATCTACGACATTAGAGCTTGTAAGTCACTATCGTTATCACTGGACCCCTGGACACCACAGCTCTGCAAAAACTATAGTCAGAGCGACATTGTCATATGTGACAAAGCTCTCAAAATAAAGATAAAAAAAAGCCATAGTCCCACAACTACAGTAGAAATCTAACAGACACAAGAAATTATAATCTCAAATGTTCTTACTACCTATTGCGTTGCAAGGTAACCATAATCTTGGACAAAAGTGGTTTCTAAATCTCAACATTTCTTATTTCCTCAAATGACGATACAAAAAAATCTTTTTCTTTTCTTATGTGACCTTACTTAGGTTTGGGAATTGGGCTGGAAAAATCTGCCGCATGTCAGACGACCAATGGACCAAACTTACAACACTGTGGAACCCCCTCTTTTTCATGGATGGGAAATCATCAAATCACCTCTCCCGGTCTGGGCGGAGCGAAAGGGCGTATCGGACTTTTACTGACTAAAAGTTAAAACCCACCCGTGTTTCTTCACTTGCTTGTGCGCCAGGTTTCTTTTTTAACCAACCCGCAACCCTGATCCAGGAGGCATCGGTCTGGACTCCTTTGATAAAGATTGGTCCTTGGCAGGTGTGGACACAGAGATGTAGAAAGAGAGGCCTTTGCCCAAGAGTAAGACATTGATCTAAAAAAGATAAATTAAAATAAATACAGACGGATCTGAAGAATTGTGTTGCGATGTGTGCCGGGTCCGATGCGCAAAATGTTGTTGTGTCGGGAGTTTGGTCGTGGAGGATGTTCAGATCAATCTCCCTCTGGCGCAGCTTCGTTAGTCGTATTGTTGAGTTTAACATTGCATCACCTCGCTCAACTGCCGTCTTCCTTACTATTCACTATTTTTTTTAAGTGAATTGGCTTAATAAACTAGCGCGCTTTACCATCATCGATTGCATCACTGCTTACCATCAGGCAGGATTGCAGTCAAGCACTCGTTTATAAATATAAAACAAAAACATCTAGGTTAATGCCTATAATTTAAAAACGTTCATCTTCTTTAAAATTTAAATTATTTAGTATCACTTGACGCCCTTAATCGTTATCCTAACAAGACAGTGTAAGATTCATAAATATTCATTTTATAACGTTGCGACAGGTTTGCTTCTTATCTTTATTAAATCTGAGGTTATTCATGTGACCCCGATTTTGTGGAAAATAAACATCACTATGGGGATGGAGTCCGTGTAAACACATAGTATAATATTTCGAAACATCGCAAAGCGGTTGGTCTTAAGGTGAACAAAGGGCTGGTTTATTTTCCAAAGGATCAGCATAGCCATGCAACGTGGCAATGCTGATTTTGCCTTTGGGGCACGTTTCTTATTGACAGCGACGCAGAGGATTTTTTTGATGCCCTTCCCTTTTATATATTTGTTCATATTATTATTTTGAGACTTTGAAATTATAGATAAATAAAATAAATTTATTTAATATCATTTTGACTTATATTGCATGTCAAGGAATCTCCATTTAGGCATAGATATGCCTGTAGTTGTAGGCTTCGCTTTTCCCATACATTATAAATAAGTAAGCTACAAAAAGAGAAATGAATTTTAAGTAAGCTTCCAGCTTACGCCATTTCCCCTGGCCAGACTGGCAGAGTTCCTGACTGAACGGTCCCTCCAAGTTGTTGTCGACAGATGCTCATCGAAGCCAATGTCGATTAATGCAGGTGTTCCTCAGGAATTTTTTCTCTCTGCAACTCTGTTCCTGCTGCATGTTAACGATCTGCTGATGTCCGGTATCTATGGGTGTGCAGAAGACAGCACAGTTATGGAGAGATACCGGACGGTTGCTCGGGCTAGTACGGAATCAATCCGGTCTGAAAGAGAGGCTATGGTAAAGCGTACGAATGCTGCACTACAGGCAGTCTCCGAATGGGGAACAGCCAAGCTTGTAACAGTCTATGCCGCCAAAACACAAGCGTGTCTATTCACCGCCAAAAGAAGTTCGTTCACCTTGGCTCCTACTTTTCGGAATGTATCCTTGGAGTGAACCGATCTTCAGCTTTTGGGAGTTCAGATTTACTGAAACACAGCTTCTAATGTTATACAAAGGACAGGGTCCGTTCGTGTGTGGAGTACTGCAGCCACATTTGGGCTGGTGCTGGGAAGAGGCTAATTGGCGACCCAGATTTAGTTCAAAACGGTCTCCAAAACCTAGAGCACAGACGTAGAGTATCCAGCCTGACGGTGTTCTAGAGAATGCATTTTGGAGTGTATCCAAGGGGATTGAATATCATCGGAAGACCCGTCGTACGGCGGGTTGTTGACACCACAACGATTTGAACGAAGCATTTCATCTCTACTTTTAAACCGCGTGAATCGAGGCACTGGAACAATTTGCCATCGGCGGCGTTTCCATCGGACTACAATTTAAGTGTTTTCAAGGCTACAGTGAATAGGCTCCTAATAAACTAGCGCGCTTTATCATCAACGATTGCTTCACTGCTTACCACCAGGTGGGATTGCGGTCGCGGTTGTATGAGTTAGTGAGTAGTAATATTATCCATACTAATATTATAAATGCGAAAGTAACTCTGTCTGTCTGTCTGTTACGCTTTCCCGCTTAAACCTCTCAACCGATTTTGATGAAATTTGGCACAGACAATCCTTAGACCCTGAGCAAGGACATAGGCTACCTTTAATCCCGGAAAAATTTCATGTTCCCGAGGGAAATCTAAAAAGTGCGGTATAACCGAAATCCACGCGGGCGAAGCCGCGGGCGGAAAGCTAGTTACAAATAAAATAAACATACGTTTTGGGAGCAGCCTTTGTCTGACAGGTCCGTGACCTACGGTAGGCGCCGAGTTGATCAAAACCATACTTATGTGACATTCTTCATAAACTTAAAGCAGTTGGACATCACCATCAACCTTTTTATCATCCCACTGCTGGGCACCCGTCGCCTCTCATACAGAGAAGGATTGAGCGTAATCACCACGCTTGCTCAATGCGGGTTGGCGATTTCAGAAATTCAGACTTAAAGTCCAGGTTTCCTCTTGTTGTTTTCCTTCACCTTGTTATCAACGCGGTGGCCTAGTGGTTAAACACCACCCTCTCAAGTATGAGTGTGCGTCAGGCAAGTACCAATGTAACTTTTGTGAAGTTATATGTACTTTCTAAGTATATCTTGGACACCAATGACTTCCCAGTTTTCCCAGTAGAGCGCTGCAGACACAACTTGTCGAAGTGATGATTACTGACCCATCCAAGACCCAGTACGAGTGTGGTGCCTGTAATCAGACCATGGCATCATCTTCCATGTCTTTATGCAGTCCCCTAAGTACATACTACACCTTGGATGATTTAATGAATGCTACTGATGCAGCTATCAACGTGGCCTGATGTACTGTGCCAAAAATATAATGTCAATGTTCTAAACTATAAATAACTAGCTTTCCGCCCGCGGCTTCGCCCGCGTGGAGTTCGGTTATATCGCGCTTTTTAGATTTCCCTCGGGAACAGCACATTTTCCGGGGTAAAAGGTAGCCTATGTTCTTTCTCAGGGTCTAAAGATTGTCTGTGCCAAATTTCATCAAAATCGGTTGAGAGGTTTAAGCGGGAAAGCGTAACAGACAGACAGACAGACAGACAGACAGACCGACAGACAGACAGACAGAGTTACTTTCACATTTATAATATTAGTATGGATTGCGTGGGCACATATTACCATGAATCATGGTTGCTATTTTTAAGTTAATAATATTTTTGATCTTAAAATTGCTCGCGGGGTTCAAGAACCGCAAAACATTTTGTTATGCAATAAGATATTACCTTCTCAAGGCTGATGAGTGAAAAAAAACACTTTTTTTTAAATATTTTTAACTAGTGCTTGACCCCAATCTCGCCCGATGGTAAGCAGTGATACAATGATTGATGGTAAGGGGCGCTAGTTTATTAAGAAACTATTCACTCTAGTCTTGAAGATACATATGTACTTAAATTGCAGTCAGACGGAAAAAACTACTACTGGCAAATTCTTCCCGTTTCGCCTCGTTGGAGAAACGCTTCGTCCGGATCGTAGTGGTGTCAATAACGTAAGGGTGGTGTGCACGATCGAGATCGATGCAAAGTAATTAGCCTTCTTGTTGTTTATTTTTTTTCTATTATTCTTATGCGCACTACACACCTTCAGTTTTATCTGTACGATTTATCTGTACAGTCAAACTGCACAGATAAATCGTAGGTCCATACAGCCTACACACTTTCAAGTAAACTGCGCGATCTTTCAGTTGTTATCATCATGGCCTCCATAGACGACGCTTTAGCGAACGTAGGACTAATTTGTGTGTTACATGAAAAACGAAAATCTTTTTTTACTCTATTATGGTATTCCTTGCTTTTGATTTTCCATAATGAAGGCTCCGATTGGTATAGTTGTATAAACTCTTCCAGCCATTCTCGTTGAGCCATGGTCGACGAGTTTTCGTTGAGGCGGAGAGCAAAGAAAAATACTTATAAGTCGTGTTCACTTCACGCTCGCTGCGACAAAACTGACAAAACTGCGCAGTTTTCGACTACACACTCTCAGTTTTAACTGTACAGATCTATCTGTACAGATTTATCTATTCATATTTTGATTAGATCACAGTTTAACTGCACAGTTCAACTGTTTGTTCTACACACCTAACGACTTATCGTTACAGTTCGACTGTACAGATAAATCGTACAGATAAAACTGAAGGTGTGTAGTGCGCATTATTTTGTATTTTTATTCGTGGTCAATTTTTAGTTGTCATATGGTGTAGCATTAAATTCTCTGAATAAAACAGAAACACAAACATTTTTCTTACATTTTATTCACCAGTCATCAGGAAAATTGGTCCTTCGAGTTAGTGAGTAGTGTTTATAGGATACAAAAGGTTGTCACGCGGAGCCAGACTCGGCTACAGCCCGATGCTGAGGCCGCACAAAACAGCGTGCCTCGTCCTGCGGCATCGGCAGCGCCCGCTAGCGCTGCGACGCCGCCGACGGTGCAGTCTACAGTCTCCACGGCCCGCACACTCGCCAGTCCCTCAAAAACACACTCTGTCGCCAGCTGCTCATCGGTAGTGGCAAGGAAGCTCTCCGCCGAAGCACAACACGCCCGTGAACTCGCCCGTCTGGAGTTAGCTGCGGAAGAGGAGAAACTGCAAGCTCAACTACAGCTAACAGCCAAAAGGCTTGAGTTAGAAAAACGGATTGCTGAGCTGGAACACCAGGCTGCAGTTACTACCATTGAGGCTGAAGAAGGTAGCAGGTGCAGTAGAAAATCTGGTCGCAGCAGGGCCAGCATTTCAAATTGGGTAAACAGTAGTGTGCAAGTCATTGAGTCACAAACCGACAACAAATACACTGACACTGTTGTACCATCTATGAAACCCAATCATGCATCGCCACGACCTTCACCATCATCACACGTAAGAAATGTTGATTCATTCCCTATTCACAATTACCCTAATACAGTGAGTATAGTAATAATTACTTTGAGCCAGGTACGTCACAATACCAATATCACAGTAACCCAGTTAACTCTAAGGGACTAGAGGAATCTGCCAGACCCGAGTTCGATCCAGAGGAAGTTGCCTACGCCGAGTCCTACGCAGCGGTTGCCCCGGCTCGTGAGTACCGAAGCACCCAGGATCCGGTGAGTCAACTTGTCTCCGCATTTGATAGTCTGGTAAGGAAACTTCCTTTCAACAATAGTTCCAACAACAACAACAGACCGGTCCAGAGGTCAAATATTGCCATATAAACTTACCTATGTTTGACGGCAGAGCACCACTTGACAGGCTCGTGTTCAAGCTAGGACCGCTTGAACACGAGCCTAGCATACTAGACTCTGCCAACACATATACACCCGCTGAAAACCTTGCCCGCCTCGGTGTGTCATTGAAAGGTACAGCACGAGAGGCGGTGTGCGTTCTTCTGTCAACAGCCTTACATCCTGACGTAGTTGTAGAAGAACTAGATAGGCACTTCGGACGACCTGAGCAGATAGTGCTACGAGAGGTTGCAGCCATCCGTGCTTTACCTAAAGTGAACAATGAATTGAGAGACCTTCCTGCGTTCTCTTCACGCGTTAGAAATTGTGTAGAGGTTGTTAAACTTTTAAATGAATTAGACTATCTGTATTCCCCAGAATTGTTTATTGCTCTTATCAATAAACTGCCCCTACTGGTGCGCACAAGGTGGATAGACTTCGCTGCCACACGTGTCGGCGCTGGCCCTACCTCTAGCCTGGGCAAGGTGGGCTGGGTGGTGGGTGGTGGTGGTTCCTGGCCCAAGAGGTGGACCTACACACCAAGTTCCACAGCACTTTCTCGGACTTGTCACATAATCACATTCATAGAGAACGCACGCATGCAGCCGTGGAGGAGGCGGAGCTGGTGAACACAGTGCATTCGCACTCTGAAAAACATTAATCTACCGAAAAAACACGAAACATTCGTAGGTCGTCTTGTTTATGTTGTAAAAAATCGTCATACGACATTTCGGCATGTGACAAGTTTAAGTCAATGTCAATTCATCAAAAGTGGCAGTTTATATAAGAAAATAAAATTTGTTATCGTTGTCTAAAAAAAAGGCCGTATTCTTTCCGGTTCTGTAACAATAACAAAAATAAATGCCAAATAGGTGACTGCAAGAATAGACACTACACTCTATTACACAATCCCGAGTTCACATCGACATTAGCTGAACGAGATGCTTCGCCACACAACACGCCTCCCTCTCAGGTTCCTCCTGCAACCATTTCGGACGATGCGGGTTCCAGCGCGGTGCGGGAGATAGTCAACCACACAGTCGCGGCGCCGTACGCATCCAGGGGGCTCGTTGTGGTTCCTACTCACCGTCCCCTTTTGAAGATGGCAGCAGTCACCGTATCGGGACCTGCGGGTAAGGTAGACACGTACGCGTTGTTGGTCGACGGGTCGACTTCGACGTTCATCGACTCCGATATTGCGAACCGTATAGGTGCTAGCGGACCGTGTGCGCAGATACATTTGGATTGTGTCGGCGGGTTGTCACGGGAGACCGAGGTACGATACGTCGACTTCGAGATAAAGGGCAAGCATGTAAACGAAACCTTTATCATTAGGAACGCGCGATCAATTAAAAATTGAGGGTTAGCATGGAAACAATAGACCAGCCGCAACGACCCGCATGCTTACCCCTATCTGACTTACATAACTCCAAAGTTGTGTTACGACAACGCGAAGCCTATGCTAGTGATCGGAATTGATAATTAGCATCTCACCATGGCGAACGCAACGAGGAAGGCTACCAATTATCAACCGGTAGCGATACAAACAGGGTTGGGCTGGGTACTTTTCGGTTTCGCATGCAGCAAAACTAGGCCGGTAGAAAAGCCACACTGCAGATACTGCTGCTAGGGATCCGGAGCTTGACGAGTTCATCATAGCGCAGTATAGACTGGACGCAATAGGTATATCGAAGCACGAGGCGCGTAGCACCGAGAACCAACCCGCGCTCGATATCCTCGACCGCACGGCGCGCCGGCTTCCCGAAGGTTGGTTTGAAGTAGGTTTGTTGTGGAAGACTGATAATTTAAACTTACCGAATAGCTATCCGTTGGCTCTGAAATCGTTACAATCCACAAACGCGGTGGTTTTGAGATGCGCGGCTGGATTTCCAACGAACAAGCAGCACTGGCCCAGCTGCCAGCCGAGCTGATATCCGAACTGGCTAATAGTAGAGACGTAGAGTTGTCTAGAGACTCAACCACTAGAACGCTAGGTGTCCTCTGGCAGCCAATCCGCGATGTCCTGAAGTTTAATTCTGGAGTGTCTGTCAACATTTCAGCTCCAGTTACTAAACGTCAGGCACTGACACAAGTCATGCGTGTGTATGACCCGCTGGGTATTCTAGCGCCAGTTGTAATCAGGGGGGGAATCCTATTCCAAAATTAAATTAAAAAATAAATAAAAAAAACTCTTTATTCATACCTTTGACTTTGCTTAAAACTAGGATACATACATATAACATAGCTTGGTTAATATGGCAATATATGACTTTCTTAATGATATAATTCCTAACATGAATGAAAGAATCCCAATTTCAGCGGTGTACTTGGATACGACAAAGGCATTTGACTTGGTCAACCATGATATACTGCTGAGCAAGCTAAACGCATATGGGATAAGGGGTAATGTTTTATCACTATTAAAGTCCTATCTAAAAAATAGAACACAACACACCGAAATAAGTCGAATTTGTAACTCAAATAAAACAGTTGTAAAATACATATCCAAAGAACGGGAAATACACTATGGTGTGCCCCAAGGCAGTGTGCTAGGGCCTTTGCTATTTCTTATATATATAAATGACTTTCCTCAAAATATACCCTATCCTATGACATTGTTTCCCGACGACAGTACTATCATTGTTAAACTTGACAAAAATAATAATGACTTTGAAACTAAGATAACAAATGCATTGCAACAAGCCGTTAACTGGTTAGAACATAACAACTTAATTATTAATTTAAAGAAAACTAAAATTATGAACTTCCGTCAAAGAGTTGCCAATTCGAAATTAAACGTAAGCTTTAATAATGAATAAATTGAAGAAGTTGAGAATACAATTTTTTTAGGCCTTGACAATAAACTTAATTGGAAACAACATACTTCAATATTAATTAAAAAAAATAGTAAGTTTGCTTTTGCTTTGTTTAAACTGAAGAAAGTATTCAATCAAACTGCGGCAGTAACTGCATACTTTGGATATGTCGATTCACTACTGCGCTACGGAGTCATGTTTTGGGGTAACTCCTGCAATAAGGATATGGTGTTCAAATCACAAAAAAGATGCATTAGGGCTATTACTGGCATAAAAATAACCGACAGCTGTAAGCCTTATTTTGTTTTGTTAAAAATAATGACTTTGTCTTGTTTGTACATATTTGAGACTGCTGTATTTGTTAAGAAGAACATGCATTTATTTAGAAAAGCATCTGAACATCGCTATAAAATGATTAGAGAAAAATACAGACATGAACTATGCGGTCGACCTTCAAAGACCGCTTTGATGCACAAAAGCATACTTTGTATGGCCCCAAAAATATTTAATAAATTACCAAATGGGATTAAGGACCTAAATATTATTCAATTTAAAAACAAATTAAGACGTCTATTATTGGAGAAAAGTTACTATACAATTCAGGAATTCCTTAATGACAAATTGTAAGTTATTTGTTGTTACATTGATACCCATTTAATTTTGACATTATACTATTTCTTAAAAATAATTAACTTGACATTGCCACTTATTAATTTTGAAATTGTATTATATAACTTATTTAACATCTATTTAATTTTGACATGGTATTGTATTTTGACATTGTAAGTTATTTGACATTAATATTTATAAAAATTTGACATAGCATTATATTCCAAATTCATTAAATTATTCATCATTTTAATATATTGATAATCCTTTTCATGATTTTAAGTTCTGTTAAAGAGTGTATGCCTTTATGGTAGATTTTTGAGGAACTGATTTAGTAGATATTAAGATCACATTGTAAAATGTACTTACCAAAAATCACACTAATAAATGAATTATGAATTAACTAAAGGTTGTACTAATAATGCAACCCTGACTCCTAAACTAGGTGATCCTGTTAACTTATGGAGAAAAGGTTTGGAATGGGACGAAACTATGTGTGACAGCGATTCCAAGTAATGGTGCGACTGATTTGAATCTGTAAAGTCAATTTCAAAGGTTCGCGTGCCAATACTACATAGGAGACGCAGAAAAATTTTGTCGTGAGTTGCATGTTTTTTGTGATGCCAGCGAGTCTGCGTACGCCGCGGTTGCGTATTGGCGAATCATTGATGTGTCCGGAAATGTCAGCGTATCTCTTATTAGCAGCAAAGCTCGTGTCGCGCCGCTAAAACCACCATCTATCCCGCGCCTCGAGTTGCAAGGGGCACTTATAGCTACTCGTCTCGCGTCATTCATTTGCGACGTTCACTGTTGTAAACCCATTCGCCGATACTTCTGGTGTGACTCTATGACAGTTTTAGGCTAGCTACGCAGCGATGCCCGAAATTACAAAGCATTCGTAGCGAACCGAGTCGGAGATATTTTAGAAGAGAGCACCGTTACCGAATGGCATTGGATCCCGACGAATCTGAATGTCGCCGATGACGCCACTCGGTCTAGTGGTGGCGTGCCAAGCTTAGAGTCACGGTGGATGCGCGGACCGCCATTCCTATTGTTGCCTTTTGCCGAATGGCCCTCGGAACCAGCACAACGTTAGGTCGCAAATGAAAATGAGCTCAAGTCATCTTCTTCATTACCAACCCCATTTTGTAGAGTCAACGCTAATGAAGAAGTTGAGTTGTCCAGACCTGTCGTAGCTAGGTTTTCATACTTTAGCTCATGGTTTAGGATGGTAAGGGCGACTGCTTGAATTCACCAGTTCATTGCCATCTGCATAACTAGGGTTCGGGGGGTATCTAATAATTTTATTCTTTCCCCACATTGTAGCGAAACTTCTTTAGATGCGCTTTCCCTCGACGTCGCCCTACGACCGCTGTCAGTAGAAAACCTGAAACATGCAGAGATCCACATTTTCCGTCAAAGCCAGAACAACACCTTCAAGCGGGAACTGCTCTGCATACGCGCCGGACGCTCACTTCCTTCAAAAAGCCAACTCGTCAGCCTCTTTCCAGCCCTAGATCAGAAAGGACTAATGTATGTGCAAGGACGTGCCACCGCCATCAGAGATGTAACCACAGAGACTAAACCAATCATATTAAATGGGAAGGACAATGCTGTTCGTCTGCTCGTCGCATACTTTCATGAACTTTTTGTTGCGGCAAAGATTTTGGATCTTGGGTTTGAGAAATACCGTCAGATACGTCGTACAAGGCTGTCAACGCTGCAAATTGGCACGCGAATCACCGCCCCGCCCCTCTATGGGAGACTTACCTCTTGCCCGAGTAGCTCATGGATGCAGACCATTTTCATTCGTGGTTTTAGATTATTTTGGCCCCATGTTGACCTCAGTTGGACGCAGGCACGAAAAACGTTGGATAGCCTTATTTACTTGCATGACGACCAGGGCGCTACACCTCGAGTTAGTACATAGCTTATCGTCCGATGCTGCAATTATGTCTGCGTCGATTCATCGCACGGAGAGGAGTACCAAGTGAAATTTACTCGGATAAGGGCACTGCTTTCATAGGCGCAAACAGTCAGTTATGCCAACTGTACGGGCAGGATGTGGAAAACTTCACTGCATACAAAAAAATAAAATGGCGATTCATTTCTCCGTCGGCCCCATTCATGGGTAGGGCGTGGGAACGTCTGGACAAAAGCGTGAAGAACGTTCTCAAAGTGACCCTCAGAGAGAGAACGCCCACCGACGAAGTGCTAACTACGTTGTTGTTGGAAGCAGAAGCTATAGTAAATTCTCGCCCGCTCACGCATATATCACCAGATCCAGCAGATCCAGAAGCGTTGACGCCATTTCATTTCCTGCTGGGTACCTCATCGGTCTATAACTACCCTGCTCAACTCACGGACGCAGATTTATGCAGCAGGAACCACTAGCGTAGGTTCGTAAGACTGGCGGATCATTTCTGGTGGCGGTGGGTTCGAGAATACCTACCAGAGCTAGCACCATGAAGAGTCCGCAGCGGTGAAGTGTCGGTCAAAATTGGAGACCCTGTACTGATCGCAGATGGAGACCTTCCGAGAGGCACGTGGCCGCAAGGCGTGGTCACAGCGCTGTTCCCTGGTCGAGACGGAATCCTCAGAGTGGTCGACGTCAGGACCTCTGCAGGAATTCTCCGCCGACCTCTAAAGAAGATCGTTCTGCTTTGAAAGGGAGCATGTGCACGATCGACATCAATGCAAAGCCTTCTTGTTGTTTATTTTTTTTTTATTATTCTTATTTTGTTTTTTTATTCGTGGTCATTTTAGTTGTCATATGGTTTAGCATTAAATTCCCTGAATAAAACAGAAACACAAAACATTTTTCCTACATTTTATTCCCCAGTCATCAGAAAAGGTGGATTCTCCTGACGAAGGGACGGAGAGGGAGAAATTAAGTCACGCAATTCCCGCGCACACTCTCTTAAATGCATCCTATAGAACACCAAAAATATTCACAACCACCGCGGACGTAATTCGATCTTGATCTTAGGGTAGTTTAGTTCATTCATCAATCGGGGGTTGCGGAAGCAGTGTTCGTTCTCGTAACCCCCGGTGTAGGTGTGAGATAGAACACCGGAGTCGTTTTTAGTCAGTAAAAGTATGACAGACCCCGTCGCCCCCCCAGGGCGGCGGACATCCATGAGGACTTTCCACCCCGGAAAGAAGTTAGTTCATACATTCTTTCTTTTGAGAACATTATAAAAAACTGTTTATTTTGTCAATTGGAGGAATTTACTTTCAGATCATATTACAAAAAATAGGTAGGCCAGGTGAAGTTGCTATTTCCTATGTGAATAAGAAGAAAGTAGACCGAAAGCCGAAACTTCAGATATAATCTTCGTTAGACATTATGAAGGCAAACAAATAAAACAGATTACTTATCACACATTAAGTTAACGGCTGTTTAAATTTCTCCGTATATGTTGTGTTAATGCTATGTTAATGTGTGGATCTCAAATAAAAAGTTTGAATTTTAATTAATCTTATATGTTTCCCGAAGAATTCGGAGTCCGGTTTTGAAATTGGATTCAACTATCCAGTATTTTTACATTTTTTTCTGTAACTTAAAATAAGCCTTCTCAAAATATATTGCTTATGCTGTGCTTAACATGGGTGCTATTGTTGGACCCTATAAGTTATAATATTGTTGTTGTTGGTTTGTGGTGAATATTTACAAGCTATGCCTTAATTTCTTTTTTTTTTTGTGTTGGTATTTTTGTCCAGCCGTCTTAATGTAACCACAACATGCTATTGACGTCTTAAAGATGGGTGAGCTCGTAGGCGTTTGCTTTATTTGTAATATAGTAATAAAATAAGATTTAATAAAACGAAAACCTGTCCATCACTAAATATTTTATTGTACAGTAACAACTTTCACACTCTCATACAATAAGTAGATAATACTTATTACAATAACCATATAGTTACACTATCATAATATACAATATATTTATGACTTCAGCCTAATGGCACTAGTAACTTTCTACAGTTTTCTTCGAGTCAAATACAGACTTAAACAAAATAAATTCGATCATAGGCACTTTGATCAACCTCTTCATGTTGTCGAGATATGGCGGCCTATTACAAAAATAATAACTAATCGTTCAAGTATACAGAATTGGTTTGTAAAAAAGCTTAGAAGTAAGACGAATCCTAAGAGGATTGAAAAGAAAAATAAAGATTTATTCTTATAACAAACAATAATGTTCGCGCAAAGTCAGTTCAATTACGAAATAACAGATTGCATTAAAGGTATTTGAGATTATGAATGAGTTCGAAAATTAAATCAAAAATCAAATTTAATTAATATTCAATTAAAAAAAAAACAATAATGCCAAACAAAGGTGAATTTTAAAAATAGAGAGTAAAAATTTGGAATCAAAAGTGATTGGTCCTTGGATTAGGGAGCGTTTGTGTGACGCGTTGTGATTGAGCCATTTTACGAATGGCGTTCGGTGATTGGTCAGCACGAGCAGGACTTGGTGGTTCCGTCCCTACTGTTTTCGCCGTTGGCAATCTTGTGGTCGAGCGCGAATTTTTCACCATCTCTGTTGTCATTGTTCTGGAGTAATTTGTCGTTTAAAAGTATCTGTAAAAAAAACCGTTGCGGATTAGTGAAAAAATTCTATTTCTTAATTGACTCTGACTTGATAGGTATAAGGTTAGTCTTCTATCTGGATGGATTTTTGTCAGCGGAACAGAATAGGCAAATGAGGCCTTCAACCAGTTTTTCATTTCGAATGGAAGATTTTAATATTCATACACGAAGGTTGCGGGCATATCGTAGGTATTTACCCCCTTATTCATAAACGCTGATTAAAGTTAACTAGTGATTAGCGATTGTTTAAACACACATTTAGGACGTTTGCACGTCACTTAACTTTAATCATCGTTTAAGAATAAATCCCTTAAACTCTGTGGTCTTTATTCATAAAGAATGACTAAATTTAAGTGACGTTAAAAGGTCAAAAATGTATGGTTTAAGAATCGCTAATCACTATTTAACTTTAAGCAGCGTTTATGAATAAGGGGGTTAATGTCTAGTTTACCGGTAATTAGCACACAGCCTAAATAAAGATGCTAATCTTGGTGGACAGTATTATACGTTGGTAGACGTCTGGTCAGGATGCGTAATGAACATGTGATCTTAAAGATAATAGTTTCTCAGTAAAAAAAAGTCTTCAATATTCCTACGACATGTTTGGTAACTGAATGACGCTACATCGTAGCCAGTATAATCCAGTATCGAGAGGAAGATGAAAAACCCACCTATGACAACGCAGAACAGAATCGTACTGGCGCCACTGTACAAGAAGAATTAATATTGGATTGAAAATGTTATCATATAGGGTTTTTTTTTATTCTGCAATGGTCTTCACTGTCCAAGTGCTCACACAATAAGATTTAAGAGGCTTTACTTGGAAAGGTCACGAAAAACAGCAAAAAATGTGAAATGATGAGCGATCTATATCACACAACAATGATAAACCAGTAAAATCAGGGATCAAATATTTGCATTAGAAGCTTCAAAACTTGGAATAGCAATAACTCAACAATTCCTATAGCGTAGAACCAATAATTGATCCCCTCTTTTTGAAAAAGTATGGACTTCTAGCACAGACCCTCACTAAACCCGAAGCCGTTAATTTAATTCCCACCACAGTAACATCAGTCGGCATTTTATATCGCACAATCTTTAAAAAACCACTTACTTAACATAATACTACGCCGTTAAAAGTATCGAAACTAAGTTTGGTATGCAATATATGCTATCAAAAAAGTTTTACTTCACAATCAAACGCGTTTATAGTAGAACTAATAAACGGAGGATTGATTTATAGTATTTACTCATCGTTTTCATAGACAACTAAAACTATCATCTATATTATTTGTCAAGGGCTTTTTCTGTTGGTACGATTTCATACTTCATCAATATACATAAATGAGGCATAGACCGCTACACCGGAAAAATATACGAATTACCTACTCACATTTCAGTGGTTATTCGCAAATTTACGATTGAAAATCAAGGGTTTTTCAAATCCCGACCTCGACCTATCGATCTCCTATGAATGTGCGAATACTTCGAAATTAATAAAATGGCAGAGTGTTGATTTTACGCTCAAATTCGAAGGTCTTGAATACATTTACATAGTTTCTGTTTCTAATTATAAAAAAAAAAACTATAAATAATTTAATAAAATGTATTATAAACTAATTAGTTACATAGTTCCCAAAAACTGACGATTAATTCTGTAAAAAATTCACCGTAAAAGTTAGGTGAAATAGGTATCTAAGCTTAGAGTTAAAAATCACTGAATGAATGTCGAGCACTACATCTAACTATCTAAGATCATTACAGATAAAAATAATTTATCCATACCTATATCTAATATTGTGCGGAATACCCGCAATAACTATCTTAGGACCATGTCAGACCTTAGAACTATCTAAGGTCCGAGCTGGTAATAGTATGAAGGACAGTGTGCTGATACTAATCAGTCCACAGTCCTGTGTTTGATGTGGGAAAAAAAACACAAAACAAAAAACTATTGAAAGTTTGGTTTGGTTCGGTGGACAATTTGGTTTTTTGTTTTATATCTTATTATTTTTTTGTTGCTACCCGATGTGTGTTTATGCTAGATGTATTGTATTGTGTGTCTAGTCTGTGCTGAATAGATGTATTTTCTTTCTTTCTTTCTTAAACATTGCACCTTACCTTATTAACTAGTGACCTGGCTGCCTCTTCAATGTTGATATTTTCTTTGGCCGACGTTTCAAACCAACCGGCGAATCCTTTCTCGCGACAGAACTCCTCCATCTTTGCTTGTGAGTTCACTATACCTTCCTTTTGTTGGTCACACTGAGGAAATGAATACAATAGAACACTCTTTATTATGTACACCATATTGATTACAGAACATAAATATAAAGGCTTATCGCTAAGAGCGATCTCTTATACAACGTGTAACATAAAGGGTATATACATAACAAAGGCATGACATCTTTTCAAACGATATTGCAAGGGTTTTTTAATCCTATCTCTTTATGTTAGGAAGTTATGAGGAAAACACCGCCTGTGATAGGCTACTATCATACTAGTCGCACAGAGATATTGAAGACATTTATCGAATTTCGGCAAGTAACGTGACGGGTAACGAGTAGTTATTAACGTATGTAGTGTGCTCCCACATTTGTTATGATTTGATTTTAAGAAACACACGAAACTGAAAATTTGGTACCAATTTTTTGAGTATTTTATTTTGAGTTGAAACCCTTCCGATATCGTTTGATATCATCTAAAGATGCCATGCCCTTGGTATGAATATACCCTTTTTGTTACACGTTGTAGACAACCTTTGGTTAGAATACTAAGGGGAAGGAGAGAGAAATAATATAGGTAGTCTACAGTGTACTATTTACATAGACTATACATTAAATATGTACGTTAAGTGTATAATACTAGTTTAAATGAATATGTACATCTAATTAATAAACATCATACAAGAGCAAATAAAAAAATAATGATATGAGAGAGAGGAAGTGCTTCTTTATCATAATTTTAGAAGAGGAAATGTTTGAGCACTGCTTATCGACACAGGCAAGTCATTCCATAGCCGAACTGCGTGTACAGTAAAGGATTTATCGTAGAAACTAGTGGAATGCATCTCTAATATCAGATTTTCCGATGACCTTAGATTTCTATTATGTGTGTCATGAAGGAACTTGAAACTTTCTTTAAGATAAAAGGGGGTTGTAGGAACAAAATACTGTAGAGCTGAAATAGGATATGAGAATTCCGGCGAAGACGAATGGGAAGCCATTTAAGCTTTGTACGAAATTCAGATAGGTGATCATATTTGCGCAGGCTAAATATAAATCTTATGGAAAAAGTTTTGAAGTTGCTCAAGTTTACCTAGTTGTGCCTCAGTAAGATCTGGATAATTGACATCTGCGTAGTTAAGGAATGAAAAGCTCACTATGCGGAGATTGTAGTAGGCAAATGTGCATGACTGTTGCACCATCTAGAAGAACTAATTACCTTATTCGCCAACAATATACAAGGTATGGGCGATCCATCTGGAAGTTGAACCTTGGCGTCCAGGTCATTCTTCCACTTGACGACGGCATCGAAGGTCGCGACCCTCGAAACATCGAACACAATGAACGCACCCACAGCTTCCTTGTAGTATACCCGGGTCATGTTGCCGAAGCGCTCTTGACCTGACAAAAGTAAATATAAAGTAAGATTTGGAGATCATATCATCATCATTTTCACACAGAAGACATCCATTGTTAGCACCTTAGTTGTATAACATACTATCCAACCAAATAATTATATTCACGTTTAATCTATTTGTTCATAATTATGTTTGATAAACTTTTCCGCTAATCAATGTAAATATTGCAATGACTGTTGATTAACTCTCAAAATGAGAGTCATTGCTACCTAGGTACTGATAGAATATTACGGCCTCGGAGATTGCAGAATAAATATATTTAACTTTTAAGGTTTTCTTATATAAATTAGTGTTTGCAGTCGTCGATGGTAAAGCGCGCTAGTTTATTAAGAGCCTATTCTCTCTACCCTTGAAGACACTTAAATTGTAGTCCGCTGGCAAATTGTTCCAGTCCCTTGATATACGCGGTATAAAAGAGGCGAAACGCTTCGTTCGGATCGTTGTGGTGTCAACAATGTAAGGCTGGAAACTCGCCGTAGGACGACGGATCGTCCGATAATGGAATGGAGATGCGGGATTTAAACATGTAATTCCCTCGCACACTCTACCAAATGCATCCTATAGAACGCAGTGAATCCCGTGCAGAATGTGGGATGCAAATTGCTGCGATTGTTTTAACGATCTTGGAAGGCCAGCAGATCTACTCCGAAGTTCCTATTGGAATAATAGAATCAAACAGGCACACGGTCGAACCGGATACTGTTGTACTACATACTACTAAAAAGCCCTTTCGCTACTACTTGAAGTACCTATAGCAAAATGATTTAAACACTTTAAACAAATACAAACTCAGTAAAATTGTAATTATTCTTGTCATCTCCTATTGAAGAAAATAATACAACATTATCTACTTTTAGTGACCAAAGATATATTGGTCAACTAAGCAAACAACTTTCGCAATAATTGTGTTAACAAATATCTTTGCAACACCAAAAATAAATGTGACAATTTTCTTAGGAAGACCGTAGTTATGATTTTGGTGGAATACGAAAGGACGAGGTGACAGCCTCCGTGGCGTAGCGGTAGCGGATGCGGCCGCTGCGCCAGGTGGCGCGGGTTCGATCCCCGCACAGTGCAAATATTTGTATGCATGAATATGAATATTTGCACTGGTCTGGTCGTGCCTCGGAAAGCACGTTAAGCCGTTGGTCCCGGTTGCCATACGAACATCTAGTGGCAGTCGTTACGGGTTGTTGGAGCCCTCAAAAGTCCAACAATTGGTCTAACTGCAATGCTTCGATGTCGCCTTCGGGTTGTGGAGGTCAGACGGCAGTCGCTTCACGGAAAATGTCGAAGTTTAGCCATATCAGCAGTTTGACTGGTAAAGCGGACCCCAGACTCCAAAGCTGAAAAGGCTTCGGATGCGACTGGGATTAACGCTGGGATGATGATGATGACGAAAGGACGAGGTGCTGTCAGTCGAATGTCGATGATCGAAGAAATGATACAAAAAGATAAAGGCCTGATTGGGGCATTACAATATTTTTTTTTTTTTTTTTAATAATTATAAACTGGTGCTTGACCCGCAATCCTGCCTGATGGCAAGCAGTGATGCAATCGTTGATGGTAAAGCGCGCTACTTTAATAAGAGCCTATTCACTCAAGAAAACTGAGTGAATAGGAAGGAAGACAACAGTTGAGCGAGGTGATGCAATGTTAAACCCATCAACACGACCAACGATGCTGCGCCAGAGATCTGGAAACAATCCGCGACCAAACTCCCGAAACAATACCATTTGGCGCATCGTAATCGGCACACATCGCAACACAACTGCTCTGACCCGGCGTGTACGGCTTCACCAGACATCATGCCGGAACACGACGAATCGCTTAGCGGCAAGACTTTGCCTGGTGTGTGGTAACTTCTGCCGGCAACCGCTGTTGTGGCCATCTTACAAAAACAAATATAATGAAGAAGAAACTAACCCACTTGACTTCTCCACTTATAATATTATCGTTTATATTATAAACAGTAGAGTCATGAACAATAAAGCTATAATTCCGAAACTCAACGCAAACACAAGATTAAAGGCCTCACATTCTTCATCCATTCTGTTAAATTCACTTATGCAATGAAATAATGGTATACCTAACTGACTTACACTCGACAGTATTACATAAAAAGAAAAATCTATGGAAAACGTTGAAAGTGACCCAAAGACAAGTTAACAGATAGGTACCACATGACATTTCAATTTAAATGAAAAGTTTTGCCGTCAAACATACATTAAAACCTTTATGGTTGTTAACATTGTCAACTTATTTATATGCCGATTCAAAGTGCCCTCGTACCTCTTTGCAATGATCAGTTAGATCTACATCGTAGAGAATGTTTTGTGTTTCCTACAAGATGTTTTAAAATTATCATAATAATACGAGCAATTGCGTACCTTGTAAAACCCGCTATCAAAAACATTAGTTCCACAGATATCTTCATATACAATATGTAAAGAAAACCCTGTCCGATCCGTGAAGGTATAGTTAGGTATCGATAACTGATTCTACTAATGCCCACAAAGACAGGCTAAACTTAAAAATAAAATCCCTCTAAAAAAATAAATATTATTTCGCAAAAAGAGGTAACTTAATACATGTGCGGTACTTTACACTTTTTTAAAAATTACCAAATTTCGGGGAAATTAGAATTAATTCCCGGGAAAAAAGGATTATTTCAAAATTCATTAGTATTGTTACTATGATGATTACGTAAAATTTTATATTATATTTGGTCAAGGCTTTCCCTAACCTTTATTACCCTTATGGGTCGGACAGGGTTTTCTTTACACATTGTATATTATGTATAATTTTTTTTTTCATTTTGTCGTCGATATTATGAAGTTCCGTGTACTTTTTATTTAATAGGCATGTGGGCAATATCTATTGTGTACATAATTATAGGCTATAGGTACATTTTAGACACCTGTCTCATCTGCGAAGAGGAAGCGACTAGCTGTTAATGAGTTTCTCGCTCAGTAAACGTATCCCAAATCGTTATTTAGGATAGGATTTAAAGGAGATGTTTCATTTTGGGCTACCACTATGTACGCTATATAGATAAAAACAAAAAAATAAATAAAAGATTTTCATAAAAATACTACTAAATTAATTTGAATAGAAATTCGAGTATATATAATTAATTATTTGAAACGTTTTTTAGTGAGATAACCCTTTATTAAGGTAGCCATGACAGTGGTTATGACGTTTGATTGGCGATTTTGACAGTTCTATTTTCCCGTTGTGTTCGTGTCGAGTGTTGATTTGAGTTGAATTTGTTTATTTAATGGGCCGTATGTTCGGAATTCATGTTTTGTTTTTTTCGCAGTCATATGGTAGATAATATACATACGATAGCTTTAGATACATGACACGTCAATCAAATGTCACTGTCAAAATCTTATTTCGTTTATTGCTGACCACCATATTTATTAGTAGTTGTGTTGCACTCCTTGGCCGAGTTAAATTAAATCTGTATGAAAACTAAGCCAAAATATAAGAAATTAACATTAAAAACAGTTAACTATAGCATAACTATACCTAGCATTAAGTGTACAATGTACTGGCAAAGGCTCCATACATTTCTGAAACATCTCCTTTAAATTAAAAAAATAAAAATATGTTATGATGTACTGTGTACCTATGTGTTGTTGTTGTTGTTGTTATAAGATATGTTATCGTTTGAGTTATAGATAAGTCCCATTCTGTCTTGGCAGCAACACTTTCATAACAAAAACTAAAAAAAGTGTAAACATTACGGAATCATAGTACCTATTCTGAGACCAACTAAACATTATAACTAACAACAATACACGTTTATTAACCAACGTCTATCTGATAATAGGAGGAAGTCTCTCAATAGGAGGGCACAGGTCCATTCTTACGAGTTGGTTGAGTACTTTTAACAAATCTCAAATGGGTAGTAAATATTTGTAGAGCCCATGACACTCACTCTGATAACTATGAGTATCTAGTTGAAACCTTGACTCGAGAGATTGTAGGATGAATATACTGTAATTAATTATTCATAAAAAATCTTTTTATTTCTATTTTTGCATTGTTAGGCTCGCTCCTTTTTACATTGAACCTTTACTTACTGGCGAAATGTGGGTGCGTTATTAGGTAAGGTAAGTATATATTTGCCGTTCTGGATAACAAGGCGAGATGTTATGTAATGTGCGTAACTCATCATCATCATCTCAGCGTTCAGTTACGGTTGCATTCACGGCCTTCGCGTTGGAGCCCGGGTTCCGCTTTCCTACTCATGCTCCTCCATTTCGCGCGATCTTTAGCATCCTGTGGTAAGAGATTGTTGGCACGCATGCCATCTCTTATAAGCCCCGCACGATGATATTGCGATTGGCGGCCATCTTGGTGACGTAGTCGAACTCGCACCGTCGGTACCGTTCGCAAGTTCAGTCTGCGCTTACCCACTTACGCACATCGAATATTTTTGTTAGCTTTTTGTTTTTGTTATCCTGTTTTATTGTTGTTCTTGAGTTTTGTTGTTTAGTTTTGTTAACTGTTACTCGTTAAAATGAGTAAGAAATTAATTAATAGTCGTGCTCGTGAAATTATAATTAAAGTGGACAATTATTTTGTTAAAGAGAAAGAGGATTGTAAGTTAGTTCTTGAAAGTATAAACCGTGCTTTAAAAAGTGCTTCGGACATTTTAATACCGAAGCAACTGCTTACAGTTATTAAAAATATTTTGCAAAATTCTATCAAAGTCACGGAGTGTGTGGCATGTGCCACAGGCGTTGCAAAAAATACTGTGACGAAATTGAGACGAGAGCATGAGTCAGCAACAGCCAGTGGCAGCAAAATGAGAACTCCTACTAAAGGAAAAAGACAAAAGAAGAAATATTTCGACGGGTTTTCCTTAACAGCTTTAAGAAATATTATAGATTCAATGTGTACGGTGAGGAGAGAAATACCCACAATGCGCAAAATCTTGGCGGCTTCAAAAGTAGACCTTAATACTGGTAGTGAAACTACCTACATTAAGAAAAATAATTAAATGTGATTTAGGCTACCAATTTAAACGATGCTACAAAAAAGACTGGCCCTAATTCAAAGACCCCAAATTCAAGCGTGGAGGGCTAAATATTTACGACGTATGAAAGAAAATGACTCGCTTGGTAATAACAAAAGACCCGTTATTTATCTCGACGAAACGTGGATACATGCACACTAAACGGTAGAAAAATGTTGGCAAACAGCAACCGATGGAGTGAGACGGAACGACAGCCTCGGCCGCCGATGGATAATAGTTCACGCGGGAAGTTAAAGCGGTTTTGTTGACAATGCCCTTTTAATGTTTAAAGCAGACACCAAAACGGGGGATTACTATGATCAAATGAATGCTGAGTATTTCACCAAGTGGCTTACAGACAAAATAGTACCCATGTTGGGTACTATTGGGTACCACGCAACTCAAAAATTGTGATGGACAACGCCCCTTATCACAGTAGGGATGAGAATAGGCCACCAAGTATGAACAATAAAAAACAGTTGATTGTTGAGACTTTCCCAACGACAGTACAAAACCTGAACTGTATTTATTAATTAAACGGCACAGACCGCCGAAAAATTATAAAATTGACAATTTATTAGCTGGCAATGGCCATGAAGTCGTTAGATTACCACCTTACAACTGCGACCTCAACCCCATTGAGTACATCTGGAATCTGGTAAAGATGAGGGTGTCAGAAAAGAATATGGAGCAGTTAGAAAGTCGCATTGAAGCTCTGACGTTGGAGTCGTTGGTGTCAATAACTCCAGATGACTGGCGAAAGGAAGTCAATCATGTTCAACGGCTTGAAGAGGAATACCTATTGGAATAAAGATCGAATAATTGACGAGTTATTTGTCATAAATACGGCGACGACAGTGAATCGGAAACGACAGACACAGAAAGCAGTTATGATTCGGAAGACTATATACATTTTTTTACATATTATCCCGGTTTTATGTATAAGCTGATAGATGTAGGTAGTAATTAAAACATGACTACTACACAGTGGACTCTGGTTCAATTCCCGCTCGCAAATTAACAGAAATGTGGTTAGAAAAACATAGTATACATGTAAGAAAGATATACGAATAGGTAAGTATATTTTTCTTACGTCTACAAGAATTATTTCCTTGAAATTTTTAATAATGAAAGTTTATTTGTCAGAATATGGGTGAGTAAGTATACCTAAGAAAGAATGTTAAATGCAAAATTAATATTAATTTTATTATACATACACTCTTTATAAAGAGTGTAATAAAATTATAAAATACAAATAAACCCTTAACCCTAATATTAATTTATACATACACTCTTTATAAAGAGTGTAATAAAATTATAAAATACAAATAAACCCTTAACCCTAATATTAATTTTGCATTTAACATTCTTTTGCTAGCTGTCCTTTTGTGTGACAGATGACGTCACAACGCTGTTATTGTGACAAGGTTCCATCGCAATATCATCGTGCGGGGCTAGTACAACGCGTAATCACGTGCGTGTATTTGTCAAAATGTAAACAACATCTACCCTCATATCTTAATATCCATCTACTACCTAATAATCAAATGTTTTCGAATGTGTTCCTTTTATCTAATCAGGAACTATATTTTTAATGTTTTAAACTAGTGTTTAACTGCGATCCTGTCTGATATTAAAAAGTGATGCAATCGCTGCTGCTAAAGCGCAATAGTTTATTATGAGCTTATTTCCTCTAGCCTTGAAGACACTTCAATAATAATCTGACGGGAAGCCAACTGTAGGAAAATGATCCCAGTCCTTCAGTTCACGGCTAAACGCTTCCGATGATTGAATGGTGAATACCCTATTCAACCAAAGGAAAAATAATGCAAAATTCTGGATGCTCAAACTGAATAAGAATGCAATAATTCTTCCTTGAAACGTATTTCCTTTTGATAACTGGGCCTGTAGCCAATGTAACATCGCTTCGTAGCGAAGCGAAATCGAATACCAAACCAACCAATGGCGGGAACGATTGACCACGTGATTTATCGCGTCGCGTGATCATTCGTTCCCGCCATTGGTTGGTTTGGTATTCGATTTCGCTTCGCTATGAAGCGATGTTACATTGGCTACAGGGGCTGGACAGCTATCCGTCTTTATCCATTTAAACGAAAATTACACAGTTATGTTCGAACTAAATATTGTAGAGTTATCTCAACACGTCTATCCATTGATTCCTTGATTAAATAAATACAATAATGGGATATAGCCAAAATTAGCAGTTAGACTGGTAAAGCGGACCCTAAACTGCGAAGCTAAAACGCTAAGGATGCGACTGGGATTATCGCTGAGATGTTGATAAATGGGATATAGCAACATATATCTACGTATTTATATTTAAAAAAAAAACTCACCCGCAATATCCCATAGCTGCAAACGAATGATGGTATTCGCATCCCAGTTCAATACTTTGAGCGCGAAGTCCACGCCGATGGTGGCTCTGTAGTGTTGGCTGAAGAACTGGTGCACATATCGTTTGATGATGGACGTCTTCCCTGTACCCAGCTCTCCAATGACCAGGATTTTGTACAAGTGCTCCCTACGCTCAGCGCTGTGAGAAGCGTGTGACTGTAAGAGAGAAGGGGTGGGTTAGATTTTGGTTGTATTGGAAAGTTACGATTAGGGCCATATTTCACCAATCAAACTAAAAACGATAGTTGATACACATATTGTTGACAGGTCTTGAACGCAGTTCTAAATTGCTGAACTAGTTTAATTTATTAGTGAAATTGGAACTTCATGACATTAATAACATAGCAGTACATAGTCCCCAACACCGTGTGCCGCCTGCCAGGCGTGGAGATTATGGCAAACCCCCCAAAGCAATGAAAGCCTTGGGGAGGCCTTTGTTCAGCAGTGGACCTCTATAGTCTGAAGAAGAAGACATAGTCAGTGCATATTGTTTTCTTCAAAGGCCCCAAACTAAGGAACAACTCGGGAGGGACAACGGGATTTCGAGAATTGAAAAACCCAAGTTAGAGAACTCGTCGAGCTTCATTGCTCGGCGTTTTTGTGGCGGTCTCCACTGTTGATTCTGGCTTTCAGGAGTTGCAATGGGTGGGATAATGTGTGGTGCGGTTTGCAAAGAATGACAATGTAAGTAGGCTGCGACTTCAAAACATATGCGAGCTCCATGCTAGCTCCATGCCCTTCAAACAATATTTATATCGTCCTCCGGGCGCAGCAGTCAACACGCCTGCCTGCGACGTGGAGGCCCCGGGTTCGACCCCCGGCCAGGTCATGATGAAAAAACGATCTTTTCCTGATTGGCCTGGGTCTTGGATGTTTATCTATATATGTATCTATTATAAAATATGGTATCGTTGAGTTAAACTTACTTTGGGGCTAGCTCAGTCTGTGTCATTTGTCCGTATATATATGTATTTATTATTATTAATTTATATACAGGGGGACATTGCCAGCCGATCTATTCTATAAAAATCTCACCATGAGTGAGCTTAGAATGAGCTGTCAGTGTTAATCCTCCATATCAGTTGTAATGAAAACTCATTCCACTCTACTTCGCCTAAGTTTTCACGGTGTGGTCAGAAAATCAAATTGCTGTTACCATGAATGAACACATGATTTTTTAAAGCATTATCCAACATAACAACTAGCAGATCATATTGTACTATAAAAAGGTATATTTTCTTTATACGAAACCTAAATATAGTTCGCGCAGAATAAGCAACTGAATCGATTCCAATCATTTATACACCATGTTATATTTTTCCCAAATACATTTAGAAATTGTTGCAGTGTGGTTACCGAGCGCACAATGCAGCTGGCGGTAGATCAGTCAGTGAGACGGCAGGGTGGGCGAGTGATACGTTGACCATATTTTTGTTTGGACAACCAAGTAAGATAACAAGCTTATAACTTTGTGGTTTTTCATGTTGTCTTTTTGAAATTTTGTACATAGATTCTTTACTTAAAAATACTGAACACGTGTTTCGGGTTTCGCATAAACAAAAAATAACATTGTATATGTACTAACTAAAAGTCGTGGTGGCCTAGTGGTTAAAACACCAGCCTCTCAAGTATGAGTGCGCGGGTTCGATTCCAGGTCAGGCAAGTACCAATGTAACTTTTCTAAAGTTATATGTACTTTCTAAGTATATCTTGGACACCAATGACTGAAGGTGAAGGAAAACCATCTTGAGGAAACCTGGACTTTAAGTCTGAAATCGCCAACCCGCATTGAGCAAGCGTGGTGATTACGCTCAATCCTTCTCTGTATGAGAGGAGACCTGTGCCCAGCAGTGGGACGATAAAAGGTTGATGATGATGATGTACTAACTATTACTTTACGAATATTTTCTCCGTTAGCGGGTTCTGATATCATGTGACGGAATCTCAGTTATAGTTCTGCCAACCCTGGTAACCTCTGCCAGGGCGGCAGGTTGTTCGAAAGATATACCGTGACCTCTAGCGCACAAGCTGAAGGAATACAGAAGAAATACCACGGCTGGGTTTGAGTCAGAAGAAGTCTGACACACCTTTCGCCAGAGCCGGAGAGGTAATTTGAATGTTTCCCATCCTCAAGAAAAAAACCCTGCTAACCTGTATTACATAGTACTTGACCGCGCTATCCCATCTAATCTTAAGCAGTACTGCAATCGTTGATGGTAAAGCATGCTAGTTTATTAAGAGCCTATTCACTCAAATAAAACCTAGTGAATAGAAAGGAAAACGGCAGTTGAGCGAGGTGATGCAATGTTAAGTCCAACAAGAACAACACGACCAACAACGCTGCGCCAGAGGGAGATTGCTCTGGAAACCCTTCACGACCAAACTCCCGACACAACATTTGGCGCATCGTACCCGGCACACATCACAACACAACTGCTCAGACACGTCCTCCTAAAGTCTTCCTCTAATAAAAATATACAATATCTAAAGAAGACCCTGTCCGACCCATAAGGATAATAAAGGTTAGGTAAACACTTGACCAAATATAATATAAAATTTTACGTAATCATCATAGTAACAATACTAATGAATTTTGAAATAATCTTTTTTTCCGCGAAATAATTTCAACTTCCCCGAAATTTGGTCATTTTTATACAAGTGACAACACCGGTATTATTATAAGCGATGCGATGTGCCGCGTGCCCTGCCCCCCGCCGCCCGCGGAAGGTTTGCTTACCGCACATGTATTAAGTTACCTCTTTTTGCGAAATAATATTTATTTTTTAGTGGGATTTTTTTTTAAGTTTAGCCCGGCTTTGCATACAATTGTAGAATCAGTTATCGATACCTAGCAATACCTTCGCGGATCGGACAGCGTTTTCTTTACATATTGTATATGTAATATGTACAGCTTAGTTCTACTAGCAGTATGCTTGTTGCATGTGCAATTCATAGTTACAATTATGAAGCGCTCATCAGTTCAATTGGCTATCAATTAGATAACTTAGCTATCAACAGGATATCTACCTATGTAGGTATTCATACTACAGTAATGTCTACTGCAGGTAGTTGTAAAAACTGAGAAATTTGTTAGATTGTTATCAAGACCAACGAGTTTTTATTTAATTAAAGAACTCTTTTCTTCTCCATTATATTCTTTTTTAAATTTTGCTTTGTGTATTTTTTTATTATCTTTTACCTGTTCTAATCGTAATGTATGTACCTATTTGTGTTACTTTGTGGTTTTTAAATTGCGAGCTGTAAAACGCCTAAGAATCAAATCTGTAAAGTTGCGTATGTATATAAATAAATTAAATAAATCAATTTTATAAATCTTCTTTCTTGTTTTCAATCTTAAACAAATCGTGTTTTTTTTCTTAGTTAAATTCCTAGCTTTAGTTAGCCTAGCCTAGCCTAGCTAGTTCCTGGCTTTTACGTTCAAGAAAATGAAACATCAGACAAAACGCATAGAATTCTTAGAATTTTATCATCTAAGAGGGCTACGTTTACCTGAATAAATATATGAATACCTACGGTTGTTTACATGACGCCATAGACTTACAACATGATGATATCAGTAGCCCTGTAGTCATTTCTCACTGATAAGGGAGAAACCTCGAGACTTGTTTATTAATGTCAATAAAAAAGAACCAGCCAAGTGCGAGTGGCGCACGAAGGGTTCCGTACTGTTATCTATACAAAAAAAAAAAAACGTTTTTAGTATTTGTCGTTTTAGCTCGGCAACTTAAATACATCGTCTGTGACAATGTCTACAACTATCAGGGATCATGATATTATATAAAGCATGGTGACAAATAAACAAACTTCCAGTGGATTCTTAGTAATAGAGTCCCGTTTTTATACATTGGGTGCTGACCCAAAATGATCCATCTTGTACCAACTTCAATCTTTTACTAATGTTTTTATAACGAAATGGAATTCTTAATGTTACTAAATGACTTTAAATACCCTTACGCATTACCCTACCGCTGTGGCTGTTGCATGCACCCAAAAGTACTATGTTTTGCGTGTATAGTATTCTGTAATCTGTGGTGTAAGGCACGCATTACAAGTGTCTAATGTAAACAAAGAGGAATTAATAGAAAATTAACTAATATTATGAAATAAAAATATTTATTATCTATATAGTGCTATTATTTACTATTTACCATTAATTCTTTTTTGTTTACTATTTTGACAAATAATTCGCAGACACAGTATACAATATGTAATCATCATCATCATCCCGGCGTTAATCCCAGTCGCATCCGAAGCCCTTTCAGCTTTGGAGTCTAGGGTCCGCTTTTACCAGTCCAACTGCTGATACGGCTAAACTTCGACATTTTCCGTGAAGCGACTGCCGTCTGACCTCCACAACCCGAAGGCAACATCGAAGCATTGCAGTTAGACCAATTGTTGGACTTTTGAGGGCTCCTACAACCCGTAACGATTGCCACTAGATGTTCGTATGGCAACCGGGACCACGTGCTTTCCGAGGCACGACCAGACCAGTGCAAATATTCATATTCATGCACACAAATACTTGCACTGTGCGGGGATCGAACCCGCGCCACCTTGCGCAGCGGCCGCGTCCGCTACCGCTACGCCACGGAGGCTGTCAAGTATACAATATGTAATACAACATATTAATTATTTGATTACAATATGAAGGTACATCTTCATCAAGGATAGGATGACAAAAACGTGTCATGTTCCGTGCAAAGTAGGTAATTAAAAACCGATAAACAAAACAAATCGAATGCAGAACTAGATTGGCAAGCTAGGAAACTGATATACGTATGCTTTGGTTGAGTCGTTTATAAAAAGTCTCTAATGACATTTTGTTTCAGAGATCACTTTTATTATTGTCGATAGAAAAAAGGTCAAAGAGGCTACAGATTCATAAGAATCCTCTGTATTGTATCTACAGTTGTGAGTAGAAGTACCAAAAGTTGAAGTTCTAGTTTTTGCTGATTAAAGTCACTTTGTGTAAGATACAGGTATACTGGAATATTTGACAGTTCGAGCTTGTAATCAGTCATTACGTTTATAACAAAATCAGGTCGTTAGAGGATTTGAAGTTTTCTTTTTTTTTTTTTTTGTTCGCTGTCTTTGTTTTTAGTCTTTGTCAGTGTATTGAGATTATAACTACACTGTACAGAGCACTGCAAGGGTCCTACAATGACATGTTAAATCTATAACTAAAACGTTGTGAAAAAAGGATAGCACTATTTATCGTGTATAGCTCCATCTCTCTGTGACACTGGAACTGTGATGAATTTAATACGTCATAGTCAACCCCCTAGGTAATGGTACCCGAAACTATCAAATATTCCGAATCAACCTTGACCCTTACTTAATGCTTTAGTGATAAAGTTAAAAATCGAATACAGAAATTTAACAGATTGTAGTACTTAATCCATACTTAATATTATAAATGCGAAAGTAACTCTGTATATCTGTCTGTCTGTCTGTCTGTTACACTTTCCCGCTTAAACCTCTCAACCGATTTTGATGAAATTTGGCACAGACAATCTTTAGACCCTGACAAAGGACATAGGCTACCTTTTATTGAAAAAAAAAAAAAATGATAGTCCCGGGGGAAATCTAAAAAGCGCGATATATCCGAATTCCACGCGGGCGAAGCTGCGGGCGGAAAGCTAATAATGTGGTGCTACCGTCGCATGCTGCGCATAAGCTGGACCCAAAAGGTCAGAAATGACACCGTGACACCAATGACCCACTCGAAAATTGTTACACACAAAAAAAAACGCATAATAGAATATCTCGGCCGAGTGCTGCGATACGATAGATATGGGCTACTCCAAATGATTATGATGGGCAAGGTAGAAGGGAAGAGGCGCGCTAAACGAAAGAGAAAATCGTGGCTGCGAAACATCAAGGAGTGTTGATCGAATGTTGTAAATGTACCCACGATACAGGAGAATTCTCCAGAAATGGGACAAGGTACTTAAAAATATAATGGAGGGGATTACTTCTGTCCAAAAACGGTTCCGACTCGCGGTTGACAAGACCGAGTACAAGAAGCTAACGGCAAACCTTCAGAATTGAAGAGGCACTGGAAGAAGACGAAGAAGTAATGTTATGTATGTATGTATAGAGTCTAATTGCTGATGAGATGAATGCATAAGTGATTAATTAAAAAAAAAAAATAGAACTTAATTTTTAATCCAATGGAATCGAAGACTTAGTTCGAAGCTGTAGTATTGCAAAATAGCTGAAGTACAAAATTGTGTAACATAAGTGTACCTCAGTTGTTATTATTGTCTTCAAGTGTCTCTCTTGTTATTGAGTGAAATCTAGGTCTCAGGAACACTATCTGTTGTAGTAGGAAAGATAACGTAGTTGCATTTACCGGTATTGAGTGAGTAAACAATTAAACAGAGCATGGTTTTGTTAGCTGTATTGATAATGTGAGAAAAGGAAGGTTCATTGACACTATACTTGACACCATTTTTGTAATAATTGTAAAATTTACTTGAACAGACAGCACACCAAGCAACAACAAATCATACAATACAATCTGTAAACAAAAAATACAATCTGTCAAAGGAGATGTTTCATTTTGGGCCACCACTATGTACGCTATATAGATAAAAAAGAAAAAAAAAAGATTTTCACAAAAATACTACTAAATTAATTTGAATAGAAATACAACTATATATAATTAATTATTTGAAACGTTTTTTACTGAGATAACCCTTTATTGAGGTAGCCATGACAGTGGTTATGACGTTAGATTGGCGACTTTGACAGTTCTATTTTCCCGTTGTGTTCGTGTCGAGTGTTGATTTGAGTTGATTGTGTTTATTTAATGTTCGGATTTCATGCTTTGTTTTTTTCGCAGTCATATGGTAGATGATGATGGTAGATACGATAGCCTTTATACATGACACGTCAATCAAATATCACCATATTTATTAGTAGTTGTGTTGCACTCCTTGGCCGAGTTAAAATGAATGTGTAGAAAAACTAAGCCAAAAACAGTTAACTATAGCGTAATTATACCTAGCATTAAGTGTACAATGTGCTGGCCTAGGTTCCATACATTTCTGAAACATCTCCTTTATTTATTAGATTTACAGCTTTGTCGCTAAAACATTAAAGCTCAAAGTTGATTGGGAATATTAGACATTTTTGGGTAGCTTGACCAGCTGTGCTGTCCGTACAATCGCTTCAGTATTACAAGTGATAGAGGACCGTCTTTGTTTGTTTTATATCTCATCATGACTAAACAAATCTTGCAACTTTGTCGCTAAAATAATAAGGCTCAAGGTTGATTGACAATATTTGACATTTTCGGTAGCTTGACCTACTGTGTTGTCCGTACAATCACTTCAGTATTAATTACAAGAGTGATAAAGTAACGTATTTGTTTGTTTTATATCTCATCACGACTAAACTAATCGTTACGAAACTTTACAAAAACTAAGCCTGCGATTGGAAGAAGCGAGTGTTTTTAGTGCTTAATGTTATAGTGGCAACAGTAATATAAAATCCGTAATTAATTCAATTGGCTTGTTATCACACTTCATGAGATAAGACGCTGGAGAAAACCAGATAGTGTAGTGTTAGTAATTATAGGGCCCCTTTTTAACTTTTCGGTAGCGAACCCTAAAAAGTTTGCCTTGCCTTTAAGGAATTAAAACCAAGAACCTATATGTATAACTAGATTTTTCTTATGTTCGTATTTTCCGGTGTCTGACTGTTTAGGGCTATATAGGTGCGGTAACATCTCAGCTTAACATAATCTACTAATCCGCTAACAAGATTAATTCTCACCTTACTGTGGTGAGCACTTTCTAAAACAATAAGTAGGTCCCTATAGCGTTTAGGCCTACCTACTAGTTCAGCCTGTCTATTTCGTACAAATCTCATGGTAATAACAGAGATGAAGTGAGATTCAAGTGAGTTGTCACTCCACGTTGATGTTGGAGATAGGGATTTACATTGTTGACAGTTCACTTCAAACACACTTCGCTTGCATATATGGTGAGATTTCTGCAGAATAGTCCCCAAGTCTAATTTCGTAATACACTATCAATGTTAAGCCATGGGCGTAGCCAGCCTTGGGCTCAGAGTGGGGCAGCAGTCAACCTATCCCTCCCGCCCTTTCCCGGTTTTTTTATTTTCTTTTTTGGGTAGTTCGGCACCTTATAGATCAGAGTACAGTTAGGCATCTTTCTAAGTATATCTTGGACACTAATTACTGATTACAAGGTGAAGAAAAACATCTTGAGGAAACTTAAGTCTGAAATCGCCAACCCGCATTGAGCAAGCGTGGTGATTACGTTCAATCCTTCTCTGTATGAGAGGAGACCTGTGCCCAGCAGTGGGACGATAAAAAGGTTGATGATCATGATGATAGATCAGAGCCAGAGTGGGGCAAGTGCCCCAGCTTGCCCCAGTGTGGCTACGCCCATGTGTTAAGCTGAATCGTTCTGAAGGATAACGATAGGCAGCTCGCCGCCCAGCAAGGAACAGGCACGGGTCGACGGCGCGTTGTGTTTCACGCGCGCCTCAAAGAGATGTCAGCACATCGTTACGGGGCCCACAAGGACCGGCGTTGCGGGTTGGTTAAAAAAGAAACCGCGGCCCTGGCGCACAGGCAAGTGAAGGAACACGGGTGGGTTTTAGTCAGTAAAAGTCTGACACGCCTTTCCGCTCCGCCCAGAGCGAGAGGTCATTTGATGATTTCCCATAAAAAAAAGCAAGGTATTACTAATGCATTGCCTCATATGTTCGAAAAATTGGTTTGCTCTACAAAATAAATAACACAGTGAATCATATTGAACCGTCAAAGTGAAAGCCAAATTTGCTAATGATAATGTGTTAGGTACGCAACTTGTAGGAGTTTCATATATGGAAATAAAAAAAAATATTTGGAACATGTCTTGTAATTACCTATTTGAATAAGTTCATGTCATTCTAAGTAATTTAATTAGTGCCATTAATTTAGATATATTATCGATCTATTTAATTAGGTACATTAATATGGTTATTGGACGGAAGAGGTCATTGTTGGAATTTGTTAAAATAAACATCAAAGATAAAAATAGGCTAAAAACATCGCGCATATCATGACGCATGTAAGTATAAATGTTACATGTTTTATAATCAGTTTACTTAAACGTAATTTAAATTGGCTTAATATATCTACCTACATATAGTATTTACAACTTGTTACTCGTATATTCTGAACAAAAATATTGCAAAGATGATTTATGCACTTACAGGCATTCCTCGACTAGCGTAGTCAAAGAGTATAATAATAATAGGGAGCGTAGTTAAGATTTACTTCGAACAATATTTTGAGGCCATTGATATAATATTAAACTAATATTATATATCATTGTTTGAGGCTATTTCTCAAACCTTCCGAATACACTTGCCGCGAAGCCAATAGGTATCCGTGATACCGGCTACTAAGCACTTGATTTGATTTTGATTAAAGTACTATTGAAATATTATAAAAGTTTAGTTATTTTCACAGGAACAAATGAATCCCGATTAGAGATTACTTATTTAACTTATGTATATCTACTAGCCCCGCACGATGATATTGCGATTGGCGGCCATCTTGGTGACGTAGTCTAACTCGCACCGTCGGTACCGTTCGCAAGTTCAGTCCGCGCTTACCCACTTACGCACATCGAATATTTTTGTTAGCTTTTTGTTTTTGTTATCCTGTTTTATTGTTGTTCTTCAGTTTTGTTGTTTAGTTTTGTTAGCTGTTACTCGTTAAAATGAGTAAGAAATTAATTAATAGTCGTGCTCGTGAAATTATAATTAAAGTGGACAATTATTTTGTTATGGAGAAAGAGGACTGTAAGTTAGTTCTTGAAAGTATAAACCATGCTTTAAAAAGTGCTTCGGACATTTTAATACCGAAGCAACTGCTTATAGTTATTAAAAATATTTTGCAAAATTCTATCAAAGTCACGGAGTGTGTGGCATGTGCCACAGGCGTTGCAAAAAATACTGGGACGAAATTGATACGAGAGCATGAGTCAGCAACAGCCAGTGGCAGCAAAATGAGAACTCCTACTAAAGGAAAAAGACAAAAGAAGAAATATTTCGACGGGTTTTCCTTAACAGCTTTAAGAAATATTATAGATTCAATGTATACGGTGAGGAGAGAAATACCCACAATGCGCAAAATCTTGGCGGCTTCAAAAGTAGACCTTAATTATACTGGTAGTGAAACTACATTAAGAAAAATAATTAAATGTGATTTGGGCTACCAATTTAAACGATGCTACCAAAAAAGACTGGCCCCAATTTAAAGACCCCAAATTCAAGCGTGGAGAGCTAAATATTAACGACGTATGAAAGAAAATTACTCGCTTGGTGAAAAATAAAAGACAAAAGACCCGTTATTTATCTCGACGAAACGTGGATACACGCACACTACACGGTAGAAAAATGTTGGCAAACAGCAACCGATGGAGTGAGATGGAACGACAGCCCCGGTCGCCGATGGATAAAGAAGTTAAAGCGGTTTTGTTGACTATGCCCTTTTAATGTTTAAAGCAGATACCAAAACGGGGGATTACTATGATCAAATGAATGCTGAGAATTTCACCAAGTGGCTTACAGAAAAATTAGTACCCAACATACCACGCAACTCCAAAATTGTGATGGACAACGCCCCTTATCACAGTAGGGATGAGAATAGGCCACCAAGTATGAACAATAAAAAACAGTTGATTGTTGAGTGGCTACAAGATCACAACATCGACTTTCCCAACGACAGTACAAAACCTGAACTGTATTTATTAATTAAACGGCACAGACCGCCGAAAAATTATAAAATTGACAATTTATTAGCTGGCAATGGCCATGAAGTCGTTAGATTACCACCTTACAACTGCGGCCTCAACCCCATTGAGTACATCTGGAACCTGGTAAAGACGAGGGTGTCAGAAAAGAATGTGTAGCAGTTGGAAAGTCGCATTGAAGTTCTGACGTTGGAGGCGTCGGAGTCAATAACTCCAGATGACTGACGAAAGGAAGTCAATCATGTTAAACGGCTTGAAGAGGAATATTGGAATAAAGATCGAATAACTGACGAGTTATTTGTCATAAATACGGCGACGACAGTGAATCGGAAACGACAGACACAGAAAGCAGTTCTGATTCGGAAGACTATATACATTTTTTTACATATTATCCTGGTTTTATTTATAAGCTGATAGATGTAGGTAGTAATTAAAACATGACTACTACACAGTGGACTCTGGTTCAATTCCCGCTCGCAAATTAACAGAAATGTAGTTAGAAAAAAATAGTATACATGTAAGAAAGATATACGAATAAGTATATTTTTCTTACGTCTACAAAAATTATTTCCTTGAAATTTTTAATAATGAAAGTTTGTTTGTCAGAATATGGGTGAGTAGGTAACCCTTAACCCTAATATTAATTTATACATACACTCTTTATAAAGAGTGTAATAAAATTATATAATACAAATAAACCCTTAACCCTAATATTAATTTTGCATTTAACATTCTTTTGCTAGCTGTCCTTTTGTGTGACAGATGACGTCACAACGCTGTTATTGTGACAAGGTTCCATCGCAATATCATCGTGCGGGGCTTATAATGCCAATTGAATACGCAGTCACATGAATGAACCTGCGTGCACAGCTAGTATTAAATATAACATTAATATAAACTCACACTACTGCTGGCTTTCTGTTTGGGAGACATCTTCAATCAGAAATCCTCGATGATACGCAAGTCGTCAAGAAACACAGAAGTAAGTCCGAAAAAGTAAGTCACACGCGCGATACGGAATATTCTCGAATTCGATATGTTTATACCACATCTCACTATGTATTATACTTTAACTATCTTCACTCATCCTCCATTCAGTAAACAAATGCTTTAAAGTATTCTATTATGCTCAATAAAAACTTATTTACTAAAAAAAAATATTTAGAAGAATGCACAATATTGGGCGCTGCTTTAATTTGAATTTAGAGCGCTAATAGACAATATATTTTTTTTTTATGTCAATCACGGACTTTATCGTTCAGCCTTCGAATACAAACTATCGAGCCGGTCCGATGACCAGCTATTTATGAAGTCGCTTGGAGTGGAAAGATAGCTCTTATCGGCCATCTGATAACGACAAGTATTTGTCATTTGCACTCCTTGGCCGGTAATCGATCCAATATTTGTGTCGATTCGATAAATAGAGACTCTTTTGTACTTTCCGGTTTTTTTCCCTTGACCGCGACAAGGGCACTGAAACTATAAGAAACGTTTGTAGATTTTTTATTCATGCTATTTATACTTTATTGATTAGTCACTAGCTTGCCGCACGCGGCTCCGCCCGCGTGGAGTTCGGTTATATCGCGCTTTTTAGATTTCCTTCGGGAATATCAAATTTTTCCGTTATGAAAAGTACCCTATTATTTAATCCGAACTTCTAACTTTACGTCTACAAAATTTCAAAGCAATCGGTTCAGTAGTTACGGTGTGAAAGCGGAACAAACAAACAAACTCACTTTCCCATTTATAATATTAGTTTGATTACAGCTTTTCTCAAATAATGATACAATACAATATTTGCCTAAAGGTGGCTTCATATTTTAACTTTTTATAATTAATGTAGATACAGTAGGTGATGTAGATGCAATAGGTAGGGGAAATGATTCAGTTTTAAATAAAACATGATATCTAACATCTAACAGATAGGTATTAGGTATTATTATATTCTATAGGTTTCTTTATACAAATGCCATTGTCTTTATTACCTATATTTACATCGTTGACGATGATAATATTTGATAGAATGTAGGTAACTAAATACCAGTGATTTTGTATTTTTTACCTGTATTGGTCTTTTTTATAGATTAGATTTTTTTACAAAAACATTTCACGGTTCTAAGTAGTCACTTTATTTTCGTTGGAGCAGTTTCTTTATCAGTAAATAGTCATACCTTTGTACATAGGTAAGTAGGTATTAATTGGTTCCTTATGTAATTTAATTAACCCGCGTGACATATTCAAATTCTTGCGACCCACCCCGTCGTATCGCATCGCATCGCCTGAACGTGTTATAACGGCGTTTTCGCTTTGTGTTCCTTTCGATTTGTTGCTCGCGGCTCTTAATATAGCAGTATGTTAAATAGTCTCGTAAGCATTGTACTCAAAAAACTTGCCATCAAATGCAAAAATATTACGATTCAAAATATTACGTGATCAAACAAACCAACAACTTTAGTACTTATAGATTAATTACTGCACTTCAGCGATATAGAGAATTCTAGCATGTACGTACGGCTACATATCCAGTATACATAACTAGTTTAAGCTGGCCTCTTATTATACGAAAAACCTATACAATGCATGATTAGCTAAAACTGGAGCCTATAGTTTGATATGCGTCCGAGTGTACAAGTGTTTCATAAAATAATAAGCAGATATGTGTCATTGCAACGATGTCATCATAAGCTTTTTTCTTACAACATTCGATACATTCTATGTCAAACAAGCTTTATAAATACCTAATCCCTAATACATTATTTTCGAATCATAGACAGCAAAACCGATACTGCCGCTGTCACATATTGTCAGCGAATGCACATTGCACAACCGTTGGAACCACGACGCGGCCGCGGTAAGTCTAGCCCAGGTATTAAGTTACGTACACGCATCAGCGACGACCTCCGACCGACTGGCACTGGCATGCCACAGGGAATGCCATGTCAATATGGTAACGCCTGACAGTTAAAGACCTTTGAAAGACGGGTTACTTTTTATTTCAATGAAAATAAAGTAACGAAGTAGAGTTACATATATGTCGTTATGTTCTGTCAGGTAGAGTTACTTTCAATTCATATCTGAGGTATTCTTTTTTCAAATGCATTAAAAATAAAAATAGAAATCATTGAGAGGAATGTATTATATTTTGTGAATGCCATTAACTTTCTGTTCATTCACAAACTACATTAAAAACCTTATAATGCAATATTAATGAATTTGTTGAAATATTCAGTTACTTACTTCGTCATTTACTAATAGTCGAAAACCGCTATTAATATTAATGAACCAATTTCGTAATCCGTAAAAATGTAATCATAGAAAACCATTACGAACATTTAATGATCATTCTTAGTATTAGCACATGAAAATCGGGTAATTAATTCTAATTAAAATTAATAAACAGGTCATAGTAGCTAAACTTATGTCCAGCGTTACTATAATTTTGTAAAAAAAAAAAAACAAACACAGAACGCATCCGGGCCAATAGCCGAAACTATGATTAACAGAAAAAAATACATAATAAATACCTTAATTTTCCAAGAAAACAAAAGTCAACTGTTGGTTTTTTAACCGACTTCAAAAAAAGGAGGAGGTTCTCAATTCGTCGAAATATTTTTAGAAAGATCTGCTCCATATTTAGCTAACATACAACTGATTTTGCCAACTTTATGCGAGGAATAAAATTGATATTTGATAGTTTTTGTGTCAAATATTTTCTTTTCAATTATTTTTTCAATTATTCCTCAAATAAATTTAGTGTGAACCATGAAATCAAATTTTTTATAGGTTCTATCACGTGTGAATCATACACACATGCTTTTTTGTTAAGTTCTAAACCTACCTATCAATCACACCATCGGCTCGTAACTGCGTATCAATTTCATGAAGCCATTTAAACGTACTAATTGAACTATAAAATTTTCCAACCTATTAAATTGTAATTACACCTCATTTTTAGGGTTTCTCTTTGACCCACTTCCGATTCCGTAATGGCAGCATAGACCCACTTCCTTTCACTTAGTGGCGATTTAAAAGTAAAATGTTCGTAATTTGAATACTTTTTTTTCATTTTCGTTACGCATTAGTGAACTTTGTTTGCTGGCAGCAATGCAAAGTCACTTTTACTTCGTCTAAAAGTAATTATTTAGAAATCTACCACTTTATATTGCTAATATAAATTGTAGTAGTCTTTTAGGCACCCATAACCAAAGGATCCTGACGGGTCTGTATTGCTAAGGCTCTGTCGTCCGTCTGTCTGTCACAAGGCAGAATCTTTTGAACTGTAGACACTTGAAACTTTTTGGGTTTGACCTCTATTAAAACAATTAAAATAGTGCTAAAAGTTAAATGCAGACCCGATACAAGAAACATTTTTTGCTCCCTTTTGCACCCATTCGAGTGAGATTCCAAGTTCTATTTCAATGTCAATTAAGTTGATTTTAGAGAGAACTATTGAAAAAAAAAAAAACTGTTAAAATTGTAGCGTAAACTGAACACTATTTAGTAGAAATTGAAGTTATTTTTCCATAACCTCATATTTGTTTACATTTTTGGCGAACTTGTCGTAATTTTAAGGTATGGACGACAGCAGGTCAAGCTACCCGAAACTGTCAAATACTCCCAAGCAACCTAGAGCCCTAACGCTGTAGCCATAATGTTGAAAATATAATAAATAAATCCGACAGATTTAGTAGCTTGATGTACTCTTGTCTATAGAAAGTAATATTTTTTTTAAAGTGAAAATAAATTCAAAGGAGGTTTAGTGCCCAAGCCAATCGTGTCTATGTAAAAAGTAGGTTGTATAGATGATGTATATCAGTAAACATTTAGGAAATGCGAAAGATATTGCTGACAGATAAGGACTGAAATGAAATGCAATCGTTTATTAAGCAAGTAGGATCACTGATCACTTTTACACGTCATGACTGAGATCAGGGGTCCTACTATGAGGTATTATTAACCATCATTAAACAGTTATGAAAAAGGGATAACGCTATTCAAACTGCATAGTGTCGCATGACGTCACGCCGTGGTACAAAATATACAACGGCGTGACGTAATTACCCCCACTCCGTAACTTTAATACGCTATATTTCAATAGTTTTTGGTAATTTCGACAAAATAAAAATACTGTTCTTATTTTTTTTTATTACCTACATATCTATAAGACGGTCTAACTATTTTTTTTGATTTTCATACCTTGGATACATCCCCATTCCCTCTCTGATATGCCGCAGCAAACAGCTTGATGAAGAAAAGAGTGGTCGCGACGATTTACTCCATCAACATAAATACATAAGTAATGATAAAACTATTATTTTAGTTCCAACCTAAGGTGTGTCATATCTGGTAATATTTACCTATGACTTACTGGCCCGGATAAATTTCGATCGTGGGGGAATAGACGGATAAACTATACGTTAATCCTGGTTATAACTCATTTGCGTGCTAAATTATTTGTTATATGTACTTTCTATGTTTATCTTGGACACCAATGACTGATTACAAAGTGAAGGAAAACATCTTGAGCTAACCTAACCTAGACTTTAAGTCTGAAATCGCCAACCCGCATTGAGCAAGCGTGGTGATTACGCTCAATCCTTCTCTGTCTGAGAGGAGACCTGTGCCCAACAGTGCGACGATAACAAAAAGAAAAAAGTTGATGCTGATGATAATGATGTGCTAAAGGAGATGTTTCATTTTGGGCCAGCACTATGTACAGTATATAGAAAAAAATTATAGATTTGCATAAAAATACTACTAAATTAATTTAAATAAACATACAAGTATATAATAATTAATTATTTGAAACGTTTTTTGGTGAGATAACCCTTTTTAAAGGTAGCCATGACACTTTTTATGACGTTTGATTGGCGACTTTGACAGTTCTATTTTCCCGTTGTGTTCGTGTCGAGTGTTGATTTGAGTTTTTTTTTTTTTTTTTGTTCTGGCCCTCCACGGTTTGTGTTAGCCAATGACGAGTAAAAGGTAGGGAAACGGAATAATGGTAAAATGGAACGTAAAATTTGGATATTTATCTGTAAGATATAGGATCAGTATAAGGAAAAAATATTTACACATATTACAAAAGAGGATGAGGGTATGAAATGGATGGATATTTACAGTTTTATTTTATTTAATGAGATGAATGTAGCTATACTTTTATATACATTGATGTCGTTAGTGTGAAGTAAGGCAATAATGGAAGTTGGAAAAGGAATATTAAGAGATAAAAGACTGTCTATAAAGGAAGTGCGATCATAAAGAGGACAGGAGAGGATGATATGATTTAGATCACCAACATCTGTTCCACACACACAAACAGGGTCGTCAACAATTTTCAGCCTGGCGAGATGAGCTGGGGAACAAACATGTCCTAATCTCATGCGCGTCAAAGTTGACGTCTCAATCTTACTAAGTTTTGCTTTTATGAACCACGGCTTTGCAGGAAGTTCTGGTTGAATACGGGCATAATGTTGCCCCTTTGATTTACTGCCAGAATCCCATTCCTCCTGCCAGGCGTTTTTTAAAAAAGATTTTGGTAAAGCCACAAGGTCTTGACAATAGTTTTCATATGGAAAGAAATCACCGCCTTGCACTGCATCACTTGCTAGTTTATCCGCCACATTATTACCATGGATGCCAGTGTGACTTGGTATCCAAATAAACTGTAAATCAAACCCCTGCAGCTGAAGCGAGAATGCTATTTCCCTTATTTTAAAAATAATATGTAATTGCGATTTTTGTTTGAATGGAAATTTGGCAATTGCTTGAAGAGCGCTTAATGAATCTGTGAAAATTATAGCTTTTTTAAGTTTACACATACGAACATATTCGACAGCCCTAAGTATTCCGAAGCATTCACCCGTATAAACAGAAGTCTCGGGAGGAAATTTAATTTTTTGAACTATATCATATTGTGTATGGTAAACCCCTACACCTACACAGTCAATTGCAGCAGGTTTAGAAGCATCAGTGTAAATGCAATGGAAATCAATAAACTGCTCAGATATTAATCGGTTAAATTTTAATTGAACACAGGGATCAGATTTACTAACAAAATTATATATTATACTGGGAGAAAAGTGTAAACTGTCATAACTGACGCAAAATAAAGGGAGTTTATTTGAACGGTGCGTAGGGGAAGAGAGGGAAATGAACTTCTTGTAACTAACAACTAAACAGGGTGGAGATTTGTTGGACCAGTAGCTTGAAGATTCAATTTCAGACAGTAACAGTTGCAGTTTAGGGATGAGAGGATGACTAGAGAACTGTAGAATTCTGAAGAAATACTTGTCTGAGAGAAACTGTCTCCTAAGACGTAAAGGGGCTTCGCCGCACTCCACTTGGAGTGCATTCACTGAACTGGACTTCATTGCACCCGAAATAACACGTAGCGCTTTAGATTGTATTATATCTAATTTTTTGAAGGCCTTGACACTACCAGGTTCTACAATAAATAGACCGTAGTCTAAGAGGCTTCTAATAATTGCATTGTAAATCAACTTTAAGGAAGAAGGATGTGCGCCCCACCAAACACCTGAGAGGCACCTCAACATATTTAGGTGTTTTTCACATTTATTAGCTATATAATCGCAATGTGGGATACTACTCAGTTTGGAGTCTAAAATAACACCCAGGTATTTAAAGTTGTCTTTAATAGGGATTTGGACGTCTTTATAAGTAAGGTTTACTTGAGGAATATTTCTTTTGCGGGTAAAAACAACAGTTGCGCATTTAGAGATGGATAATTCCAAACCATTCACATGTAACCATGACGATAATAACGATAAAGCAGAAGTAACAACAGAGCAAGCTTGTTCTATGGAATTACTTGAAAAATAAAGCAGTAGATCATCGGCATACTGCAGTATTTTTACTTCATTGTTTATGGATAAATCTAAATCAAATGTGTAAATGTTATATAAGAGGGGACTAAGCACAGATCCCTGCGGGAGGCCTCTCCATACCTTGCGAGATAAGTGATGATCTTCAAATGGCATATATAATGTACGGTCTGTTAAAATATTTATTATAAAGTTGGATAGATTGTGTGGTACTTTTAAAACATCTAATTTGTTTTTTAATACGGAAAGTAAAACGTTATCATAGGCCGCGTTTATATCTAAGAAAACTGCAACTGTAGACTGATTTTTGGAAAATGAGGAACGGATATCGGTGGTTAAAATACTTATACAGTCAGTGGTACTTTTTCCTTTTCTAAAACCGTATTGCGAACAGCTCAGTAGGCCTTCGCTTTCAATGTGCCATTCTAGACGGTTTTTTAATAAATGTTCTGTTAATTTAATTAACACTGAGGATAGAACTATAGGTCGGTAAGAAGAAACGTCCGAAGGATTTTTATTCGGTTTTAAAAATGGCAACACCATTTGACATTTCCATTCGGATGGAATGTTTCCCGTTTTCATGATAGAGTTGATTACTTTTAAATAATAATTAAGAATATTATCACTTAGATTCGCAAAAAATGAGTATGGAATGCCATCAAGACCTGGAGCAGAATCTACTGCATTTAGTACTACGCCTTTTAGCTCATTTAAGGTGAATGGGAGATGCAAAGTCCTAGGAGAATCGGCCGTGACAGATTCACATGATGTGTTGTTATTATCTTGGGGAACCCACGGTGGAGCAAGTTTATCTAAGAATTCGGTAGCTAGGGAATTGGGAATAGGAGGAGATGGTTGTGTAAATGCAGACCTATATCTACGTATGTTTTGCCAAACTATAGTTGGGTGAGTATTGGGAGATATAGTTGTGCAGAAACTCTGCCAACCTGCATATTTTTTCTTTTTCAAAAATTTCTTAGTTTCTGTATTAATAGTGATTAGGGCGTCAAAGTTAGCATCGGACATGTCAAGATTATAATTGAATTCTGCTTCTTTACGTTTTTTAATGGCATCTGTACACTCTGAATCCCACCATGGAGGCCTAGGAATTGAATGAGAGCTATTATTTTTAGCAGGGAACACTTCATCTGCTGCTGCCATTAGTAACTTGGTTAAAGACCTAGCACACGCATTTTCATTACCATTACAAATAGGCGGTAGAGAAGAAAAGTTTGAATCAGCAGTGGTTCTATATTTTTCCCAATTGATGTTATTCCTATCAGGGACTTTATGTTTAAGGTTTGATGTTTTTCTAGAAATGGTTGGTTTAGGGAATGGGGTGGACATAACTATTGGGAAATGGTCACTACCATAAGTAGAGGATAGTGTATACCAAGTTAGTGAAGAGGCTAAGTTAGGAGAACAGATAGATAGGTCAATAGCACTTGTACTCTGATTAGGAGCAGAACGACGTGTAGGAGCACCTGTATTCAGGATACATAGGTTTAGATGGTCTATTATATCTAATAATTCATCCCCATGGTTACTGGAAATTGAACAACCCCATAATTGGTGGTGGCAATTGAAATCTCCCAATATTAGTAGGGGTGTTGGAAGAAGAGAAAAAAGATGGTTAATCTCAAGAAGTAAAGAAGAAGATGGATGAGGAATATATAAGGAAACAATACAAATGTTAAATACATTAATAGCTACAATTGAAATATCCTCACTATGAGGAGGTAAAGGGATAATAGAGAAAGGAATAGAATTCTTTATGAGAATAGCTACTCCACCATACCCATCAGATCTATCATCTCTAATGGTATAGTAATTATTTATTTTAAAAACATGATTTGGCTTGAGCCAAGTTTCTGCTAATGCAAAAACTGAAGGTTCATATTTATTGAGTAAATGAATTAAATCACTTTTTTTGCTTATCAGGCTGCGGCAGTTCCACTGCATTATTTTGGAGAGTCTGTCCATTGTTAATGGGAAGAGAGAAAAGGTTTAAATAAGAGGCAACGTTGGACGGTGAAATATTATACTGTGAAAGAAGTTGAATTAATGCTGTAATAAAATCATTAGTTGACAAATTATTTGTTTCACTATCTTCTACCTTTCTTAAGGCACAACCATTAGCTGACTGTGGTGCACTATATTCCTGAATTAAAGCATTATGAGAATCTTTATCATACCCATATGAAGGTTTTGGAGGGGATCTAGGTCTTAAAAATGTTGTCTTTTTGTGGCTAGTAGTGGGGGAATCTATATTTTTGGGTATTCTGTTAAATGATGGAAGAGCAGGTTTACTGGAGAAGTTATTGGATGGGGAAGAAAGAAGCGTCTCTGCATAGGTTCTGCTTACTGGAGGGTGAACTTTTAGGGCTTCAGCGTAGGACACAGAATTTTGAGCCATGTATGTCTTGATTTGTTTTTGCCTAGAAAATTCAGGGCAAGATTTACTTGTGGCATAATGATAACCTGAACACATGCAGCAAGAAGGGTCTTTATCTCTATTACAGGTATCCCCTGTGTGATTCTGACCACACTTAAAGCATCTAGGCTTAGACCTACACTGTACCTTTGTGTGACCATATCTACAGCAATGGAAACACTGGATAGTAGGGAAAATATACAAGTCTACCGGAAGGGCATTGTAGCACATAAATATTCTTTTTGGCAGGACCTGACCATCAAAAGTAATTACAATTGACTGTGTAGGTTTCCAAACAACAGAGCCTTCAATTATGGTTTTAAAATTTAGCCGTCTCACTTTCAAAATAGGGCCGCAACCAATAGGTACTGAGATGTTACTGATAATTTCCTCTGGAGACCATTCTGCCGGAACCCCTCTAACTAACCCTATACGAGTAACGTTGAATGTCGGAATGTAAGATTTGAATTGTTCTGCTTCAAGATTGCCATTGTTTATAAAAGAATTGGCGTCTACAAAATTTGAAAAAGCTAATGAAATTTTGTTACGTCCTATGCGCTTCACACTTCCATTGATGATATTGGGAATGTTGTTTTTTTTTAGAAATTTCCCAAATGTAATGGGGTGCAAGGTGGTGCCATCGTTTTGTGACAAAGTTTGTTTTTGCACATGAATAATGTAAGGTGCACAATCGGTTTTATCATATGTGATCCGTCCTACAGGGGTGGAGGGACTCTGAGAGGTAATAGTTTGGACCGTATCGATAATTTTGTTTGTAGTATTCGTGTTAATAACTTTTTGTTCAGTTTCATGCAAGTGAGCATCCTGACAACCACAACTAATTGTATCTGAGCCATGATGTCGACGACGACGTTTGTTGCAGTGTTTGCATACAGAAATGCGGCTTCTTTTTAAAGAACGGGTCGAGGTGGACCCATCGGTGTCCATGCCAGACTCATTGGACTGTATGGTTACGAATTGCCCTGCCGGTGGGACAAAGTCCCCCGGATCGGGCGGCTCATTCATACTTAGTTTCTATATACTGATAAAAGTTTGACTTACCAAGCGATGAAATGTACAAAACTAAACTAAATTTATACTAATTAACAGAATATATACAATACACTACAGCTACTGATCTTATATATACTTAAAAATTATTTTATTTTATAAAAACTCAAAGGACGCGCCCGCCAAGTTCGAAAGTTTCCCGCGCTCCCGATTGATCTTGATTTGAGTTGGTTGTGTTAATTAATGGGCCGTATACTCGTCAATCAAATGTCACTGTCAAAATCTTATTTCGCTTATTGCTGACCACCATATTTATTAGTAGTTGTGTTGCACTCCTTGGCCGAGTTAAATTGAATCTGTATAAAAACAAACCCAAAATATAGGAAATTAATATTAAAAACAGTTAACTGTAACGTAACTATACCTAGCATTAAGTGTATAATGTGCTAGCCCAGGCCCCATACATTTTTGAAACCTCCTTTCATCCGTTCAGAAGTTTTTACGTGAAAGAGTACGTGAATGAGAACAAAAACAGGTACAGACGACAGGCAAATCAATCTACTACAATCTGTCAAATTTCTTTATTAGATATCCACAGTATCATCTACAGTAATTAGGCTGAAGATTGAGAGGGAATATTTAACAGTTTCGGGTAGCTTGACATGCCGTCGTCCGTACACCCATACCTACAAACCTTCGCATTTATAATAATTATAATATTAGTAGAATTTGCATTACCAACTAGTTTAAAAAAAAATCAAATAGGCACTTTAAAGTCACTTTTGACGGTTTAAAGACCATCTATCTCACCATAAATCTATTAAGGAACTTGATTTATAAAAATAAAAAATACTCTATGTTGTGCTAATGTTCTGATAATGGGGGGGCCTATCGGAATGTTGTCGAAACTTTAAGGCCATGAAATGATCCTCTTGTTCATAAACTAACCTAATTTTAATATGTATTTAATTAAGATAAGGAGAGACGATAAATATAATTTTTAGGGTTCCGTTGCCAAAAGGCAAAAAACGGAACCCTTATAGATTCGTCATGTCTGTCTGTCCGTCCGTATGTTACAGCCATTTTTTTTCGTAACTATAAGAGCTATACTGTTGAAACTTGGTAGGTAAATGTATTCTGTGAACCGCATTAAGATTTTGAGGCAAAAATAAAAAAATAATAATAAATATTGGGGGCTCCCACGGAATATTATCTGTTCTGTGGGGGCTCCCCATACTTAGAACTGAAACTCAAAAATATTTTTTTCATCAAACACATATGTCTGGGATATTTATGGATAGGTCTTCAAAAATTATATCGAGGCAGACGCTTCCAAAGTGCCCCCCCTCTAACTTCCAAAATAAGGAAATGAAAAATCCAAAAAAAAAAACATGAGGACATCATGTTTTATTTGGATTTTTCATTTTCTTACTATAAAAACATTTTCTTTCATTACTATAAAAACTACCAACGAAAATTGTTTTGAACGAGATCTAGTAAGTAGTTTTTTTTTTTAATACCTCGTAAATCGTAAACCGCTTATTACCGCGTAATCTTTCATACAGATAACTTAAATACTTAAATTTCATAAATCAATGGACCGAACCCTTTGTGCGCGAGTCCGACACGCACTTGGCCGGTTTTTATATTTAGTTTATATTGCTGTTTTTTTTTCTCGTTTGTTCTTCATTCTCATTGGTTTTGGTTTATATAAGTAGTAGGAAAACATTATACCTGCCTGATTGTTTGCATAATGCCACTAAGGGGAGCCTGGTGACCTGTAGGTACCTACAGGTCACCACTAGGTTTTCGTAAAACCTACTTTAGGCACCAGCTCTCACAATGTGAATTTATGATATTGCTCAAAACTGTTAAATACTACAAAACCAATGTGAGAGAAAATAACTGAATTTAGATAAAATTAAATTAGTATACCCCATAGATGTGATTAAAAACATGGCTACTGCATATTACCTACGTCAAGTTACGTCAAACGTTAAGGATTAGGGAAATATACGAGAGTCTTCCTAACTCCTGACCCTGAACCAATAATTATTGACGTTATAAAACTTCCAGTTTTTCCATTCATCTCTATTACACGTTAATTTGAACAGACAGCTGTGCTGCTGGGGAGTTGGTTCCGCCACTTCTTCCCAGCGAAAACACTAGGAAGTGGCGAAGGGCGGGCGTTTTGGGGGGACTGTCTTTTGTAATATTGACGTTCAAAAAGTGCTGATTCTCAGCTTAATTTGAATAAATGACTTTTGATTTGAATTTGATTTGATTCATTTTCCCGTCGCAATTCGACCTATAACGCCCATAACCATTCATCTTGTTTTGATCGGCTCGTTCTCTCCCACATTAATTTTTAAAGATTTGTTTTAACACAAAATAACAAAGAATTATTACCCAAAAAAATGTGACACAATGAATTTACCACAGCGACAATATAGATTAGAAATCGATTATTTAGTATCGAAATGTAATATGCGTTACCAAAGAATTCAATAGATTCAGTGAAAGGGAAACTGATTACAATGTTTGTATCTAATAACGTAGAAATAAGTATTTTTTATGTAAAACGTGATATTCTCTTTTTATTATACCAAAACTACTATTATTACTATTATACTATCAAAAATATGTCTAATTTTCCTACATTTTTGACAAGTTGTTAACATTGGTTTAATTTTAATGACTATGCCTTTAGATGTTGTATCAAAAGACCATAATTATAGTAGTAGGTTTACGTGACCACACTAAGGTCAAATTTTAAAATTGGCACTTCTCAGAAAAAACGATTATTCTTTCTGTCCATAAATTAAAAAATTCTAAATTTAAATCGTTTAAAAAATACAGTTACTTCTTCCATTGCTCCATTTGAACACGTAAGGAAGATGCACCAAATACCACGCCTATATACAAGAAAAGGGTAAGCTGCGGTGTACACCCACCTTCCGTCAATAATATTCAAGGTTAAACAATCCTTGGTAACTAAGTTATCTGATAAAATTACACCTGTGCTGTGTTAAATATAGATAATATTTAATAATTCGTATTATGACATTGATAGGTCAGGGATAATTGTAACATGACATTAAAGTACTCTCTCTAGTTCTCTACTGTTTATATTTTGTATGTATGTATTTATTACCTATATTTTTTTTGTGTTTCTCTTTTAACTTCTCTTTTATATCTTTGCACCTACCATGTTTTGTCTCTGCATCACCTTAAGGTAGACTGGTAGAAAATGCCTAAGGCATTAAGTCCGCCATTATGCAATGGTTTTTGTTGGGCATAAAGTTTTAATAAATAAATAATAGATCCGAATCAATAAATAAGTACCTAATATTGCAAAAACTACCGTATCAATTTTTATAATGCCATTTTAACATCTGTTCACTGTGGTCTATGCAAAAATGCAAATAATTTTCGCAATATTTTACCGTTTATTGTAGCACATTTTTTGTTATATTAAATGTCAAACAGTGCTTAATTTTTTGTAGTCTCTAATGGATTCTCTCAATAAATTACTGCATTTTTGTTTTTTGAGTCACACCGATATAATAAATAATTGATTTACATAAATACCTGGAAGTGGCGAGAGAGGTACAGTTTCGTTTGATTTAATTAATTTAAAACACATCGGTATACTGCCTCTTCGAGAACTCGTTTTTGTCTAAAATAAAATAGTGTTCTTTAGGTTTCGGTAGATTACACATAATTGTGAAATCTTTTTATAGAAAAACTAATAATGTCTTTTTTCTAAAAAATAAATGTTTTAAGTTCAATGTTAAACTCTCTACACGTGAATGCTACAGACCTAGATTAGGTAGGTACTATTTGTTTTAAGCGTCTAACTACACTGAGTCGGAGTATCTGCCATTGCAACACAAAGAAAATGCGTGCACTTGTTCAAACAAAACACCGCTTGAAGGATACATTTGGATAAAGCGAAGAGCACACGAGCAAGTTCGTACTCACGAAGGGCATCGCGCCGCGTGACGTCCGCTGTAAACTAGCGTGAAATGTAACGTACTGGGACAAACACAGCCGTCTCGGCGCTGAAGCCGCAGCACTCGCACACTGTTAGGTAGGAGTCGTCACCCGCCTCCTCGAAGGTCATGGCGCGCGCGCATCACTCGGAGACCCTTCGGTCACTGAGCGCGCGCGGCTCGTAACACAACACACTCACCGGAGCGTCGGTCCCGCTGCTGTCGGGCTCGATGAGGTCTCCGTACGCCGGCATTGCGTCCGTATACCCCTCCTCTTCCGTGTCGGTGTCGCGCGATTGTGTCGGTGAGGGCGGCGCGGGCACGGACAGCCGCTCGCGCGCGAGGGCCACTGCCTCCTCCAGCGACCCCACCTCGACGACTCCCCTCTCTCCGTCATCGTGATCCTCCGACAAGCATGCCGACGCCTGCGCTACAAATGCGATACGCCTCCGCAGTGCACTCTCCGGGCTGGGGTCCTCCACAGGCTTCTCCATCTCCGGTTCACTGTTGCGCTTCCAGGCAGCCTTCGAGAAGGGGCGCGTCGCGACAGGGTGCTCTACTGCGATAGGACTTGCTGGCTCGACGGTGGGTGGATCAGGAGTAGGCACTTCCGGAGTGGGTGGTTCTGGTTCGGGGGGTGGTGTTAGTGGATGCTCTAGGGTTGATTCTGCAGTGGTTGGCTGTGAGTCTGTTGGCTGCGACTCTGACAGAGGTCGAGGTGACTCGCTAGCCTTTTTCTTACCGAAACTGCCCATACGACGTATGAAGCTCCCCTCCTTCTTCTTCTTGTCGACGCTGGGCGAGCTATCAGTGCTGCGCGACGCGTCGCTAGCCGCGTCACGTTGTTTTTTATTTCGCTTACGCATCGTGCGTTCGTCGCGGGCGTTCTCTACTGTGATCTCGTCGTCTGAGGCGACGGATTTCGAGGAGCCTGTGCGCTTGATCAAGCCGATGTGGAAGGGCGAACCAGGCCGGAACGGCGTTCGCAGCGTGTGTAGAGTGCGACGGAGGCGCGAGGGCGCGGGGCGTGCCGGGGAAGGGGGCGGCAGGGGGGGTACCTCGTCCGGCATGGTAGTGCTCGGAGCGCACCGCGACGACTGCCGCGGGCCGGCATCCAGCCTGCCGCCGGCGTCGCGGCCTTGTTCCTTGATACCTACCTCCTACGGATCACTAACTCCAACTACGACGTGATTGATTAATTTAATTAGAACACTAATTATCAGATTCCAAACAATTCCTGGTTTAATCCTCCCGGAATTACGGAGAGCGTTTGACAGGACGTCTGTTGAACAAGTACCGAAATGAAGTATAGCGTGCACGGAAGAGGAGATAAGAAATTGAATCTTTTCACCCACTGCATATCAGCAGGCCGTGAACCGCGGGTCCTTGCACCAGTCATTATCAAATAAGATTAAGAATATATTTTTCAAACCGTCTTAAGGATTGAAAGGCAAATGTAATATACTAAGTCAATATGTGCGTAAAATTATACATAACACAGCACTGTCCATTCATTTTCTAGGTTCTAGCTCATGACCTTTTCTTTCGTAATATATTAAAACTAGCTGCGCCCTGTGGTTTCAAGCGCGTAAGTAGTGCCCGCGTAGTAATATAAAAAATAGATAAAAAAAAAACACTATTCTCAGGCCTAACGAATGCATGTATGAAATTTCTTTAAAATTTATTCAGCCGTTTTGGAGGAGTTCGTGGACAAACGATGTGACAGGAGAATTTTATATAATAGATTACAATTTATGTAGCTGTACGCACGGGAAATTTAGAAGAAATCAATTTTAATAGGATTTTCCGACCGCGTATTTTTAACTAAACTCCATTCCAGAAACATAGACAGAAGTTAAAAAAGGTTGTTTTTAGAGCACTTTTTTATATAAATTACAAACCAGCGCTTGACTACAATCCCGCCTGATGGTAAGCAGTGATGCAATCGTTGATGGTAAAGCGCGCTAGTTTATTAAGCCTACTCACTCAAAAGAACTGAGTAAATAGGAAGACGGCAGTTGAGCGCGGTGATGCAATGTTATACCCAACAACACGACCAACGATGCTGCGCCAGAGGGAGATTGATTTGGAGGCCCTTCACAACCAAACTCCCGACACAACAACATTTCGCGCATCGTACCCGGCACGTACATCGCAACACAACTGCTCAGACCCGTCCTCCGTACGGCTTCACCAGACATCATGCCAGAACACGACGAATCGCTTGGCGGCATGACTTTGTCTGGTGGGTGGTAACTTATACCGGCGGCTGAAGTTGTGGCCTACCACAACAATATATGTATATTGTGTTTTGAACTATCTTTTCATTTTATGAGGCTTTTCATTTATCTTTACATAAGCTACTAGTGGCGCCGATTCTGTTGTTAACAAACTAAACTAATTTTAAGTGCAACTTTCTTTCTATTTTATTAAGAAGAGGATAGAAGATAAGATATTAGTTAAATCCTGTCAAATTAAGATACACCATAGACAGTTTAGATGCGATTATAAACATGGCGACCAAAATACGTCAATTTACTTCAGGAGCGGACTTATTTAACAAGTCTAAACTGACATTTTATTTACTAACCTTTTCCATGAAATAAAAAGAAGAAGGTGCACTGAACTATCTAACTAGTTTGTGAAGGGAATCAGGACCAGTGGCCATGTTAAAAATCTAAGAGTCAGAGGTGGTCAGTACCTGGGGCCAATCGCGCTAAATAAAACAGTAGAAGTTCAACTCTTGTTCGTATCTAATCCTATTAAAGTTATGGTTTAGTTTCGATCACATTTCTTATTGCGCTAAAGTTTTAACTTCTAAAGAACTAAAATCAATGAATGAGTGATACATTTCATCAGATATAATAATTAAAACTAAATCTCGAATAGACGTAAGTTTGACAAATGGCTCAGAAAAAGTTAGCTTTGTTTCAACTTTTTTCATTTGACAGTGGTTATGTCTCAATTGCGATCCAATGGGGAAGAAAACTGACAAATCTCGCCACTAGAGGCGCTGATATCGTTTGACCCAAATAAACTGTCAAAACCCATTGTAAATTGTTCGAGTTTACGTTGTTTATAAAAAATTTAAAAATATGCCGCGTTGTGTAGCAATTTGTTGCAATAATAATGGAAATCACTCTTTCCCGAAAGATATGCATTTCAATTTAGAACAGAATATATAAATAGATTTCAGTAAAGATTATGTTCATGTCTCTATAGCTTTCTGGGGGCGGTAAATCATTTTTTTTCTCTTGAATTTCTTGTTCTTAAAGAACCTCGAAGTTAAAATTTCGGTAATACGATTCAAGTCTGGATAATAATTTTAGATTAATAGGGTTGAAACTTTCAAAATATGGCAATAATAAGTACATTAATATTTACTTAAATATAACTAAAGAAACATTAAACCTAATACAAAATTAATGTAACTTAAAATAATAATAAGTCTGCATTCAGTTTAAAGTCTGGGCATTGTTATTTGCCTGGTAATTAGATCAGCTTTCCGTCCTTTTACGGAAGCTCCTCTAGATTTTTAACTCCTTTTTTAACTTGAAACAGTCCATGTACAATACATTACTCTGCTTTACCTAAAAAAAAACTCGTCAAACACAAAAAAAAAAAACTCAACATAAAACGTGATACGACTAACAGCTAATATTGTTATGAGTCAAACGCCATCAGCGACATCTGCAAATAGCTTTGCGTTTTCTTCCCCATTTGTCAAAAGGTTAGCGCGATACGAAACATACCTAACAAAAGTTATTGTTTGGTTGCGATCCAATTCTGTTTTGGTTGAATTATTTTAGCGCGATTGCCCCCTGAACCGCTTTACATTTTGCTGTAACTTTACCAAATCTGAAATGTTCCATAAGATTAAGAAGGCCATAATAAGTAGCTGTGTTTCTTATTCACTTGTTGATACTTGTGAATGCCATTTTACTTCTTTTTTGGCGATTATCTTTATTCAGTTGCTATAGTTTGTTATTATTTTGATATCTATTAAAATTGTTTGAATTAATCTCAAAAGTTAAATGTTATACATCTATTACATCTCTGCTTCTATGAATTTTATCTAAAGCTAACACGAACGGAGTATATAATAAACTGTTACATAAGTACAGAACCGCAATAAAAATTCCAAAACAAAAAGGAAATCACAAGAAAGGGTATTTCAACATTTAACAAAATAATTAAAAACAGTACCTAATGCCTAGTCGACAGCGATGCCGAAGGATTTATCGACACTGTATTTTAATTTGTTAATAGTTTTGATTAAGGTAATTCGTAGTTTATTTAATTTTATAAGTTTGTGAATATTATCTATTCTTAATTTATATTTTAACTTAATAAATAAGTATCCAGGTCATTAATAATCATTTTCAGTTATCAAACTTACGTCATTAATACTTTTTATTTTGTTATACTCGTTACTTTAAATACACCATAGATAATGGCGGATATCGCCAATGACGCTCGACGTATGAAAAAGACGGCCGCGTGACCGTCTATGAGGAAGGTTTGAGGCAAAGTCATGATGTGGTCACTATGTTGCAATATTTCAATTTTCTTTATAATTTATTTACTAAATGCACTTTTTACTACATAAATCAGGCGCTTTTATTTAGTAAACAACACTATAAATAATTTTAAAACTCCAATGAAAATAGCGCGTGACACTTAGCTTTGCCGTCAAATCTCTAAGAAAATGTCTATGTGTCTAGTACCTTAATTTGACAGGAATAAACATTAGTTTAGAAAATGAGATAAGTTTTTATATAAATTTAAACATTGGTCATTTTCTAAAAAAAAAATAAAAAAAAAGATAAGTTAAGAATCAGAGCTTTTTGAACGACCACTACATTTCATATAGAGTTTTCAGTGACCTTACGTATTTCTAAAGTCTTGAATGTGAACGCCTGAAACCATCGGAATATTTCAAGGACCATCTAAGTGGTTACTTGAAATTGGACTTACTGGCTCTTTCCATTCGGTACATCGGCACCGTATAATTCCGTATCGTTTGAATGTCGTCAGTCGATATCAAAGGTAAGTCTTGTGGGGTTTCTCCTCCGTTAAGTGCGAGTCCATAGAAATGCGTAGTCTGTACGGACGACAGTAGGTCAAGCTACCCGAAGCTGTGAAAAATTTCTAATCAACCTTTAGCCTTAAAACTTTACAGATAAAGTTGAAAATCTAATGAAGAAATCTGAGCGATTGTAGTAGCTTAATGTGCTGTCGTCTATACATAGAGCTCAACAAGTCGTGGCGTGGTTAAAAATTGTGAGGACGTTGCTATTTTGTGGGATTTTCGGGGATTAATGTAATACTCTCGAGTATGTATTTATAAAAGTATTTTAGTTTGACGCCCTTCAAACGGTGGCCAGCAGTGTAATTGCGTACGTACCATACTCATCATCATCATCCCAGCGTTAATCCAAGTCGCATCCGAAGCCTTTTCAGCTTTGGAGTCTGGGGTCCGCTTTACCAGTCCAACTGCTGATATGGCTAAACTTCTACATTTTCCGTGAAGCGACTGCCGTCTGCCACTAGATGTTCGTATGGCAACCGGTACCAACGGCTTAACGTGCTTTCCGAGGCACGACCAGACCAGTGCAAATATTCATATTCATGCATACAAATACTTGCACTGTGCGGGGATCGAACCCGTGCCACCTTGCGCAGCGGCCGCGTCCGCTACCGCTACGCCACGGAGGCTGTCCGTGTGTACGTACCACACTATCAGTAGCAATGAGTTTCATTTTGACAGTTCAACAACATTCATTGAGTTATTTACATGGTTGAACAAGCACATATTTCAAACGTATGGAGCAAAGGATTGCAAATGTGTTAGGTAATTTAAGTATGTAGTTGCAAAGTGGCCTTACTCGGCTTGCATGGTAGATTATAGTCCAACCTGTCACAGACGAGACACGTGTCCCAGCTGCGGGAACGTTATAATATGGTGATTATGTGGATTGGTCGACCGCGACATACAACCTGGGGTTGTCGTCCTCCGTGGCGCAGCAGTCAACACGTCTGCCTGCGACGTGGAGGCCCCGGGTTCGACCCCCGGCCAGGTCATGATGGAAAAACGTTATTTTCCTGATTGGCCTGGATGTTTATCTATATATGTATCTATTATAAAATATAGTATCGTTGAGATAAACTTACTTTGGGGCTAGCTCAATTTGTGTGATTTGTTCGTATACCTATACTTATTATATTTAATTATTCTGCTATTTTTATAAATTTGTAATTCCAACACGATTCTATTGTCATTGTGCTAAAAGTTTGTAATCTGATATATTCAAGACTAGCTGTGCCCCGCGGCTTCACCCGCGTAAGCTTCGAACCGAAAGAGCTCCGTTGATATAAAATAAGCGCCTGTTAAAATAATTGTAGCAATATATACGTCCGCGTTTCCTCCCGTTTTCACAACATTTTTTGTTCCTGCTCTGCTCCTATTGGTCATAGCGAGATGTTTTATAGCCTATGTCCTTTCTCAGGCTCTAGACTATCTGTGTACCAAATTTCATTACAATCGGTTTAGTAGTTTAGGCGTGAAAGCCGGACAGACAGACAAACAGAGATACTTTCGCATTTTTATTAGGTATCAGTACGGATAATCGATCAATTAACGGCCTGGAATTAATGGAATGGTGATAGAATGTCATTGCAGTATTGCCATTATTATAAATGGAGTGGAGTGTCAGTGATTGACCACTGGAATATCATAATGACGCCATTTTAGACTGACATTAGTATATTACGAAACTTGTAAAAATCAATCATTATGAGATCACAAATCGACCATTCTAATACTGTAATAGCAGACTAGGCCCCCTGTGGATCGTAGGTTCGAACCCAGAGAGGCGCTTAACTCATGAGAAAACTCGAAACTGCTCTCAAAATAATGAAGCAAAACATCGTTAGGAAACCGCCATTTTTGCAGGGGACGGCCCTCTGGTTCTCACAAAGATTTTTGCCCAGCAATGAAGCTTTAGTAACTAAGGAAAAACTAGTCTTATACGTCGTTTTGGCTCCAGCTACGGACTGCGTAGCCACCATTGATTATTTATTATGTACGACAGCACATCAAGCTACTACAATCTGTCAAGTTTCTTTTTTAGATTTCCAACTTTATTGGTGAAGCATTAAGGCTCAAGGTTGATTGGGAATATTTAGAAACTTCGGGTGGCTGTCGTCTCACGAAAAAATCTTCTGATTTTTCGGGTACTAACATATTATTCCGTACAATCTCACAAACTTTACCTTCATTTCTTCCTTATTTCTTTCTTTACTTTTAATATTAGTACCTATAAATAAGCATATTCTAAGCACAGTCTAAAAATCATACAGTCGTCCAACGAAGACGTCCACGAAGACAGAGCAATCGTGCGGGGTGTGAGGGACGAGACGCGGGTAAGCGGCACCCTAGCTGCGAACAAAACGATGTTCGTAGCTTGGTATCTATCACTAATGATAGCCCCTAAGGGCTAACGCGTGTTTGTTTTTTTATTTGTTTGTTTTATAATTGGATATGAGTGTCAATTTTGAGTATAATTGGGGTGCTTGTTACGAAAAAGTCATCCTTTTTGACATCCAAAATGGCGGACGTCATTTTTGTATAATTTGATATGATTGTCAATTTTGAGTATAATTGGGGTGCTTGTTACGAAAAAGGCATCCTTTTTGACATTCTAAATGGCGGACGACATTTTTTTATAATAAGATATGAGTGTCAATTCTGAGTATAATTGGGGTGCTTGTTACGAAAAAGCCACCCCTTTGTAAATTCAAGATGGCGGACGCCAATTTAAATGTATATTAATATGATACGGGTGTTAATTCCGAGGTGGATTGGGGTGCTGGTTACGAAAATGCCATCTAAATAACTTAAATCTGTCTCGAGTTGTTCCCTTAGTAAAAATAGCAAATTAATTAAATATAATACAGCTATCGATGTTGATCTGCAATAAATAAAAAAAATCATAAATATTGTATATTTGTGACAACCCTGGCCAATATGTTACTGTCTAGACGATGTAGGCATTGTACACTTTTTATACTGTGTGACGAATGAAGGACGCCTGGTGCTGAACTCAACCATCTAATGTCAAGTCAAACAAATATTCATTTTTTTTTTAAGTAATTATAAACTAGTGCTTGACTGCAATCCCGCCTGATGGTAAGCAGTGATGCAATCGTTGATGGTAAAGCGCACTAGTTCATTAAGCCTATTCACTTAAAAAACTAAGCAATAGGAAGGATGACGGCAGTTGAGCAAAGTGATGCAATGTTAAACCCAAGACCAACACGACCAAACGAAGCTGCGCTAGAGGGAGATTGATCTGGAGACTCTCCAAGACCAAACTCCCGACACAACAACATTTGGCGCATCGTACCCGGCACACATCGCAACACAACTGCTTAGACTAGCAATTTAGTTTTTTTTTTTTTTTAAATTGTTTCGTAACTAAACTTTATTGTGTAGGATTTTTCTTGTGTACCTTTATAAGTTATTTTTTTATTAAGTACTTCATATTTGTTTCCGTACATTTTTGGCGAAAATTAATTTCGCAAATTTTCTGAATAGGTAGGTAGGTACTTAAATTTTGCACGAAATAATTATATTTGATCAACTCTATGAGTAACAAACAAAAAAGATTAGGTATGTTTAGTTTATTTTGTCTATTGATAGATCTTTATTACGTCTTGCAATATTCACGTAGAATATTGTGACGTCAATTGTTAGTAAACAGTTTTAATCACGGAATAGTTAATATAAGACTGGAAAGGCCGAGTAGGCGTGGCCGCCGTGCCACACATGTGAGACGCAAATCTTATGTCGACCGAACGTTCGAAACATTCATTTAATATTCTTAAAAGTACTTCACGAGTCGGAGCTCCGCTTTAAAATGCCGTATTGTGCAATTATAACATGCAGGGCAAAAAGCCAGACCTCAACTATACAACGAAGTGGTATATCTTTCCATCGGTAAGTCGAAAATAATATTATGTTGTAGTAAAATTTGTAAAAAACACAAAAACATACTGAAAACAATGATATTCCAAACATCCATGATATTATTGCTTCAAGGAAGAAAAAAAATTACATTGCTCGGTTTGTCTTCGCTTTGGAAAAACAATAAGAAAGTCCGCGTACGATGTAGTGAATCCAATGCGTCCTCTTCACTTTACTCATTGTCATTTTGTCCTTTGCCCTGATTGGCCGAAATGCAGGGCGCCATGTTTATTTATAGTGAGGTGACCATGTGGTTAATTAAAATTATCGATAGAATTCAGAAATATACGAGTATGATAAATATATTGTTTGAATCATTTTATATTAAAATAATAATATTTTATTTTTAATTAGACATATTTAAATAATATATTACTAATTGTTTAAGAAAAGCCTTCGTAATTTTTATGTGGTCAAGGCTTATTATTATAGTTTTACAGACTTTTTGTTTTAGAAACATCTTGGTTGACTATTTTATATAATTTAATTATTAGAAACTGACACTAATTATATTATTGACTGATGAATTTGAAATAGAATTATTGTATTAATTGATGGAATTATATTATTAAGCAAACAATGAACTAGAACTACTTATATGCTTTAATTTGTGTATATGTTGTATGTGATATGATGTATTTTTAAATTGTGAACATTTTAATTGTGCGTTTTAATTGCCGAAATATGGCTGTTCGTATTAATATTATGTACCGCCATGTTTGCACCCTTATGTGCAAAATTAAATATCTTATCTTATCGAATAAATGTAATGGAATGATATAAATATTAATATTTATTTTAATAAATTGCAAATAAAAATAAATAAATTATAAATTTTAGGTTTCCTAAACAACCTAGCGTTATAAGAGAGCGATGGATTGACGTGACTGGTAGAGTAAATAGGATTCCGACAAAGACTAGTACTATTTGCTCTAAACATTTTATCGAAAATGATTATATCATTAAAAAACCGGGTAAAAGGTACCTAAAACCAGGTATGGTCCCAAGAGAGCAAATAGTTCGGATTTGTTCTTTGGTAAGTTTTGTCATAACCGTTGTGCTGATATTTGTTGGACTTAGGTTCCGTATTTTATTCCTATTTTCTACTATCGTTAATTATGAACAAATTTGATCCTTAAGGTTAAACAGACACAACACAACTTTTAATAAATTATTTTTTATAGGAAATATATTTATTATAGGAAATATATATATTATAGGAAATATATTAGTTTATAGGAAAAAATATTTAAAATAAGTAAAGTTAGGTAGGTACGACATTTTATTACACATTTTTGCTAAAATCTCGAAAAGTCATATCACATCAAAACTTCTTGTAAAACTGTTTTACACCTAAACCTTTCATTCAACTCTAATTTTATGTTGATAGCACCATAAACAAAAAATCACATTATCAAGTTTCGTAAATTTATAAGTACATTTCTTTTTTTAAATCCCCTACAAATTACTTAAAAATCATATAACTGGAATCTCATATATACTTATATGTAAAGATCCTAATTCTTACGAAACTACATAATGAGAACACAATTAATCCTTTTCTGTCAATTTTATCGATATAAACTATCGATATAAATATCGACCTTTTGGTCGCCATAGCGTGTATGAGAAATTTGTGAATGTAGGAGTGTACGTCAAATGCACTGTTTACGTTAGTGTGATCGCCAATTACAAACTTATAATCGAAGTGCGAGTATTTATTTGTGTGCGTAATGCGCTTCGGTATTGGTCTCTTGTTTACAGGCGAGTTATAGAGGGGAATCAAGCGGCGACACGCGTTCTAATACTGATTCCGAACTATTTCCATTCTAATTACTTCATCTGTTCTGTGGTTTTAATAATATAGGTAATTTAGGTAGTAGGTATTCTTAGTAAAATAAAACACGTCTGTGCAAATACCCTTATTATGGCGAAAGAGATATCAGTCGCCACAGCCCTGAGGAATACACATAAAATACCTATATTATAATAATAACTTTGTGACGCATATAATATATGACGCGCTTAAAGATAAGTTTAGTATAACGAGATAATTATGAGTAGAGTCAAAGACTCAACGTAAACAATACCTAAATATAATTACATATTTCAAAAACGTTTAATATAAGTAATTAGGTAAGGCCTACTTAAAGAATTCCGGATTCCAATTAAGCATTCGAATTCAATGTAAGTATCTACCTAAGTTTGCTTGTGTTTGATCTTACCATAGAACATATAAAAGACATTATCTATTCCTTGGATCTTACAATGTAAGGACCTACACAAATTTGGGAATCGCATGATTTAATTCCCTCATCTCCGTTCCATCATCGGACGACCCGTCATACGGAGAGTATCCCACCCTTGCGTTGTTGGCACCACAACGATCTGTGTAGCTAACTAGCTACCATGAGTTTTCATTACAAGACTCGATCGTCGATATCGAGCGCGCTTGGTGCTCTCATTGGTTAAAAGTTCTTACAACCTTGAAGCGGGCCAATCGATGAGTCAAACGCGCTCGATATCGACTATAGAGTCTCGTAATATGAACTCATGGTAACTACACCGGACGAAGCGTTTCGCCTTGTCTTTTATACCGCGTACATCGAGGGACTGGAGCAATTTTCCAGCGGCGGTGTTTCCGTCTGACGACAATTTAAATGTCTTCAAGGCTAGAAGTGAATGGGTTCTAAATAAACTAGCGCGGTTTACCATCAACGATTGCATCACTGCTTATTATCAGGCGGTCAAGCACTAGATTATAATTATTAAAAAAAATAATAATAGGTAAAGCATAATAATAATTAATGAACTCCAGATTCTAATTAAGCATTCGGATTCTAGGTAAGTACCTACGTTTGCATGCGTTTGATCTTACAATGTAAACTTACACAATTAGGGTCATGTATCCTAACCCTAATTGCTTAACACACTATTAATATCTGAATTACTTTGAAGGATATTAGAACTGAATCTCTTGTTCATAAACGATTGCATTGCATCGCCTCCTCCTTTATACCGCGTACATCGAGGGACTGGAACAATATGCCAGCGGCGGTGTTTCCGTCGGACTACAATTTGAGTGTCTTCAAGGCTAGAGTGAATAGGCTCTTAATAAACTAGTGCGCTTTACCATCAACGATTGCGTCACTGCTTACCACCAGGCAGGATTTCGGTCAAGCGCTAGTTTATAATATGTAAAAAAAAAAAAAAACAATTGTTATGTTCAGTGCATATGTTTCTCTATATTTCGTAAAAGATAGAAAATGAATATTAGTTTAGGCCTGTCAAATTAGTCAGCACCTGATGTAAATTAATGTTTTTTTAGACGCCATTACTACAATGACGTCTAAACGTTTCGACAGCCTCCGTGGCGTAGCGGTAGCGAACGCGGCCGTTGCGCAAGGAGGCACGGGTTCAATCCCCGCACAGTGCAAATATTTTGTATGCATAAATATGAATATTTGCACTGGCCTGGTCGCGCCTCGGAAAGCACGTTAAGCCGTTGGTCACGGTTGCCATACGAACATCTAGTGGCAGTCGTTACGGGTTGTTGGAGCCCTCAAAAAGTCTAACAATTGATCTAACTGCAATGCTTAGATATAGCCTTCGGGTTGTGGAGGTCAGACAGCAGTCGCTTCACGGAAAATATCGAAGATTAGCCAAAATCAGCAGTAGACTGGTAAAGCGGGCCCCAGACTCCAAAGCTGAAAAAAAAGCTGCGGGTGCGACTGGGATTAACGCTGAGATGATGATAATGACAATGACGTCTAAACCCCGATTCCCTTGTTTTCAAACTAAATTCAAGCTCAATGCATCTTTTTCTTTCTACGTCATTTAGAAAAGGACAAAAGATAAATACTAGTTTAGTCCGCGCCTGACGTAAATTGACGTATTTTTAGTCGCCACGTTTTTAATCGCGTCTAAACTGTAAAAAGTATAAAATACTCTGAAATTAAAATAGTTTCCTTTCAAAATAAGAGAATCAGCACTACTGTCTATTTAGTATGTCAATTTGTTAGGACTAAATTAATAGTTTATCTTCTGTCCTTGTCTTAATGCAAAAAAAATCCCTGAACTTAAAACGTCAAGCGGTGAACAAAGTAAGTAGACATTCTTCGTACAAAATGCAACATTTTTTGTTCGATATTGTTTGCAATGGGCTGCTGCAATATTGTGCACTTTTTACGATATGACAAAACCATTTTCGCCAAATTAACATTTATTTTGGTTTTACAGTAGAAAGGTATTTCAACAAAATCTTGTAATGAGTAGAAACGTTAATTAGGATTACAATTTAATTTGACTTGAAAAGTAAGTCGACCAAATAAACTTTTGATGGATTTTAGGTAGGGAGGTAACCCAATAAGGTGGATCAAGGACCTGGTGAAGGTTGCGGGTTAAGTTGATGGATGCGGGCAGCACAAGACCGATCATTGTGAGAAGCCAGCCTTTGTCCAGCAGTGGATCTCTGTAGGCTGAAGAAAAAGAAGGTTTTTGTGAGATTTTTTTTTAAATAATTATAAGTATTTATACTAGTGCTTGACTGCAATCCCGCCTGATGGTAAGCAGTGATGCAATCGTTGTTGGTAAAGCGCATTAATTTATTTAGCCTATTCACTTAAAAAACTTAGGAATAGGAAGGATGACGGCAGTTGAGCGAGGTGATGCAAACGATGCTGCGCCAGAGGGAGATTGATCTGGAGACTCTCCACGACCAAACTCCCGATACAACAACATTTGGCGCATCGTACCCAGCACACATCGCAAAACAACTGCTCAGACCCGTCCTCCGTACGGCTTTAACAGACATCCTGCCGGAACACGACGAATCGCTTGGCGGCAAGACTTTGTCTGGTGGGTGGTAACTTCTGCCGGCAGCCGATGTTATGGCTTAGCACCGAGAATAGATAGAATATTAGAGGGGCAATTCTCGTAACTTTAAGAACTTCCACAATCTGACCTGACTCATTCTATCAAAATTGCATCTAATTTCCACACACCTGTTTGTCGCCCAGATGGGACTGCGACTTGATTTTAACGTTTTAAATTGCGAGGATTAGCCTTCTGATGAAAAAGTAAGCGATAGCAGGTCAAGCTACCCGAAACTTCCAAATATTTCCAATCAACCTTAAGCCTTAAAGGTTTAGAGATAAAGATGAAAATCTAACAAAGAAATCTGACAGATTGTAGTACCTTGATGTGCTGTCGTCTTTACCTACAGGAACAGAAAACAATAAGCAGATACTTTCAAGTTTATATTATTTTCTCAATAGCTATGTTAATAATAGATATTATTACTTCTCTTTTCGCAGGTCTGCTGGAAGAAACTTCTTAAGAAATAAGCAGCACCTTTGTACTCAGATCTTAATTTTGACATATCCTTATGTATTTTATTGTGTGCATAATAAAATAAATATATAGAACTATTTATCATATAAATAATAAATAAATATTATTTACTGATCAGCACCCTAATTGCGTAACACACTGTTATTATCAATTGGAATCAATTTGAAGCATAAAACTAGTCCATTGCTCAATATGTTCGGAAAGTGTGTCTGCTCAACAACGTAAATAACGCAATGAATTTTGTTGAACTGTCAAAATGAATCCCATTGCTACTGATCATGTGTTACGCAATTACCCTACAGATAATCCTATCAATTTGAGTCTGACAAACAGTAAATAGAACCTAAGAAACTCACAACCTGCGAGGGCTTGCAGGCGGCGAGCAGTGGGCAACTCGCCGCTTGCGCTTGGTAAGGACTAGGCCCGGGTCGACGGCGCGTTGTTATTCACGCGCGCCTGAAAGAGATGCCAACACATTGTGACGGGGTCCACGAAGACTGATGCCTCCTGGGTCAGGGTTGCGGGTCGGTTAAAAAAGAAACCGTGGGCCTGGCCCACAGGCAAGTAAAGGAACACAGGTGGGTTTAAGTCAGTAAAAGCCTGACACGCCCTTCCGCTCTGGCCAGAACGGAAGTGTTCATTTGATGATTTCCCATCCAGAACAAAAAAAAAACGGAACACATACTCAAGTAAGTTAACAGGGGAATCGATATGTCGAAGCTCGCACAAAGACATTACGATACAGGAAATATCAATGATTGCCATAACGACGTTTAATAAGCCGGTTACTTCCACCATACTTCTCTATGATCAATAGAAGCTTTATATAGAGTTCTTTCTATACTTTGTTCACGTTAACCATAGACAAAGAAGTTCATAGAAGAAGAGTTGCACAACATTTAAGTAAGTTTCGACATAACTTGTTTTTTTAATTACCCGACTGCCAGGAGGGTTATATAAATTATGATTTCAATAGATACAAAATTTGAACAACTCGAAGTAATCTATACTTCTATACTAATATATAAAGCTGAAGAGTTTGTTTATTTGTTTGAACGCGCTAATCTCAGGAACTTCTGGTCAGATTTTAAAAATATTTTTGCGTTGGATAGCTCATTAATCCAGGAAGGCTTTAGGCGATATAACATCACGCTGCGACCAATAGGAGCGGAGCATATAACTAAAACGCGATCGAAGTCACGGACGAACGAAATGAAAAAAATAAACAATAACACATAACAACTAACTAACGAAAATCGGTTAAAAATAGGTTAGATTTTAGAATGAGGTGGGATTGCCGCCTGATGGTAAGCAGTGATGCAATCGTAGATGGTAAAGCGCGCTAGTTTATTAAGAGCCTATTCACTCTTATAGTCAGACGGAAACACCACCCCTGGTAAATTATTCCAGTCTTTCGATGTACGCGGTATAAAAGACGAGGCGAAACGCTTCGTCTGGACCGTAGTGGTGTCAACAACATAAGGGTGGATACTCGCCATACAATGGGTCGTCTGATGATGGAACGGAAATAGGGTACCTAAGTCATGCAATTCCCTCGCACACTCTCCAAAACACCTCCTATAGAACACCAACAGGCTGGCTATACTCTTCGCCTGTGGTCCAGCCTTTTTTTTTGAACCATACATCTGACCGGATCAGGAAACATATCAGATTTGGTAGAACTTATAGTATAATGGAAATCGTTCCAGGTATTGACTGACCCGTGATTATAAAAGGTTTTAAGATGAAGACTAGTATTTAACGTAAAAACTAAACATTTTATTTAAATAAAATTCTCATAAATTTAGAACATAGATAATTTAAATGAGTTGATTTTAATATAACTGTCGGTATATAGAGAAAGTAGCGGTGGCCTAGTGGTATCGGCCACGACTTTAGGTCGTGGTTTTACTCTAGGTCGAAGATTCGGACCCTATCAGGCGCTTTACTCTCTGTAAATTATTTCATAACCACTGCTCTCAAAACGGTGAAGGGAAACATCGTCAGGAAACCAGCATGTTCTAGAGTCAAAATCTTCAAAGACATTGTGACATCTACCCCGCACTGGGCCAGCGTGGTAGATTAAAAGTGAAGTGACTGAAATGGCGAGTAGGAAAGGTTGTCTGTAAAAGATCGCTCTTAGCGATAAGACGGCCCATTATCATCATCATCATCCCAGCGTTAATCCCAGTCGCATCCGAAGCCTTTTCAACTTTGGAGTCTGGGGTCCGCTTTACCAGTCCAATTGCTGATATGGCTAAACTTCGACATTTTCCGTGAAGCGACTGCCGTCTGACCTCCACAAGCCGAAGGCGACATCGAAGCATTGCAGTTAGACCAATTGTTGGACTTTTGAGGGCTCCAACAACCCGTAACGACTGCCACTAAGAATGCCAATAAGACCGCCCATTGTGTCGTTGTAAAATCTTTATATTTATGTTCTGTAATCTATATGGTGTAGCGCAGTGCAAATATTTGTATGCATGAATAATTGCATTGGTCTGGTCGTGCCTGGGAAAGCACGTTAAGCCGTTGGTCCCGGTTGGCATACGAACACCTATTGGCAGTCGTTACGGGTTGTTGGAGCCCTCAAAAGTTTAACAATTGGTCTAACTGCCAAGCTTCGATATCGCCTTCGGGTTGTGGAGCTCAGACGGCAGTCGCTTCACGGAAAATATCGAAGTTTAGCCAAATCAGCAGTTAAACTGGTAAAGCGGACCCCAGACTTCAACGCTGAAAGTGCTTCGGATACGACTGGGATTAACGCTGAGATGATGATGAATCTATATAGTGTACGTAATAAAGAGTAGAATAGAATTATTCTATTCTATTACCGCCCACTCCCTCTCACTGAGCAGGCCTGTGTCCCAGCAGTGGGAATATCATAGTCTGATTATGTATGTATATAATATATATATATATATATAAATTATGTATGTAGGGTATATAAGTTGCCTATAATAAATTCAGCACCAATCTTAAGTGTGAGTAAGTGCTATTCTGAATGGAGTATAGGCTGTAATAAAAAGGTACCTAATAGATATATCATAGTTTAAGTAAAGCTATGCTACCAGCACGCAACTACAACTGAATTTATATACCTACTTTACTTTTACCGATAGAGTACCTATATTTCGCGTAAATACACCTGTATTTATCGTAGTGATAAAAAACCGGAAGCTCACTACACCATTTTATCAAAGGCGTCATTATATGGGGAATCAAACAATTTGAACCATTTTGAAGAATATTGCTAATGCATTACTTCACGTGTTAAAAAAATTTGTCTACCTACCAACGCAAATGACGCAATGAATGTTGTTAAACTGTCAAAACGAAACCCGTTATTACGGACGGCGCGTTACGAAATTTTCAATGTCTCATTAAAATTTTCGTTTTTCGATAATATAACAATAATTCACGTTTTAAATAACAATAATTTGTGGATAGGGAGGTTCGTTTATCGATGATTAGGTATGATTATCGATAGATACTACCACGACACATGCAATTTAAACAGAAACTAAACAATTTTTAAATATACATATGTAGTTTAATTATAATTTAGTCAATGAACCATGAAAATCAAAAATAAAAGAAAGGAAGGAATGGACTGAAACGGAAGCAAAGGTGAGTTGAACGGTGAGTAGTTCTCGCAACTTGCTTAGTCTATGGCCAGAGAGCAATAAAGCAAGAGTAGAGCTTGTGTAAGAATTGTCCTGATACAATTCTTTTAAGGTGGTTCTGTAGTTTCTGCTTGCCATAACACAGATAAGTATAGTCACACGTGCCCAAGTGTGAGTATATTTATGTGTGTTATGAGAAGTATGAAAATTAATCTTGAAACCACTTACTGCTATACGTCCACTGAGTTCAGCGTGATATGCCTCTTCAGCATACATCATGACAGATTTTAAAATAGTCTTTTTTTATTCACGTAACACATACATTATTGAGCTATCGATATTGTTCAAAAACTTGTCCGTCACATCACTATTAATTTAAAAAGAAACAAAAATCAATATTTTTTTTAATTATACCTTTTTTTTCTACAGACCACGTTACGAATTAATTAATAGTTTGATGACCTTTAGTAAATTTTTATCTAAGAAACAATTATTGGCATTGAAATGTCTTTATTTACCACAAATTATCGCCTTAATTAAGCGGATATTGGGCGATATAATATCAAGTTCTTTTTTTATAATAAAGTACAAAAAATACATTTATAATATTATGCCTCTCCCGAACCAAGTATAACGCAATACTATTAGTTATTACACGTGTTTTAATCTAGCTATCGCATTTTTATCAGAAGATATCGATAAGGTCTCTTTTTGCATGATACCACCTCCTTAATGGCAACAATGAGTTTTATTAACCGCTTGAGCCAAAATTTGTTTGAAGTCCGTCGTTACGTTTGTATATGTCCTCTCAAAAAATATTGAATATGGCAGGCAAGTTAAGGAACATGGGTGGGTTTTAGTCAGTAAGAGTCCGACACGCACTCCCGCTCCGTCCAGAGCGGTAGAGGTCATTTGATGATTTCCTATCCAAAACAAAAAAAAAGTATTTTAGACGCGACTTAAAAAATGCTAAAAATGTCATATTACGTCAGGCGTGGACTAATTTGACAGGACTAAAGTAATGTTTATCTTCTGTCCTTTTCTTAATGAAATAAAAACAAAAGATGCACTGAATTTGAATTTAGTTTGTGGACAAGGAAAGCGACGCCAGGACCTATGAAGATTAGAGAGATTAAATAGAGACCGAGATCAAACTGTGTACGTTCTTATAATTAAGGAAGTACGAAAATATCCACCCCTCAGGGCGAGATAATTGCCATTAACTGAGCACCGACCCCTGCAGGGTATCAGTAGCAATGGATTTCATTTTGACAGTTCAACAACATCCATTGCGTTATTAACTTTGTTGAGTAAACACATTTTTAGAACAAAAGGAGCAATTTATTAGCAATATGCTTCATAATAATTGAAACTGGGAGTAATTAATGGTCAATTAGGCTGTGGGCCACTGAGTTCCAGTTGGAAAAACGTAATAACATCTGTGACAAACTTGCCCTTTATAAATTGTATGCGGAATAAAATTTATTTATGACCAAACTAAATTCTATCTGGGACTCACACACACACACACACACACACACACACCATAACTCTTTTCTTTTATTTTTTCTAGCCAGTCGTTTAACTTCTAGAGCAGGATTCCTTATTTTAATAAAAATACGCTCTAATTTTTTTCTTAGCAAAATGTTTTTAAATGACCTATGATGCGAGAAAAAAATATCCCCTCTTTACGTTTGGGGGGTAGGCAACTCCAAAAACAATGTACTTTATGAGATCCTAAGAAGGTACCTAATTACAAACGTACTCTGTATCTTTTTAGGAACTCTTAAAGTTGTAAAAACGCACCTGTGAGAGCCATCTCCCGTTCCTCGTGGTCGACATACTGCCGCTGTATTTCGGCTTAGTTTTAGATTCCAACAGCTTCTCTTTTTGTAACAAATGCTCGTGAACTGTGTTTTTATTCAGATGCTTTATCATATTTTAGTTTACATTTAAAACAATCACTTAATAACACGTAACTAACAATAATAATATTTCATACTATACTAATATTTCACGCTAGCATTTCGATACGGACACTAATGCAATATCGTAAAAACGACTTTACAGCCACGTAATGACAATATTTATCACGTAATGCCAACAATACCGTATGCACACGGCAAACAAAAAAAAAACAAATGTCAAATAATGGCGCGAAAATAAAACTTTTAAATTAAAATGGAGCACGCACAAGTATCCTTATCTATTGAACGCAGTGAAATAAACTTCGACGTACATACATACATCATTGTCTGCCCTCACTTAAGATAACTGGGAACACATTATATGCCTATTGACAATACAATATACCATATTAATTTTCAGTAAAAGATTGTTTACGTGGTTAGCAACTTGGGTCAATGTGCAGTTAAGAATAACAATGCTGTTCGCGGCTCTTTATACTTACATCACTTATTGAATTAAATTGCTGCTTACGTTGGGTGGGCTAGTGACTAATTCTGCGATAGCTAAATTAGAAGTAAAGCGAGCGTAATGGTAGGTACCTAAAGCGTTGATAGTAAATTAATTAATTTATTTTAAAATTGAAATTGCATCACCTTTATCTATATCTCCTTAAAATTCGTAGCGGGTCCACGGTGAAATTGCCGATAAGATGAATATTTTAATGTCTGTTTTTTGCGTAAGACCCTGAGACTTCAACCTCGCGTAAGATTGAGGTCTACAACATTTGTTAATAGCAATACGGACTCATTTAACGCCTCAATCTTCTCCGCTACGGTTTCATTATCTGCCGAAGCCTTTTTTTAACCTAGCCGGATGCAACTGAATACCGTAAAGAAAGAAAGAAAGAAAGAAAAATCGTTTATTTGCACTAAACATGACGCAAGCGTTTACAAAAACATAAAAAATAAGAAATTGTTGAGGGAAACATGCGTCATATCCACGCAAAACGGCTGTCGCTCAGCATTATGCTGCGACTCCATGCAAAAAACAGAGCCCAGCGCTCTAATGGATATTATAATGAATACAGTAATGGACCGACTACGGTCCTTAACTGTATTCATTGCAACCTAAGCTCCACAACCCTTAATGTACACAACTGCATATATTTGACCAGTCCTCTACAAAAATAATTCATCATAAGTTTTTTTTATCAGATTTATGCAAAGGGTTTTCACACATCCCGCCACCTCCGTCTTGGCTTTCCACTATGACGTGCGTTCAATGGGACTTAGTAGTTCTTTTAGCCCAATTGTTATCTGACATGCGGCACACATGTCAAGTCCAGATTTTTAGCGGCTTTCTGGGTAGACTTCCCAGAAAGCCGCTATCATCATACATCACCTATCGTTATCATAGTCTTTACATTCAGAAATCTGAACCCTAGGTTAATGGTTACCGCTAGCTAAACCTCAAACTTGGACCTCATCTGAAGTTCAAAGATCAGGTTTGAGCACCATATTTGAGAATAGCTATAAATATGGTTTTCGTTTCGAAATTTTTTAAAGCTTTGCTGCGGTTGGTCTTAAGACAACAGCTTACTTGGATCATAAGTTTTTGATCATTATACTGGAAATATCGCTTTAAATCCTGTGTGATAAAACTAGGCTTAAAATGAGTTCAAAACAAAAGTTCACAACACTCACAACACTGACAAATTAAAAGCTATAGAAGCAGTAAAAACTGGATTGTTGAAAGGAAAGAAGTTGCAGCTCTGTTTGGGATACATGAGCGTACCTATATTATCAATCATCATTAAAAAAGAAGATGAAATCTTGAAGAAACAAGAATCAGGAGAAAGTATTCAATATAAAAGAGGATAAATTGCCGTATTGCCTAATTTAGAACAATGTTAATAATGTAAAAATAGGAGCAAGGGTACATATACATATGAGCATACCAACCTCTATATTAACCTATCTCTAACATAATAAACTCTTGATAACTTAAAACCTCTATAACTTAAAATCTTTTGTGTTTCCCTTGGACTTTAACTTATCGAGGTTCTACTGTAATAGTATCTCGCGCACCGAGGGTCCGTACAAACCTGTATTAAAATTATTTGTAACTAAAAATGTATGGTTTTTTGCAATTTTCCTCCCTTTCCTCTATCTGAGCTATAAGGCGTTACTTCGTATCAAATTTCAAGATTCTGAGTTCACGGGAAGGGTCCTGTACACCCTTTCGAGTGTCGAAGATTTGCAGATATTTGAGGCATAAACGGTTGCTGTATCTTTTGATTGAGTTGACTTAGAGGTTTGATTTTTTCACAGTTCCAAGGGACAGTAGACCTGAGTATTTTGATATACATTCCCGCATGATACCTTCACTCATTCCTGCGAAAAAGGGTTTTGACAGAAGCAAAAAAACGGACGGGTAAAAAAGTGATCGTATAAGGGTTCGATGTTTTCCTTCGTTATTATAATCGATATATGTACATACTTTGATTCGATTTGAGCCTACTACGATACTACGAAACTAGGTAACACACAAGTGGCAATTATCACTTATTCCCAATGAAGATAACTAGTTATTTTCCACATTTTCATTAGGTCGGCACATATTGATATGTTTATCTGCTTGTTGAGTGGGGTAGAATAACCAATTGACAACGAATGCTTTACTCAGTAACTACACTATATTTGAAATAAGAATTACACATTTAAACAAACCTTTTTCAAAGTCCATTCAACTGATTTTGACTTTTATTCCATAGGTATAAGGACGGTATTAGAGGGAAAAAAATGCCTGTCATACCACTAATGCAATAGAAGTCAAAATTGATTGAACGGCCTGTGTAAAGGTTTGTTTAAATATTTGAACTTATTCCGAATAGAGAGTAGTTGTTTACTCCTTGGGACTAGGGTATGCTTACGCTGCCGTTGAAGCAAACCTAGAACAGAAAAGGCAAGACGACCTGGATGCAAACCAGCACCCTAATTGCAAAAAAAGCCCAGTAATTGCCTAACACGACACCCCTAGTAAGACTGGTTGACAGTTGGTCCTCTGACGACCTGTAACCACTGTTAAAAATTCACGAACGACAACCTACACCAACGACTTATCGTGCTTTCAGGAGCATGTAAGGGTCTTGGTCGTCGCTTAACCTGATTATTGATCGACCCGTGGAGCTGTTACTACTTAATCCTGGTGGTAGGCCATAACATCGGGTTCCGGCAAAACCACCTACCAGACAAAGTCATGCCGCCAAGCTATTCATCGTCTTTTTTTTTATTCCGGGATAGAAAATCCTCATGGATGTCCGACCACCCCGGGTTCCATCTCACACCTAGACCGGGGGTTGCGAGAACAAACACTACCTTCTTCCGCAACCCCCGATTGGTGCTGGCCCGCCACAGCGGGCCTCCTCGCGTCAGGGGGGGGGGGGGGTGTATGACTCCTCTCGTGACGTCTAAGAGTGGCAACACTGCATCACCTCGCTCAACTGCCGTCTTCCTCTCTATTCACATTATTTTTTTTTAGTGAATATGCTCTTTACCATCAACGATTGCGTCACTGCTTACCATCAGGTGGGATTGCGGTCAAGCAAATTATAATAAATTAGCTATCGTGACACCTTATGCTTGACATTGACACTAATGACAGTTTATTATAAGCTCATGCAGTGTTCACGGCAGCTAAGTTTTCGTAGTGATATTTGACACTGACTGACATTTTGATGTTTCAAAAGCTAGACAGATGTAGAAATCATGGGCGTACCGAGCTTCTGGACTCGGGTGGGGAGGGGGCAAGTCAGGCCTTACAAGTACAATTTTTAGAGTTTTTTGACAATTACACCGTATATTTTGTCAGTGTCTACTGCGTGAATTATTTAAAAGTTGGAGATAAGTCCTCGATTATACTTTGTTTAGTAATTAGGGGAGTTCATTCATGTTCTGCGAGATTTCCAGGGGGATACAGCTGCGCAACACCGGCCGGGTAGAGATATACCTATAGATTAATTAATGTTGATGGACTAAAAGCGGGCCATATTTGAACAATGCCACTTAACGCGTCTATAAACGTATATAATTAGATACATTGTGAGTAGTTTGTTAGTGAGGATCAAGGTTCATGTCGCTACCAATATCTTAAGTGACCCGTGGATCCCTAACGATTGTCGTCGGCGCCGACAAGATAATAATGACCATTAATTATGAATAAAAAATGTAGATACTGGCCCGGCGCAGTTAGGGTTGCTAAATACAATAACATAGTACCTATACTTCTGGTTTCATTTGATCCTAGCTAAAATTTTATATTAGGTCGAGCAAAAAGTTTTTATGCAGTTTTGAAGCTGGCACATTCACAATTTCATTCAAGTCTTTTTTTGAATTTCGAAAACAGAATTTAAAGAAACATAAAAACTTTTTTACAAAAAAACAACCGACTTCCAAAAAACACTACAAAGTGAAAAATAATTAATGTCGGAAGTCGGTATCAAAAACGAATAAGTATACAAAAACCAAAGACACCGAATTCCGAAATTAGTTATTTTTCACTTTGTAGTGTTTTTTGGAAGTCGGTTGTTTTTTTGTAAAAAAGTATTTATTTTACACTTTTTAGTTGTAAAAAGTACTATGTATTCAGTTGCATCCGGTCAGACTGGAAGCTGACGCAAATATCGTTGGGAAACGACGTAAATTTTTTTGACTTTAATTTTTTTCGGCTGCCTACGGTCTTCATCATCAAATTTACTGTATACCTTTATTTTAACCCAATGAGTGCAAACGTCTCATCAATATAAATGAATTAAGTATAAACACAAATTAGCTACTGTAAACTGTAGAGTTCCCGGAACTGGCCTTTGTCTTCATCATCAGAGCTCTAATATGACAGTCACAACACATCTAGGTGTAAAGTTCTTATCAATACAAATTAATCGAGCCCAAACACAAGGTAGCTGCTGTGAATTGTTGAGGAGTTCCTTCGACTGTCTCCCGGCTCCATCATCAGATCTACTCCAGACCTTTATTAAATTGTAGTGCTTTAAAATACTTAATGAGAATACTAAGAAATGCACTAGTGGCCCCTGCAATTTTTGAAAGTTCCCCTTGTTTTCTCTGGACTTCCACCATCAAACCCCGATATCCTTATCATGAGACCACCTTGGGAACGTCTTCTTTCCAACAGAAAAAGAATGATCAAAATCGGTTCATAAACGACGAAGTTATGCGCGAACAAACATAAAAAAAAGCTTATATACGGTCGAATTGAGTAACCTCCTCCTTTTTGAAGTCTGTTAAAAGGACAATTTGGAGCCTGTTTGTTGACATCAAACAATCGAATACTAAGAAAACTTGATTTTATTGGTTTACTTGGATTTAATTCTCGAAAAAGTGATTGATATCTTTGGTTTTGCAACAAACATTACTTATTCTTAACATTAAGGTGAGGTTCTATCAATAATAATCTATGGATACTTCACCTGAAGTCGCTGCCCAAGCTGTGGTACTTATTCAGGCCGGACACAGCCAAAGAAATGTGAGTGCTCAACTTAATTTAAGTCGATCTGCGGTCCGAAATGTTTATCGGAGGTACCTAGAGACTGGCGGCTTTGTTCGTCGTCAAGGAAGGCCACGATCTCGGGTCACAACTGAAAGGTAGGATCGATTCATCGTGACGACCAGCTTGAGAAATCGTCACCTTACCTCCATTGAGATACTACACCAACTTCGCGACTTCCACGGAGTATCTGTGAACGCTCGAACTGTTCGGAGAAGGTTAAAAGAACGCGATATGGTACCACACAAGCCAGCTAATGGGCCCAAACTAACGCGATCCCACCGAACAACGCGCCTTCATTTCGCACGGACTCATTTAAATTGGACACAGCAAGACTGGAGCCGTGTACTCTTTTCTGATGAGTCTAAAATTGTGTTACATGACAATGATGGAAGGAAGAAGGTCTACCGACGTAAGGGAGAGCGTTTCGTACAATGCTGCTTTGAAGAGAGGGTTGCTTATGGCGGTGGCTCATGGACTGTCTGGGCCGGTATATCCGCGAGCGGCAAAACTCAACTTGAGGTTGTTACAGGACCAGAGCTGCCAACATTAAATGCTGAAAGGTACAATTGTGAGTGCTTATAACCTCACGTGATACCATACGCGGACTATGTGGGCCCAAATTTCCTTTTTATGCATGATAATGCAAGAGCCCAAACTGCCGGCATCGTCAGGGAATATCTTCGGGATGTGAACATCACAGTTATGGACTGGCCAGCCAGAATCCCAGACATGAACCTCATTGAGCACATGTGGGACGAGCTAAAAAGACGTGTTAGGGCTCGTCAGCCAGTTGCCCAGACGATGCAGGAGTTGAAAACTGCCATACAAGAGGAATGGGAGATGATCCCTCAAAATTTCATAGAGCGGTTGATAAACTTTATGCCTAATCGTATGAGAGCTGTGGTAGATGCCCATGGAGGCAACACGGGTTATTTAATTAAACCTTTATTTAACAAAACATGTTTTTTATTCAAAAATCAATTGCCTTTAACAAGGCGCATATCCGACTTGTTAGGCGTAGCTCCATGTCGTATGGTATTCTGAATTCAAATTTAAAACAATATGATCGAAAAAGATGGTAAAATGTATCAGGTTTAAATTTGCATCAATAGTTTTTGTTCGATCTAGAAAACTAAGCGCTGCTTAACGTAACGTCTGACGTGTTTTGTATTTTTTCCGCACTTCTGTTCTCGTCATCAAAATGACAAACTGAATATGTTAATTGTTAGAACTGTGTTTAATAAGTAAGTATACTAATAAGTGATAACTTAAACGTTATATAAAAATAAGTAAAAAATATGATTGATTTGATATGATTTGATTTTTTTTTTTTTGTTATGATGTGATGATATGATTTATGCGATTGAAATAGGTACATAATCAGTATAAGATATCCTACTTTTATTTCCTATGTTAAAATAATTATAAATCGTGTCTTTCTTTTTTATGGTATTTTTACGGTTACGGGTCACTTAACAGTGGTGTAGGTGCATTATGTGTCATGTACTGCCGTGCTGCGCATTCCCTTAACCTATTTGGTGTAGAATCTGCTATGGTTGCAACCGAAATAGTCTTTTTTTTTGAGTAGAGCAACAAATATACCTTTTCTTTTCTGTTTCGAACCTTTTTTTTTTGTTTGTTGGAGTGGGTAATCATCAAATGACTTCTCCCGCTCGGGCGGAGCGGAAGGGCGTGTCAGACTTCTACTGACTAAAACCCACCCGTGTTTCTTCACTTGCCTGTGCGACGGCCAGGGCTATTCTTGTTTTTAACCAACCCGCAACCCTGACCCAGGAGGCATCGGTCTTCGTGGACGCCGTCACGATGTGCTCACATCTCTTTGAGGCGCGCGTGAAAGACGACGCGCCGTCGACTCGGGCCTGGTCCTTACCGGGCGGTGAGCTGCCCACTGCTCACTGCAGGCCCGCGCCTACGGTGGCTGGGAGTTCGGTGTCGTCTCCCGACCAGGGCATCTCCTGCGGCGGCTAGTGGCGTGAGGGCGCTGGGATTTCCGCTGCCTCACGCGCTCCGCCTCCTCCCTTGCCAGCATCACTGCTTCGCAGAAGGTGACCACCTACCATGCACTCTCGCTCCGGACCATGGCCTGGACCGGGGTCGGACGCGAGAGATCGCCGCCGATCGCTGCTACGAGGACACGGCGATGCTCTACCCAAGGCGACCTCCACCTTATGCTCCACCCTCTTCTTAAGGCGATCCACAGAATGGTGACACCCTGGCATTTCCTCCCGCCTTATACGGAACAGGAACCTCCCGAAACATCCGTGTGCGGTGAGGACCTGTGTCAGGCGGAAGGTGACAGCGCCTCAAAGAGTGGACTTACAGCCGCTATTGTAACGTGCCCAGCACTGGGTTCCGATAATCGCACGGGTCGCACATGGGTCCGCCGTACCGCAATTTCTCGCGGCAGCGGAGTTATGCCCCGGCGTTTTGCCTTCTCTCGCCACTCCTACATGTGGATAAGGGCTTTGGCCTCCAGATCCCATGGCGGCAATCCTCCAAGAAGGCTCGCCCAGAAGGCAATTTAAAAGCTTATCCACTGCGCTAACCGTGCAGTAGTGTAATAAATTTGAAGCATTGAAAATAATTATTAGGTATAGGTAGGTATTGTGTATGTCAAATATTTTACGATGTGTAATAATCCATACTAATATTATAAATGCGAAAGTATCTCTGTCTGTCTGTCCGGCTTTCATGCCAAAACTACTGAACCGATTGTAATGAACTTTGGTATATAGATAGTCTATATACCATCGCCTAGCTCCGTAAAGAATAGAGGTAAACAAAACAATTTAGGGTTATCACAACACACGTTTTACAAATCTCCTGTTATTTACATGATTATCGACTTTTACATGCTAGCTATTTATTAACAATTCTTATTGCAGCATATTTCAATAGAATCACTAAAATAACATGCGTAATAACTTGGTATTTCGAAAAACCATTAAAAAGTCGACATTCATTTTACGTGATAGCCCTACAAAAAAAGAAAGATGGATGAAATCCAGGTATTAAACACATTTTGTGGAATTCAACCAATGAATAAAGTTGAGGCATTTGTCAATACAATTTTGCGTATTTCAATTACTTTCAAATCAACCACATAATACATGCATTGTAATACCTTCAAGTATGGATTAAATCAAAACATTTAACTTATTAGGAAATTAGCTCACATGTGTGTCATATTTCATTCAAATCGGTTAATCGTTCTATGCAAATCGTAAATATCTAAACAAATAAACTGTTTTTACATTAGTAGGAAGTAGGATTATTACTTTTATGAAAATCTTCTATGTAGAGAAGGTTGTTAACATCTGTCTTTTAGGCGAAAACTACTCGTTGCCTAGCAACAGTTTATGTACCTCCATTCTTTATCGAATTTGGCCCAAGTATAGAGCCTGAGAAAGGACATAGGCTATAAAACATCTCGCTATGACCAATAGGAGCAGAGTAGGAACAAAAAATGTTGTGAAAACGGGAGAAAACGCGGACGTTCATATTGCTGCCATTATTTTAACAGGCGCTTATTTTATATCAACGTAGCTCTTTCGGTTCGAAGCTTACGCGGGTGAAACAGCGGGGCACAGCTAGTTTTGTATAAAACATCTAATAATAGAACTGCACAGCTATCTCAATCTAAATCATATTTAAGTATATCGGTAATCCATTGGTTCATATTATGTCGAATAATATCAAGATCTCATCTGCTCAACAATGTATGTAACGCAATGAATATTGATGAACTGTCAATAAGAAACCCTTTCCACCTTATACCTACGCATTTAAATAGGGAACTGCACCCTAATTGCGTAACAGACGTTACTATCAGTAGGAATCATTTTGAAGTTTATTACTATTCCATTGCTCCCTATGTTCGAAAATGTGCTGTTTAACAACGTAAATAACGTAATGAATGTTGTTGAACTGTCAAATTGAAACCCATTGCTACTGATAATGTGTTACGCAATTTCCCTGCTGTTTTGAAAGTTATGGACAAGTGCGGGCTTGTCCTTATCATTCAAAATAGTTCACTGATGGCTTTGTGAAGGATATTGTGGATAAAAAATGTCTGATCATCAACGTAAACAACGCAATGACTGTCAAAATGAAAACCATTGAAATCTACTGATTTGTAACGTAATTACCCCACAGATTATACAATATGTAAAGAAAACCCTGTCCGACCCATAAGGATAACATAGGTTAGGTAAACACTTGACCAAATATAATATAAAATTTTACATAATCATCATAGTAACAATACTAATGAATTTTGAAATAGGTAATCTTTTTTTCCCGCGAATTAAGTCCAACTTCCCCGAAATTTGGTAATTTTTATCAAAGTGACAACACCGGTATTATTATGAGCGAATAGCGATGCGACCACGTGCCGCGTGCCCTGCCCCCCGCCGCCCGCGGAAGGGTTGCTTACCGCACATGAATTAAGTTACCTCTTTTTACGGAATAATATTTATTTTTTAGGGGGATTTTTTTTAAGTTTAGCCCGGCTTTTTTAGCCATTAGTAGAATCAGTTATCGATACCTAGCAATACCTTCACGGATCGGACAGGGTTTTCTTTACATCCATACTAATATTATAAATGCGAAAGTAACTCTGTGTGTCTGTCGGTCTGTCTGTCTGTCTGTCTGTCAGTCTGTCTGCCTGTCTGTTACGCTTTCCCGCTTAAACCTCTCAACCGATTTTGATGAAATTTGGCACAGACAACCTTTAGACCCTGAGAAAGAACATAGGCTACCTTTTATCCCGGAAAAAATTTATGTTCCCGAGGGAAATCTAAAAAGCGCGATATAACCGAGCTCCACGCGGGCGAGGCCGCGGGCGGAAAGCCAGTATTGTATAAGTCCCAATTCAAATAATATAAGTGCTACTTATTTAATCTATGTAACATATATTTTGAACCGTATGAAACTAGGGAATAAAATACTATAACTCTATAAGCAATATTGTAATATAATTACAAGATTTAGCAGCGCCCTACGGTTTCACCTGCAAAGTTTCGATTCTGTGGGAACATGTATTCGGATATAAACTATCCTGGAACCATCTATATGCCACATTTCATTCAAATCCGTTCAATAGTTTTTGCGTGAAATAGTAACAAACGTACTTTCACGTTTATAATAATTAAGTAGAATAATCTATACTAATATATAAAGCTGAAGAGTTTGTTTGTGCGCGCTAATCTCAGGAACTACTGGTCCGATTTGAAAAATTATTTTTGCGTTGGATAGCCCATTAATCCAGGAAGGCTTTAGGCTATATAACATCACGCTGCGACCAATAGGAGCGGAGCATAATTAATTCCACGCGAACGAAGTCGCTGGCGGCTGCTAGTTAAGTATACAATTTTTGTTCAAAACTGGAAATGCAGGCAGTTGGATTTGTTTTAATTAACTTATTAATCAATTAAAAGTAAGTAAACTGTTTGTATTGTATAGTTTTCGACTGGCTGAGAAAATATCATTTTAGTTATTTATAAAACATAAGTAGGTACAGTCAAGACCAAAAGTCGAGTTACAATCTCACAAAACTATGCCCAAGCAATACTAGTTGTAGTTACGACCTTCTTCTATGATAAAGTTTGATACACATTGACAACTTACTGCCCGCAACAATCATAAGATTGTTAGGTACTACTTACTAATTTCAATGTTCACAGTAAGTGTTCCAATAGCCTAGCGGTCCTCGCCTTGATAGGCATTCAAGGTGGTTCGAGTTCAAATCTAATAACTTACAAAATATTTTTGAAATGTTTATTGATGAATTATGAATTCTGACAACAAAAATATGTAAAAATACCGATCCGCAACTTAACGATAATACTTTATTTTAAGATTTTTCTATATTAGAGTCATTATAAAAAGTTGACGGTAGATTTGAAACAAACTGAACAAAAAATATTCCACTACCTACAATAACTATTATTAACTACAATAACTCAAATAATATTACTTAGCTGTTGTTGGTTGGTGAACATATATGTAGTTACGAGTTCGTGTTATTAGTTTTATTTTTTAATCAATATGCAGGCATATGCAGCCATATATCTCAAATATATATATGAAACCGGCTTTTGTGTAAGTTGTTTTTATTATTATTTGGGCAAGGTGCAAACCAATCGTTTGTTGTAAGTGTGTAATAAAATTGTTATTGTTTTAGAGAAATACTGTAAGCCAAAGTCAAGAGGTTGGAAGACGAAGGTAGCTTATGTGTCGAGACAAGTGGAACGATACAACAATATTTACCGTTGAATAAAATTTTAAATCATGCGAAGAAGGGAGGTTGCATTTGTGGTTTAAAAATAAACTGGCGAGACCGGTGGACACTTATCGAGCTAAACAAAAACAAAAAGAAAAAAACAATTTATAACAATCACAGTGCAGAAGTGTCCTACAGAGTGTTTTAAATAAAATTATATATCCTAAAAACGGACTCTAAACCAACTCGTAAAGTAATTTAGCTAAGTCACAGTAATATGTTCGGTTGGCTTAATGGCTAACAGATGTCGCCTTTTGCAGTTTCAATACAAATTACTTTTGGTAAATTATAAAAACAATAATTTCGGAATTCGATAAGAAATAACTTCGTTTACTTTTGAACTAAGAAAGCGCTTGAAGATTATAATATCATGCCTTCAAACTCCGAAAAAAGGCACTGCAGGATGGCAGCCATGCTATACACGCAAAAAAATTGTAAATGTAATAAGCACTGTTTTGTGTTCTAAGTATAGATTATTTTATGATTATAATAATATTCAGGTTAAGCTTCAATCCTCTTTAAGAAAATGAATAATTAAGCTATAACATCTTTAATGATAACATGTAATATTATAACTTTCATATCTAAAAACCGAAAATGTTTTTTATATTTTTTACCATAATAATATCATAAGTTTGTCAAGGATTACTTTTATATAAAATATTACAATGCTGCCATTTCAACGTTTGTTTCATTTATTAGTATAAGTATATCACATCATCATCATCTCAGCGTTTATCCCGGTTGCATCCGCGGCTTTCGCGTTGGAGCCCGGGGTCCGCTTTCTTACTTAATTTCCTCCATTTCGCGCGATCTTTAGCATCCTGTGGTGTGAGATTGTTGGCACGCATGTCATCTCTTACAACGTCAAGCCAACACTTCTTTGGTCTACCCCGCTTGCTCCGGCCCGGCAGAGGCGCCATGGCAAGACATTTGTGACCCACGTAACATACCGGTTTTCGTAAGACGTGACCGTACCAACGTAGGCGACCCTCCTGCAGTTTGTCCGCTATGTCATGGACATGAAGACTGCCACGGATGCGGGAGTTCCTGATGCGGTCTTTCCGCGTAACTCCACACATCCACCGCAGCATATTCATCTCCGTGACACGCAGCTCCTGCATGTGTCGCTCAAGCACAGGCCACGTCTCACTGCCATAGAGGAGAACAGGTCTAATGATGGTCTTATAGACCTGCCCCTTAAGCTTAACCGGCATTTTGGGGTCACAAATGACACCCGTCACCTCACGCCATTTTGCCCAAGCTGCGGAAATACGTGCCCTGACGTCGCAATCAATGTCGCCGGACGCGCGGAGTACAGACCCCAAGTATTTAAACTGGTCTGTGCACTCGACCTTGTCACCGCCTATGCGCACAGACATGGGGTCTGTCGTGTTGCTAGCCATATACACGGTCTTCGCCACATTGAGTTTCAGACCTCCGTTCTCGAGCGAGTCCTTCCACATATTCACACGCCGCACCAGCCGATTCCTGTCCGCGTCCGCCAGCGCGATATCGTCAGCATACATAAGCAACCAAGGAGGTTGCTCATGTGAATCCCTGATGCTATCCGACAAAACGTCTAATATCACGCTGAACAGAAACGGACTAAGGACGGAACCTTGGTGGACTCCGACGGTGACGGGGAAGGGTTTAGTGTCACCAACAGCGGTCCTAACAACGGAATCGGAATTGAGGTACATATCTCGAATTATGTCAACATAGGCTTCTGGTACCCCTTTGGACCTCAGTGCCCACCAGATCACCCCTCGAGGGACACAGTCAAAGGCCTTCTGCATATCAAGAAACAGCATATGCAGAGGCGTGTTCTTCGATCTGTATCTCTCCATGGCGATCCTTAGTGCAAAGATAGGATCCATGGTTCCGTACCCTGGACGAAACCCATATTGACACTCCGAGACAGCACACTCCTGTCGGATCCGGGAGTCTATAATCCTCTCAAAGATCTTCATGGTGTGGGACATGACCTTTATACCGCGATAGTTGCCACACTCCTGAACCGAGCCCTTGCCTTTGAAGACTGGAGTAATAATACTCAGCCTCCATTGGCTCGGGATTTTGCCGGTCAGGAGCACGCGGTTCAGAAAGCTAGTTAGCATGCCCACACCGCGAGGACCCATCGCCTTCCAGGCCTCAATGGGGACTCCATCAGCTCCGACAGCTTTCCGATTCGCCATGCGACGAAGAGCCGTATGGACTTCCTCAGGCGTTAACGGGGGCACTAATCCAAGATTTGGAGGGAGTTCCGGTGTCTGCACCTCTTGGTGCTGCTTATTCAGCAGCTCGTGGAAGTACGAGCGCCATCTCTCCTTCACCGCCAGGTCTTCGCATAGCAGGTTGCCAGCAGGGTCTTTTACACAGCGGCACTTGGATATATCCTGTGCCGCTTTGACCCTAGAACGTGCCAACTTGTAAATGAGCTTTTGCCCCTCAGACGATTCCAACTTCTCGTAGAGCGGTTGCAAGTGGTCTCGTCTGGCTCTGGCTACAGCTCTCTTAGTGGCACGCTTGGCAACTTTGTATGCATCGCGATCGTCAGGGGATCCGGTCGCTTGCCACGTTTTGAAGAGGGCTTTCTTCACCTTAGTCTCCCTCTGGACTGTGTCGTTCCACCACCAGGTCTCCTTGTCACGTTTGCGGCCGCCCTTGGAGACGCCGAGCACTACCCGCGCCGCCCCAGCAATAGCTGCCTGGATCCTGTTCCAGTGTTCTTGAACAGGCTCCCCATCGCTACCGGCGCACTTGTCACCAATAACCGACGCGAAATCCTGGGACCTGTTTTTATCCAGCAGCCACCACCGGATCTGGCGCGGGCAGTGCTCAACACGTCTGCGTTGAGCCTTTACGCAGAGATCCATGACAAGGAGACAGTGTTGTGCAGTGAGACTCTCACCGGGTATGACTTTGCAGTTGGCTACTTTGCCGATGTGGTGCCTCCTAGTTGGTAGAAAGTCGATCTGGGTAGCACTTCGTCCGCTCCGGTAGGTGACAAGGTGCTCCGGTTTCTTTTTGAAGTAGGTGTTCACGATTGCAAGGTCAGCGATCGCACACGTTCGGAGAATGTTGTCCCCTTCCGCGTCGCGGCTACCGTACCCATAGCCACCGCGAACACGCTCAAACCTGTCACACTTCTCTCCCACATGACCGTTCAAATCACCACCCAGAACGACTCCCTGGGATAACGGGATCCCGCGAAGCAATCCTTCGAGCTGGCTCCAGAACAACGTCCTTTCGGCGTCACCGCACCCGGCCTGCGGAGCGTAGGCACTTATAAAGTGGGTTATTACCCCATTGACAAGCACCCGCACCGAGATTAGCCGATCACTGATGCGATTCACCTCCAAGACGTCATCCTGGAGCTCGTCAGACAACACCACGGCGACCCCATTTCTCCCACTAGGTGCACCCGTGTAGATCAGCTTGTAGCCATTCCCAATAAACCGGGATCTGCTGCCTTTTGCACCGAGTCTCCTGCAGGAACGCCACGGCCACCCTCCGCCTATGGAGAGTCTCGGCCAGTTCTCTCGCGCGTCCAGTTAGCGTGCCAACGTTCCACGATGCGAAACGGATTTTCTTGCTTTGGGCTCGCTTCTTCAGCCGTGTCCGCCTCTGACACGGTAGCCCTAGCCCACAGGTCACAGGAGTCGGGCGAGGCTCCTGCGCGCCGTTTTGCGGCGGCGCCCTAGCCGTGAGTTGTGCTCTTATACTTCTGTCCATTGTCGATTGGCTTATTTGGCTAATTATAAGTGCGACTGCCGTCTGACCACTAAACCCCAAAGGGAAAGCCGGCGTCAGCGCCCCGTTCGTTAGTCAGCAGGTGCACCGTCTGGCAGGTGGGGTTGACTTGGGTCCCAAAGATGGTGGTGGGACCCCAGAGCACCCCCTAGTATAAGTATATCTATACCGAATAATATATAACTTTATAATATATTGCATTATAATATGCTTATTGTTTTATTTTTATATATTTTTTATTATATTACATCTATAGTAAACTAAAACATATAATAAAATCCTATTTTGGTATAAATATTCAGTAAATTTTCCTATTCGTTTAAATATTCTTTGCAAACATTTTTACTTTAAAATACAAATCAGTTATCATAATTTTAAATTATGTGAAACAACAAAAAGATTTGCCATTATTAAGGATCGAACCCACAATCGCTCGCTTATGATAGACCATTGTTAAGTGCGGCCGCTAACTTAACTTCAAATGAAGTAACGAAATTTTGCATTACTTTAAAGAAAGATGAAGACTGCGATAATAAAAATAATGCGTTAGTGTGCGTGGCCGGTTTAGCGCAGGCGACAGTAGTCTTTAAGGTGGGAATGGACTTCTACAGCTGATTGTACATTAATTAAAAAATACATTCAACACCACAAAATATACAATGGGCGGCCAAATGCAATCTCTTCCAGAGATTTTCTAATTGAATCTACTTAAAAATAAGAAACAAGAACACATCACGATAAGTCGTGTTTTCTTATCCTTATCACGCCTATGAATGACAAGATAACTTACTATAAAGTAATAAATAGGTAAATAGGTAAGTATATTTTTAATTCCTAAGGAGTTACTGCTGATAATGAACAAGATAAGAGCCGTACTTACTTACGTCTATCAACACTCTACAAATGTTAGAAACTATATAGACATGATTATAACACAACCAGGCATATTTGAACACCTGTCCTTATATTATAGGTACTTACTGAATGACACACTTCCAACAAAAAGGTGCATTAGCCGCGGAAAGGAAAGACAAAAGAAATTAATTACACCGCCCTCTATGAAGGACATGGGGAACTACGGTGACAAAAATAGACAATTTATTCAACTTTTTTTAAATGTACTTACCATGGTAGAAAATTGTAGCTTTTTCGATGACCGGTATTTAGGGCAGAGCGGTTTGTGATTTTCTAAAGGCACGGGAGGCTCTTGACGTAAACATCTGGCCGACTCTCGCGAGGTGACTGCCGCGATGCGGGCGACCGCGGTGCACATGTTTTTGCGTAGATAACACTGTGATTATGTTTGTTTCTAATTACTGGTTTATGGATAGCGGTGGTTTTTTAATCGTATTGTCACTGCTACTGGTACCGGAAACACTTCGGGGACGTAGATTCAACTGAGATTAAGGAAATTAATACCTGAATTCGATTTAAACACTCCAGTTTGACACATATAGGTAGGTATATAGGTACGTACTCACGTTTTATAGAAAGATAGGTATCAGTTATCACACACCCGCCATTTAGGAGTTAGATATAGGTACCTACTTAAGTAGTTTGGTTAGTAGGTCTCATAGCATTTAGGTATACCTGCCTTATATCCACGTAAAAATTTACTTGTTTATTGGACTTACTTAATGAGAATTTGTGTGGAAAATAGCAAATAAATCAAAGAAAATACTGGATCACTCGCGAAAAGTTCAAAACGCGAACTAAAGAGTTTTAATTTACCTAAAGGTAAATGATCTTATAATTTTGTCAGACAATACATTTATCAGACCGAATAACACGGGATTATAAGAGAACACCGTATTTATACCGAGCCGGTTATGAAGAACCGCTTTGTCCAGTACTAATGATGAAAGTAGATACCGACCTATCTTCTGCAACAAAAATAACCCTCGTAACACAATTTCAACCATATTCTCACTTCCTTAAGGTTACAAATAGCGAGGTCTAAGTCAAATACTGAAGATAATCGTAACAATGCAGTTATTGTGGACAAAAAGATTAATTCGCTCGCTACCATAAGTCAGTAGACTGAATTCTAAGAACGTAATACGTGAATTGTCTGTTTCAAATTAACACTGGTGGATTTTCAACTCTCAGCGATGCACCTAGCTTTGAAAATTCAATAGTGAGCCTGTATTTGGTAGTAAAATTATGTCTGTCGATAGTTGTGGTGGCTTAGTGGTTAAAACACCAGCATCTCAAGTATGAGTGCGCGGGTTCGATTCCAGGTCAGGCAAGTAACAATGTAACTTTTCTAAAGTCATAATATGTACTTTCTAAGTATATCTTGGATACCAATGACTAAAGGTGAAAGAAAACATCTTGAGGAAACCTGAACTTTAAGTCTGAAATCGCCAAGCCGCATTGAGCAAGCGTGGTGATTACGCTCAATCCTTCTCTGTATGAGAGGAGACCTGTGCCCAGCAGTGGGACGATAAAAAGGTTGATAAGGTTGATGATGATTTAGTTTAGCCAACCACTGATAACAATTTGGCAATATATAAAAAAGTACTCTGTGATTTGGCATTTACAGCATTAGGTACAGACGACAGCAGGTCAAGCTGCCCCAAACTGTCAGATATTCCCAATCAACCTTGAGCCAGTCTGGAGTAGATCTGATGATGGAGGCGGGAGACAGTCGAAGAAACTCCTCGGCGATTCAAAGCAGCTACCTTGTGTTTGTGCTTGATTAATTTGTATTGATAAGAAATTTACATCTATACTTGTGCCAAGCTCAATAAAGAACGTTTTACAAATCTCCTATTATTTACCTACATGATTATAACTTTTACATGCTAACTATACAACGTGTAACAAAAAGGGTATATACATACCAAGGGCATGGCATCTTTAGATGATATCAAACGATATCGGAAGGGTTTCAACTCAAAATAAAATACTCAAAAAATTGGTACCAAATTTTCGGTTTCGTGTGTTTCTTAAAATCAAATCATAACAAACGTGGCAGCACACTCCATACGTTAATAACTACTCGTTACCCGTCACGTTACTTACCAAAATCCGATAAATGTCTTCAATATCTCTGTGCGAATAGTATGATAGTAGCCTATCACAGGCGGTGTTTTTCCTCATAACTTCCTAACATAAAGAGATAGGATTAAAAAACCCTTCCAATATCGTTTGATATCATGTAAAGATGCCATGCCTTTGTTATGTATATACCCTTTATGTTACACGTTGTATATAAACAATCCCTATTGCAGCACATTTCAATAGAATCACTAAAATAACATGTATAATAACTTGGTATTTCGAAAAACCGACATTGTTTTTTTTTTTTTTAATCTATTTTATTTATAGAGGGTTTAATCACAAATTGATTATGTCACCCTCATCGGTACAAACGTATTACTTATGATCTAAATCCTATTTTTGCTAACTTATATAATAATCTAGCATCCTTTGACAATGGGAATGCAAGAATACTGTTACACCTTCCAACATCTATTGATTTGGGTAACAATATGGTTCTTTCGACCTCGTTTCGGATGCACTCCACCAGTATATGGTGTCTTCCACTATATTGCACTCAGGACAATTTGGTGACGCAACTTTACCCATGAGGAAACCAAAACTGTTCATGGGGATGTGTCCCGATCGAAGTCGAAGAGCCATAATAATTTCTGATCGACTCATATTTGCATGGTCGAACCATACACTTCGAAAGTGTTGGCTGGATCGTGCGATACCAGATTCCCTTGCTCAGTGATCTCTGATCGAAGTGTTCGTGCCACATTTTTGTGCATTCTTCTTTAACTACATACAAAAAAATCACTGTGCACGCGAAAGAGACAACAATCCAACCCATCACCACAAGCCTCTTTTGCCAATCGGGCAATCGATCCACTACTTCATTATCTTCCAAGCCAATATGAGCCGGTATCCATTGCAGTACAATGTTCTTGTTCTTAGCAATAAGTTTACAAATTGATTTGATCACGCTGTAGGCAATCGGGGTGCCTCGAAAACCTGATGTACATCGAACCAAATGTTGAAGAGCGCTTCTCGAATCACTCAAAATAACATAATTGCCATTCTCAAGTGAGTCAATGTAAGATAATGCTTCATCTATTGCCACAAGCTCAGTACACATTATATTGCATTTAGAGTTTACTTTTAATTGTACTGTAATTTTGGTTTGTGGATCGTAAAATGCTGCTCCCGAACCTGATTTATCTTTAGAACCATCGGTGAATATTTTATAAAATCCCGAGTACGTATTATTTAAAAATATGGTACATAACTCACTGAGTATAGCATTGTGATAGAACTTTTTATCTGCAATCAAACCTAGTCTAGAGAATATTACTTGAGACAGATCAATTCTTTGAACCCAAGTATCCAATGAGAACATTTCAAATATTGGGCTCGTGTAAATAGGTAGCAAATCAAGAAACCCATGAATTCTGGCTAACAACGGTGTCTTTCTTTTCCAGTGAGGTGGTTGACAGTGTGCTCGTAATTCCTTTAACACAGCCATAATATTATTATCGGCATATGATTTTATTTTGAGCCAAAATTTACCCGCTAGATAATACCTCCGAAACTTCAACGGTTGGCGAAACAGTTCATTTTCCATTACGTGGATCGATGTGGTTTTAATAAAGCCACCGATAACCCTCATGCACACGTTTTGAACCCTGTCCAATTTACTTAAGTGAGTTTCACAGCTACTGTCGTACAGAAAACAAGCGTAGTCGATTCTACTTCGAATTGTTGAGATGTATAACCGCCTCAGATGTTTGGGATGTACTCCCCATCCAGAACCAGAAAGAATTTTAAAGATGTTAATTAATCTCGACACTTTCTCTCGAGTCTCATTAATATGCTTAGCCCACCTTAGTGAACGGTCAAGCCAAACACCCAAATATTTTACGTTGTTTACCACTGGCAGCGATGCGTTATTAATTTGTATAGAGACTGTCTCTCTTGAGACTCTGTTCTTAAAAATACAGGCGCTGCTTTTCAGAGGAGATATCTCCAGACCCAAATTCAAAAACAGCTTTGTCATCTTCTCTACAGCGGGTTGTAAACGTTGTTGGGCCGATGCGGCATCACTGCAAGTGGTATACAACACAAAATCGTCCGCATATTGCGACAGAAACACGTCCCCATTGCTGTGACATACATCCAAGGTAGCTATGTTAAAAAGTAAGGGTGACAATGGATCGCCTTGTGCCAATCCCCGACCGGACGTACGACTAATGACGTTATTTCCTATTGTAATTTTAAGGTTTCTCAGTTTAAGAAAGTTCCAGATGTAACTACAAATTCTGGACCCTATACCAATTCGTTTCATGACTTTCAGAAGACCTTGTACATCAACGTAGTTATATGCGTTGTTGATGTCTTTGAAAACCGCCACAGTAATAAGTTTTTTAGAAAAGCCAGTTTGAATACGAGATACTAAAATGGATAAATTATCTAAAGTTGAACGACATTTTCTAAAACCTGTAGTGTTATTTGATAAATAATTATGTTTTTCGATAAACCACTCTAATCTGTTCATTAAAATGTTATGAAAAACTTTACAAACGCATGAGATCATTGAAATAGGACGAAAATATGATAAACTTTGAAAGTCACGTCCCGGTTTAGGAATGGGCACAATTACAATATCGCGCCATTGTTTAGGAACAAAACCAGAAATGAAAATATTGTTAAACAGTTGAATCAGTATCTTTTTGCCATTTTCTGGTAATTTTTTGATCATAGAGTAAGAAATATTGTCGCCTCCGGGTGCAGTGTCTTTAGATCGAATACATTTATGAAATTCTGATGCAGCAATAGCAACATCAAGATCAGAGTTAGTCACATCAAAAGTCATATCACATGGAGACGCAAAGTCGGGAGTTAAACTAAGTAGTAAATCAGTAGCTTTGTGTTCATCAACGTACCGTGTTGAATATTTGTGTCCCTTAAGCCACTTCATTTTCCGCCATACGGTAGACTGAGAAGTAGAATAATCGAACGAATTACAAAAATTGCGAAACCCTTTTCTTTTAGCTAAGCGAATCATTTTCTGGGATTCGCAAATCTTATTTCTTAATGTTTCATAATTTTGGGGGTTTGGATTACGTCTAAATTTAGATAAAGCTAATCGACGCTCAGCTACACATTTAGACAACTTGGGTTCCCAATACGGTTTAGGTAAAAATTTACTATCTGGGTTTGAGTTTATCTTGACTGAGGGGATACAAACATCAGCCGCCAAGTTTATATAATCAATGAATCTGTCATAGTCGCCCTGTGAATCTTCAGAGAACGTAAATTCTAAAAAAATGGTATGGAGAAGCTTACTGTATGAAGTCCAATCAGCATTTTTAAAATTCCTACGGACTATTGATGAAGTGTTACACTGAATATTTGAAGTTATTTTAATGGTCCTATGATCGCTGCCTAATGTCTCGTTCATGACGGACCAATCGAACATCAAGGCTATATCAGATGATATCAAAGAAATGTCGGGTGTGCTCTTTTGACATTCCAAGTTAACCATTTTTATTCGTGTTGGGCTACCATCATTTAAGGTAATAAGTCGATTGTCCATTAATGCTTCAAAAATTTGCACGCCTCTGGTATCCGTTTTATGAGACCAATTAGTATGGTGTCCATTAAAATCTCCAAGGATTATTGTATTTTTAGTAAAAATAGAAAGTAAGGCATCCCAATCGTTTTGAGAAGTTCTGATCGACGGGGGACAATAAACAGAAATAATATTTTTGATGAAGCCGCAGTTGAATACTTTTACGCAAACTAACTCTATACCTTGATTACTGATTTGAACTTCATACATTTGTGACTTTATCGATTTGTGTGTAAGAATTGCAACTCCTCCGTAACCATCAGACCTGTCTTTACGATAGATTGCATAATTGCTCAGTCTCATGTAGCTTTCCGTATCCAGCCATGTCTCACTTAACACTGCGATGTGGATATGTTCTTGATTCAACAGTTGTTCCAATAAAATCATTTTAGGTTTTACGCTTTGAGCATTCCATTGTAGAATGTTTAGTTTAATATTAGTTTTTTTGTTATCCATTGAATAATTCAAACAGTTTCTTTATCATACGCCAATCCAACACATTGTCAACAACCACTAAAATCAACCATTCTACACAACATTGAACCGCCATTTTAATTCTTTCCGCTACAGTACTTTTCTTCAAAAATACGATCTCCTTCAGTCTAGCTAACAGCTCATCAAAATGCACCTCTCTCTTTTGGGAAACTTCGGGTTCATCACGATTGTTTGATTCCTTCAAATGCTCCATTTCTTCCTCTTTTGGTAACCATTGGGTCCAATCATCTTCTTTAGCAACGTGTATGTTTCTCTGTGGTTTAGCAGCTTTTGCTGTTCTGTAGTGGGTGGACTATGAATTGTCGCCTTAGTTTTGATGATCTCTGAAAATGTAGGTAATCTCGATCTCTCTGTAGACTCGCCGTTATTATGTAGTGGAGGAAATGAATTAGGCATGTTTGTAATGCTAATAGATTCCGTCTGCTCTCTGTGTGGAGAAGGTACAACATATAACGATAAAGCCCTTCTGTAAGTACAATTAAATTCTGCCATGAGCTCTTTGAGTTTCTTTTCTTTAAGATACGCAGGGCAAATTCTAGACAACGCCATGTGGTGTCCGCTACAGTTTATGCATTTAAACCTTTGCGTGTCGCAGTTTGGGTGATTGCTACCACATTTTGGGCACAATGTATTCTTAGATGGACACACTCTTGCTGTATGTCCGAATTTCCAACAGCGTGAACATTGCGACACGGGGAATACAAGCGACTCCACTTTAATCCGTAAACCATCTGCGTAAATATATCCTGGTAGCAAATTTCCTTTGAAACACAACCGAACAGCTTCGCTCATAATCCATAAATCTTCTGTCGACTCACCCTTATTACGTCTCTTCAGTCGCTGCACTGAAACCAACTGAAAGTTTTCAGGACAAGTTATAGACCTCATAAGATCATCTTCAGTCAAGTCGAGATCCACATCTTTGATGACACCATATGAATATGTTTTGATATCTGGTCTGCTAAATCTCCAGCCCAAATCTATGAAATCTCTACATGTTTCTAACTTAATTGCACTCAACTCGTTTGTACAATCAATCCGAACCCTGTAATTATTGAGATATTTTACCTTCGATATATCTTTGATATCTTTATCTTTGAATAATCTTGCGAGGGCAAATTGTCTTGGTAGCTTTTCTTTAGAGGAAATGTAAATCTCAACGCTGCTTTCTTTGATCTTCTTCTCTTTATTTTGTACTAATGTCCATTCTGTAACGTCTTCAATCTCCCTAGATCGCCGCTTAATCGGTCTGATCGGATTTTCATTTGTTGTCACATCCATACTACATTGTTCCACCACATCTTGTTCCGCTATAGAACTGTTGCTGCTAGTCAAAACACTTTTTGTATCGACCTTTTCGTTAAAACACTCAATATCATCCTCCATTTTAAACAATAATTGTAATACGCATAATCTATTGTTTAGTTAACAATGCGCTTGTCCGTTTCAAGGTCAACGATGACAACCGAGAATAACAAGCTCGATAACTAATGAGGTGCGAATATTGTTTACTACACGCGTCCGTTCGAAACGAATGCCGCTGCGAAATTGACATTGATTTTACGTGATAGCCTGACAAAAAAAAAATAGTTAAAAACAAAAAACCCGCCTGCATAAAACTCTAACGAACTGAAAAGGTAGAAACAAGTTGAACAATCGCAGTTGGGGGACTGTTCTATGGAATACTTGTTTGTCTAGCTAAGAAGTCCCCCAACTGCGATTGTTCAACTTGTTTCTACCTTTTCAGTTCGTTAAAGTTTTATGCCGGCGGGTTTTTTGTTTATAAATAATATTCTTTTATTTCTATCTTTTTAGTTTTAACAAATGTTGGAAAACTTAAAAAAAATGTTTAATTTTTTTTTTTATCGTTCCATTTTATATTAAAACTGCATGTTATATACATATTTTGTAATGAGTATTTTAAATCCTTCATTTTAAAACCAATTCGATAAGTATGGTCGATTTTTTTAACTCTTCTCCAATCTATTCGTCGGATAACACCCATGGCACCGTTAACCAGCCCATGGTTAACATTGATGTTCCGTCTTAGCATGGCTCGAGAGCTTACACCTAATTTGAGTTGGTTTGGTATACTACCTGATTTATTGGGATCTTCAGGTATGTATTCCTCTCGTGGTTTTTGACCATATGTTTTAGGATCAAATGAGATATCTACAGCAGTAACATTGTAGGTATACTTTTGTGAGCTTTTCTAACTTTTCCGTCATGGTCGCGTTATATGCATATTAATACAACGTGTAACAAAAAGGGTATATACATACCAAGGGCATGGCATCTTTACATGATATCAAACGATATCGGAAGGGTTTCAACTCAAAATAAAATACTCAAAAAATAGGTACCAAATTTTCGGTTTAGTGTTTTTCTTAAAATCAAATCATAACAAACATGGCAGCACACTACATACGTTAATAACTACTCGTTACCCGTCACGTTACTTGCCAAAATCCGAAAAATGTCTTCAATATCTCTGTGCGACTAGTATAATAGTAGCCTATAACAGGCGGTGTTTTTCCTCACAACTTCCTAACATAAAGAGATAGGATTAAAAAACCCTTCCAATATCGTTTGATATCATGTAAAGATGCCATGCCTTTGTTATGTATATACCCTTTATGTTACACGTTGTATAGCAGATTTTTTATCTCTCCATTTATAATTTATACTGCACGTTATAGTAGTTCTTATGAAAATGCCATTCTCCAGTAGGTACTGGCCATTTCAAATTAATAAAAAAAGTTTGGTTAATAATTCTAATTTCAAATTCATTTTATCTTAAAAACATGGAGCTCTTTTTTTCCAAAAGTAGTCATTTGTTTATTGATTAGTGGTACATTTCCATCACATTTCAATCTTTTTCGTGATTATGGATACGTTAAAAATTCGAGTAATCTATATCTATACTAATATATAAAGCTGAAGAGTTTGTTTATTTGTTTGTTTGTGCGCGATAATCTCAGGAACTACTGGTCCGATTTGAAAAATTCTTTTTGCGTTGGATAGCCCATTAATCCAGAAATGTTTTAGGCTATATAACATCACGCTGTGACCAATAGGAGCGGAGCATAACTAAACCACGCGAACGAAGTCGCTGGCGGCCGCTAGTTAATATATAAAGCTGAAGAGTTTGTTTGTGCGCGCTAATCTAGGGTACTACTGGTCCGATTTGAAAAGTTCTTTTTGCGTTGGATAGTCCATCAATCCAGGAAGGCTTTAGGCTATATAACATCACGCTGTGACCAATGGGAGCGGAGCATAACTAACTCCACGCGAACGAAGTCGCTGGCGGCAGCTAGTTATGGAATATGAGTACCGTTGTGGTAACAACGCGGCACAAGCGGCACGCAACATCAACGATGTTTACGGAGCTAACACTACAAACCAACGCACCACCTCGACAATGACGAATTGAAGAAGATTGTGGAAGCTGATGATACACAATCTACGGCTGAAATAGCAACAGATTTCGACAAAACAAACAAAAAATACAAACTATATTGGACCATATGCGTCGAATGGGCAAGGTAAAATATCTTGCCAAATGGGTGCCCCACGAACTCAATGATCGCCAGCGCGAAGTACGCGAGACGTGCTTGGCACTGCTCAACAGACAAACAAATTTGACAAACGAATTTTGAAACACATTGTTACCTGCAATGAAAAATGGATTCTGTTTGATAACCGCAAGCGCTCAGCAAATTGATTACATCCAGGTTCAGCACCTAAACAATGCCCTAAACGAAATCTTACCCCTAGAAAAGCAATGGTTCCTGTTTGGTGGTCTAACCGGTGTGATTCATCACATCTTCTTACCACACGGGATGAGCATTACTGCAGATGTATACTGTAAAGAACTGAACATAATGATGGAGAAACTGGCACATCTCCAACCAGCATTGGTCAATCGCTCCTCTCCGCTGCTCCTGCACGATAACACGCGACCATACCGCACAACAGACGGTCTCCAAGTTGCAAAAAATGGGTTGGAGGCTCTTCATCATCCGCCCTACTCACCAGACCTTTCGCCTACAGACTAGGTACTACTTTTTCCAGAATTTGAATAGATTCTTGTCGGAAAAAAATTCTACACTCAAGAGGCAGTAGGTATAAAATGCCTTTGAAAAATTTGTTGCCTCTCGTCCAGCTGATTTCTTTAAGAATCAATAAACTGCCACTGCGTTGGCAAAAATGCATTGATTGCATGGGTAATTAATTCAATTAATACAAATAAAAAATACATGAAAAGAATTTTTTCATATTAAACGGCAATTTTATTGGTAATGAATCAGTGATTAAAATCCTTATTTTACATATGCTAGATGTAATTCTTTTTTTTTGTTCCATTTAATATTAAGTTATATACATATTTAGAATCAGTGTTTAAAATCCTTCATTTTGATATCCCACTCGATATGCTTGGTAGAAATTTATTTCTTTATACCTCACAATATGGCGTCATACATCCGCCATTTTGTTTTTTTTTTTTTAATGTCACCTATCTAGTAGCAGTTGGGCGACTAAGGCAGTTCTAACTATACCTCAAATGTGAAAATCCGTTCAGCGGTTCTGGAGATACTAGGTAATAAAGAATATTACCGTAAACTGAATGCCGCTCGAAGTTTTTTGTTGTTTCAGAATATGTGTACCTCGGGCAAACGTTGCAATTAGGGAAAAACAACTTCGAGAAGGAGGCAAATAGAAGGATCCAGCTGGGATGGGCAGCATTTGGTAAACTTCGTCGGATATTTTCGTCGCCCATACCCCAATGTTTGAAGACAAAAATCTTCAACCAGTGCGTCCTACCCGTCATGACTTGCGGAGCCGAGACGTGGACACTAACGTTCAGACTAGTCCATAAGTTTAAAGTCGCTCAGCGAGCTATGGAGCGGGCTATGTTGGGCGTCTCTCTGAAGGACCGCATCAGAAATGAGGTGATCCGACAGAGGACCAGAGTCATCGACATAGCTGAGAGGATTAGCAAGCTGAAGTGACAATGGGCTGGTCACATATGCCGCAGGACCGACAACCATTGGGGTAAACGAGTCCTCGAGTGGAGACCGCGTCTCGGCAAACGTAGCGTGGGACGCCCTTGGGCGAGATGGAGCGACGACATCAAAAAGGTGGCTGGTAGTGGCTGGCGGAGAACTGCTCAGGATCGAGCTTGTTGGCGTGCCATGAAGGAGGCCTATGTCTAGCAGTGGACGAGTAGGGGCTGATGATGATGATGATTAACAGGTAGTGGGATTATTACTTTTATGAAAATCATCTATATATAAAAGGTTGATAACATCTGTCTTTTAGGCGTAAACTACCCGTTGCCTAGCAACGGTTTGTTTATCTCTATTCTTTATCGAATTTGGCTCAAATATGTAAGTACCTGCGTCACCCTGAACGACAGGGAGCCGTGCCTTCTCCCGAGCCAGTCGTCGAGTACTGGTCGGACTATCAATGGGCCTTTCCCAACTGGTCGGAAAAGCGACTAGAGTGCCTGATGTAGCTGGTCATACTTACCGCCAATCGTCTGGACCTTCTGCTGACGTGTGCTGATGTGTTGTAACAGTTCCCTCATCGTTAGGAACTTCACACCACTGTCTAGTGAAGTCTATACCATCCTTCTTCCCACTAGATTGCGACTCACGTGGTGAACGGTGAATGTGGCGATACAAGTCAGCAGATTAGGATGAGATGCGCCATTTCTTTGCGTCTTATTCCTGGCAGCAGGACTGATTCACTTCTGACAATCCGTCGAGCTGTGCGGACGCTATATCCGATGTGGTACGTCAAGCTTTGGAGTATTTTATCCCCTTCACGACATGCCCATCGGTGGCTCGGCTCGCCCATAGTTCAAAGAACTAACGACTGTGATCAAGCTAAACAGCGTAAACGCACGACATTTCTCACCTGGGTTGACGCTCGTGATCGTAGAGCTCCGGATGTTAGCTCAAAGAAGAGAGCCTTTAACCGTGCCGCCAAGTCCTACAAAAAGGCGCTTAAGAAGGCTCGCTTCGACCCCATTACTCCTATTGGCAATAAGCTCACTGCGCAACCATCCGGTAGCAGATCTTTCTGCCAAATCGGTTGAGGCGAACTTGCCAACTTGCCAACCTGCAAAAAAACACTATTTGCGGGCAACAATGACCCAATCGGGGCTAAGTAATCTTGGGATATTAGCCATCGAATACGAGGCAATACAAAATACAAATTTCGATGAAGTTATTGCTATTTGCAGCTGCCATAGCTAGAAAGAAGAAAATTTTAATTGTATAACAATTCCTTTTCTTAGTTATTATTGTTATTTCTTCAGTATTATAAAAAATAATTTTAATTTGATTCATGTCCTTAATCATATAAAATTTATTGTCTTTTGCTTTCCATGGGGTGACACCACCAACTTCCACACCGGGTACCACCCAAGGTAGCTACGCCACTGCTTCTAAGGTCGAGCCTCGACCTCAGAAGCAGTGGTGTAGCTACCGTCGAGAATTCTGTATTGAATCGACCCAATCATAGTCGATCCCCTTGAAAGACTGTTTCTCCAACAGCGGTTGATAGGTGGTATCAACCTCGCGTAATCAACCATAAGAAAGGAAAATGAGACAAAACATAAATACTTTTTATACATTTATTAAGGAACAAAAACATACTAGTCTACTTAAATTAGACAAGAACATTGATAATAGTAGAAAATGTGATACATTGCATTAGTCTACTACAAAGTATTAGCAAACATGATTATGAGTGCTTACTTAAAATAAGACCAGCAACGCTATGACGAATATAGGCCATCTCTTTGGAAGAAGCGTTTACCCAGCGGTGGGTTACGGCAAGACGAGAAATAAGTAAAAAAGATTTACTAAAAATTATCTACAGACTCAATACATCAAACTAATTGAAACTATCTAATTTTCTCAATCAACCTTGAACCTAATGCTTAAGCAATAAAGTTGAAAATTTGTCTGATTATAGCAACTTGATGTTTTGGTCTCTGTATTTATTGTAGTTATAGATGTAGTGTTAGTATCAATGCTGGACACAAGATTCGTTAATTATATCAATGTTAACATTTCGAGTAACAAATTAACATTTAAGTTATTTTTTAAAAGTTGTTAGTTGTTAATATTAACTTACGTTAACTTTCCATAAGTCCGTTAATCAAGTACCTAATATTTGCCTAACCTTACCTAATATATTTAAAATATATAATTACAACACATGTTCTGACAATTTCTCAATAACGTTATTACCAACTCTATAAATACGCCCATCTTTTAAAGTTATTTCATGTCCTTCTTAAAGTTTCATAGCCCTTAACAATATTTTTTCATAAGTAATTTAGTAACGCAACGACATATTAAATGCAATTTCTATCACGAGTTAACAATTAATGTTAACTTTCGTTAAATCTTCCGACATGTAATGCTTTAATGTTAAATTTTTTAGTAACGGATTAGATTGATAAACGGTGCCCAGCAATGGCTAACTAATGGCTACTGATACCATTCATTTTTATTCTTTAGTAACAGATTTTCAAAGAGGTTCATAGTCATACCTGATATTTTCAATGGGTAGAATTTTGTTTTGTTTAAACAAAAAAAAAAAAACCATTAGTCTGCACAAGTTTAACACGACTGTTGAAAAAGACTAATGTTTGTAAATACACCCACGATACAGGAGAAAATACTAGTGGCGCAAAATTAAAAAAAAAAAAATGTTTCGCATTGCTAATATTTTACAATAATAAAGACACAACGTTGGAAACGGGTGAAATTTGAATTGAAAAATTTCTTTAGCATTGTCGTGATTTGTAAGTCTATGAAACGGAAAATCGACACTAAAATTTCACATTTTTCTAATTATCTTGAAACCAAAATTTTTCTAGGTTTCATTTCTACCACGTGACAATTGCTCACATTTTTTTATGTATTAGGTACTCAAAATACCCTTACCTTACAACAAAAAATAACCCTAGTTAAAACATTAATTATAATATGAAGAACATAATTTCGTTTTTGTGACATGTTTAAAAAAAAATTGTTCAACGCATATTGTTAATATGCGTTAAACTAAAATTCCATTCTCGCAGCTTTTGTGATGTTTATTACATGAATGCGGCTTATAACTCCTTATAATAATATTTTAGTATTATACTAATATTTCATACCCAAAATCATGACAACCTTTCAGAAAAACTTAACTTTAACACAAAAGTGTCTTTGGGTATAATTAAAATATATTTTAAATTAATTAACAGGAACTTTATGCGGACACAGCCAGTTCTAAACCCGACCTTATGAACTAGAGCAAAACATACAAATTTGTAAAAGAAATCAACTTGTAATTTTATTATTCAAAATGGTTAACTATTAGTACTTATATGTAATACTGTAGATATATTAAAGATGGTGGTGGGTTTTTCTATGAGCCAGTTTTTTTGTTTCTCTATTTTGATAGTAAATTTTTTTTTCTATTTGCTCACATCATTGTTGTGCTTAAGTATTTGAAAAATATTTCCTTGCAGTTCTAAATGGTTGAATCAATACCTTAACGCACAAAAATGTTTTAGATGCAGACTTAATTTTATTATTTTAAGAAAATACTATTAATCTATCTTAACCTAGACTTTAAAAGCAATTACATATTATCTTATAACAAAATTTATTTACAGTAAGGTTTTTTTTTATGTGTTCATGTGGGAGGAAACGCAGATAATATTTACATTCAATTGGTGTTCCGTTTAAATTAATCGTGCTAGGCACCAAATATTATAATATATAGCTACTTAGTACCGGCGCAGACCTGACATGGCTGGATAACAAATATTAACACAATTAAAGGAAAAATTAAGTTGAAAATAAATAAACTTCTCTTAGTCAGAAAGATTTTTTAAGTGGTTCTATTTTAGACTTAATTTTGAAAACCGTAATGCGGATATTAGTTCGGCAATAAAGGCAGTTATACTAAAAATCCTATTTAATCAATAATTATGTTTAACAATTTCTAAAACAACGTTAAAACTATCAATCTTTTTCCAAAAATACGTAAGTTGATGCCAGGAATAAATCCCTGAGGCCATTTTTTTTTCAACTGGATCAAATCTTACTAAATTGGTCAAACGAAAAAAATAAAATAAACTAAAATGGAGATTTACCTATTTAACGTAAACACAACCGAAGCAAGAAAAATGATGGTAGCAGATGGTGTTCTGTATGTTTTGCGTTACACCCATGGGAGAAAAGTACGAGATTTTCGTATTATTTAACCTTTTGGCGAAATAACTTTCGAAAAGCACAGTTAAATGTAATTAAAGAATACGGAACTTTGGTTAAAACATGTTAAATATCATAAATCTAAGAGCTTCACCGATGTGTACGGACGACAGCAGGTCAGGCTACAGCGAAGCTAAGCGACAGTTGCAGTAGCTTGATGTGCTGTCGTCTGTACATGAATACGTCAAAATGTAATTACATTACAATGACCCCGGCTCCCCTTTTCACAAAATAAACTTGAATTTAAGTTCAGTGCATCTTTTTTTGTTCTTTTCATTACGAGAAGGACAGAAGATAAACATTAGTCTTGTTAAATTAGTCCGCGCTTGACGTAAAGTGATGTATTTTTAGTGGCAATTTTTTAATCGCTTCTAAACTGTTTATGGCGTATCTTAATTTGACAAGACTAAACTAATTTGTTATTTTTTATCTTCAATACTTTTCTTAACGAAATAGAAATAGAATATGCCGTTAACTTAAAACTAATTTAGTTTGTGAGCGAGAGAATCGACATCAATATCTAACACTAATTAAATTACTTTATGGTTAAAAACTATTCTTAATAAACACGAAACAACGCGGTCAATATTTACAGAAACCGCGGTAATTTTAAATAATTTCTAATTTGGAATATTAATCCATCCTTCTTCGTTACTTTTTTTTTTCTTTAGCATTTTAGAAAATTACTAATAATACCTACTTATATTAACTTCTGTCTGCAATAAAACACATTCGCGTTTAGCCGAGCTTTAGCCCTATTTACGAAAAAGTCGAAATACAATGTGGACGTGACTTGGTTGAATAAAAGCAGAAAAGAAGATACCTGTCCGGAGAAAAGCTTGAGTTAGCGACATAGCATTACCAGTCTAACTGCTGATTTTGGCTAAACTTCGATATTTTCCGCGAAGCGACTGACGTCTGACCTCCACATCCCGAAGGCGATATCAAAGCATTGCAATTAGACCAATTGTTACACTTTTGAGGGCTCCAACAATCCGTAACGACTGCCATTAGATGTTCGTATGGCAACTGGGACCAACGGCTTACCGTGCTTTCCGAGGCACGACCAGACCAGTGCAAATATATATTCATGGATACAAATATTTGCACTGCGCGGGGTTCGAAACCGCGCCTCCTTGCGCAGCGGCCGCGTTGGCCACCGCTACGCCACGGAGGCTGTCATGCAGAGTAAGCAATAAACAAAATAGAGGTGGCAGTAGAAATGCCCTGCAGTGGAGTCTACGTTTCAGTAAGAGTAATGTGGAACGCCCCCCAGCAATATGCAACGGGGTCAAACTGAATGGCCATGCTTTGTCTCTTTTTTTTAAAGTAAAATTTTGTTTTTCTCTTTCATGCTTTCTACTTTCTCACATGAATACTGTACGTTTTAACATTTGAAAAAATTTTGCTCACTGTTTCGGAAAGGTTGATTAGGTAATCAATGCCATAACGCGCAAAAATGTTTTAGATGAAGACTTAATTTAATTATTGTAAGTTCTATCTTATCTTGTTAAAAGATCTTAAAAGTATTTACAAAGTTTATTATTTTACACAAAATGTATTTACATTTCCATTTATTTGGTGAAGTTTACTCGAAGGAGCCGCGAAGACATTTGCTATCAATTCGCTTTCCGTTTAAACTAATCGTGCGAGGCACAAAACTAAATAAAAGAAATACGTAGACATAATATTTTATGTAGACAGGTACTTAGTACCTGACGACACAGAGCTGGCATGGCTTAGAACTTCACAGAAACAATACGAACCTTACGCTTAAAAAAATAAAGTTGAAAATAAACAATCTTCCATTAGTCCGAGAGGTCAACAAAGAGGTTATATTTTTGACTTCAAATTAAAAATCGTAATGTTGATATTTTTTCAGCAGTGAAAACCTCACCAAGCCAGGGCTGCGTCAGCCCTCGTGTTTATTAAACTAGTCTCACCGAAAGCGTTTACAAGTGTACGAATGCTAATAAGTTGCCTTTAGGCGAACGCGGTGACCTGCGTGACCGACGAATACTACGCGACGCGGTGCTGCGAACGCAACTCGGCGCTGCGAACATGACGCGGCGCTGGGAACATGACGCGGCGCTGCGAACACGACGCGGCGCTGCAAACACGACGCGGCGCGCGGCTTGCGGCCTACATGACAGTCTGCAGCAAAACGCTACGTAATGCGTACTTTCTTGGAGAGCGACCAGACGCGTCACGACGAACAAAGAAATGGTTGATCATCGCAATGCGAGAGCAAAGATTGTTGCAAAAAAAGATTACTACAATGAAGTTAGTACAATATTGCCGTCTATATTTTAAATATGAACTTTCGAACAAAATTGTACTGTACTTCTACATGATTCGAGAAGTAATGAACAAAATCATGTAGGACATTTGTTGCTTGTAGCATCGCGTCGCATTACGTCGCGTTGCGTCGCGTCGTAATCGTCACTCACGCAGGTTTGGATACGGCACTGATCAGGCCTTATGATTCACCTCAAGTGGTCAGTTAGCAAAATCACAGTGAAATTATAATTTATCATTGTCTTACTGTGGCCTGTTAATAAAATTACGGTGAGAGTTTGACGGGTATGGCTGTGAATGTGCATAGTAGCTGCGGCCAGCCGGCAGAGGGACGGCGGGTTGGTACAAGTACAAAGCTAAGTAAATAAAATGAAGATAAAAAGCTATACTATCTTATTTAATTTATTATTCTAAAACCTAAACTATATTTTATCCTAATATCTTATTATTATAAAATATTACTAATTATGTCATTCGACTTGGACTTTGTCACGCGCTTAATATTAACAAAAGGTTCACGTTTTTAATTAAAAATAAAACAAAAAAAAGACTTATATTTTAAGTTTAATATCCTAAAAACTCCACTTGAGACACACAACCACGCATTTAATATTTACAAAACTACAGGTTTTTTTTTATAATTATAAACTAATGCTTGCCTGCGATCCCGCCTGATGGTAAGCAGTGATGCAATCGTTGATGGTAAAGCGCGCTAGTTTATTAAGCCACACACTTCACTCAAAAACCTTAGTGAATAGGAAGGAAGACGGCAGTTGAGCGAGGTGATGCAATGTTAAACCCAACAACACGACCAACGATGCTGCGCCAGAGGGATTGATCTGGAGACCCTCCACGACCAAACCACAGTAGACAGAACAGTAGGTTATCTAAGGCCGCCCGCCGAGTTATTTGCCTACTCTTGCGTTGATGCCCAGGGTTGTCTATTTAGCTTTATGTCCCATTTAGCTAAAAGTAAAAGTGGTGATAATCTTAAACGTAAGTCGGTCACATCTTACTATAATTTTATTGAGTTAATATTATGATTAAGACGCCATATTTGTATCAAACAATACATAAGACAATAGAAAAAATAGTAATTTGCAGTAGTAGGTAATTATTGTGAAATTGCCCTTATTACACTATATGCGACAAATACGTTTACCTAAACGATATTTCGTACTCAATCCTCTGTTTTATAAGAAAACCAGGCTTCTTAAAATAAACTTTAGCTTCATAAGCTTCAGGAAGTAAATTTGGGAATACATTTATATGGAAAAATGCGACTCGGGTACGCTCTTAATAAAGCAAAGAAACTGAAATAAACAATAAAATATTTTCTAATAAGATTTAAGTATAAGTAGGTACTTATATTTCTGGTTCAGTAGGAATTATGAAGAATGGTAAGTCCGGGTTTGCGAAATCGTTATTGAGGCACCCGAAAACACTACAATATTTTTTCCCCTTTTTGCAGTCATGATACTCGTAATAATTAATATTATGGTAAGTGGCCGGCGAGAGTTGACGAACGCGAGCGGTCATGTAACTTTAGCGCGTGCTCACAGTCACGCGGCACAGCACAGTCCGTACTGCTCCCTCGTTATTTCCAGTTATATTATGCCAGCGTGTGCGTGAAATCGCGTACCAACACAGCGCGCACGCATACATTCACACCGAGAGCGGCACGTTTGTATGAAGATGTTTTACTGTTCTGCCTACTGTGACCAAACTCCCGATACAACATTTGGCGCACCGTACCCGGCACACATCGCAACACAACTGCTCAGACCCGTCCTCCGTACGGCTTCACCAAACATCATGCCGGATCACGACGAATCGCTAAGCGGCAAGATTTTAAAGCAAATATCTAAATTTAATAACATTCAAATAGCTAAAATATTCTATTATCCTAAAATATCATTTAATGTCTTATTCCTTGATGTTAATAATCCGTTTTACAGATAATATATGTATTTATATTCTTAATTAAAACGAAAATAATTGCGAAGCTTTTTCCAAAATACGCTGGCGTCAGCGTCCAATCTAATCGGATATGCAGCTGATTAAGAAAACATATAAAGACAATTTATTAATAACTAAACAAAAAACGCGCAAAAAGAAAGATCCTATTAAGGCCTGATTTTTCTTCAATGGACAAATAACTCTTGTTTGTAAAACAAAATGGACGTCGGGGAAGATTGCATAGAAGACCTGTCAAAAATTCAAATTGATTGCTTGTGGTAAATCTATCTGGCTTTAGAAACTCAGACCTTTTTTACCTTAAGAGAGGACTCTAGTGCCGAGAAAGTTGACAAATAGGTATTTGAAGAAACTATTACTGTCGCGCAGCTTTCAATCTTTCCCCGTAAAGTGCGAAAGGGACAGTTGCAACTCAGGCTGATTTTACCTACAAAAACGTTGACCAAAAGATGTTTCGTATTCCGCTGTTTTCTTTTTCAAAACACGACAGATCTTGATTATTTTTACATCAAAATTTAAAGGATGAGTATACCTATGCCTCTATTATTCTTTTTTGTCAAAAACTTATCACATTTGTGTAATAGTCGTCTGAACATCGCGGTAAAAATAGGTTATTTTTCGGGATTTTGAAACATCATATTTCTTTTATTAAGTTTTCGAAAAAACCATGGGGACGCGTGTCATCAAGGTCTGAGATTGTAGAAAAAAAGTTATTGCTCTAAAAGCGTTATCCACGAAGAAAACAGCGGAATACGATTGTATGGAGAAAACGCCACTAGAGTCCCCCCTTAATTATTCTAAAATCTAGTTGAATATCATCCTACAATTAATTAATTTAATTTAGTAATCTTATTGATATTGTATTTAACTAGACGGCAGTTAATATTTACAAGAACCTACCGTCGTCGAAAATAAAGTCATACATATTTTACATTTATTCTAAAAATTTATAATAATATTACCTTTGTATTAAGTCCATGTGGCTTATCACATTTAAATGTAAAAGTCATTCCCGTTTCTACAAAAATTAAATCTAGGATTTGTTAGGAGAACATTTGAACAACCTTATAATCAGTATCTTAAAGTGTAAATGACCTACATGCGAGGATGCTATTTCTACTATACATAAATTTATTATCTTTAAATTGTTGATAATTTATTGAATTTAAATGTAATTTTGTTTAGTGTATATATTGTAATGAGTAATTTTGTGTATAAATTCAGTTAAAATTTTCTACTATTTTTACTACGAACATTACCAAGTTTATTATGGATGTAAGACGCATGTTGTATGTATTTAATACAGCTTCGTGCAATTGTTCATTAGGTTCCATTCAAAATGTAAGTACCGTATTGTTCTCACTGAGTTACTCATAAAGTACTTAATACTCTAATTCAAAACCAAAAATCTCGCAGTTACTTTAATTAATTATTACATTAATTCTACAGTAATACCTAAAAGTGCGGTATCAGTAAACCCTAAATATCCTTTATCACCGTTATTTTAACATCTAAAGTTACGTAACGGTGTATTGTAACGTACTGTCCCTCGTTGATTATAATTATTTTAATAATAATATCACTTTACTAAGTGACAAATGATATAGCGTTTGTATGGTCAACCTCGTAAAAACAGGAATATCTTAAGACAAAGTGGACAATGTCTTATGACAAAGTTGACAATCTCTTAAGACGTAAGAAAATGTGGACAATCCCTTAAGCCAAAGTGGACAATCCTTTAAGACAAAGTAGACAATTCCTTAAGACGAAGTGGACAATCCTTTTAGGCTCTGAGTACGGAGGTATGTGTGAATGTGTTGGGCCACGTCAATTTTTATTTTCTTGTTTTGTAAAGTTTAGTAACAAACAGTCCGTTCAAACGATTTTGAGTTATAAAGACTACAAAGGGATAATTATAGTACGTAAAATCGAAAAAAATATTTGATATTCATATAATAGTTCTCTAGGCCGTATTTCTCTCAAGGCATCCAATCTCAACCGAGACTTGCCTTCAAATTGGAAGAATTTTTAACGCAGACGCATTCATCACTCTCTCTTATTCACAACTTATACAACTAAGAATGCATTTTTCAAATACATTCTCAGCTATAAAGGTACAAAATATTCTGCATAACCGGAGTAATTCAATCCAAAAGTGTCGAGACCTCATTGATTAACAGTAATGAGTGGTTTCTCACATATCCAGGTCCCAAAAAAGCAAGTTACACTGTGTATTATTTGCATTCCGCGTCACTACTGTATGTTATAAAACAAAGTCACTTTCTCTTTCCCTATGTCACTTTGTATGATTAAATCTTTAAAACTGCGCAACGGATTTAGATGCGGTTTTTTGTAGATAGAGTGATTAAAGAGGAACGTTTATATGTATAATAACATCCACTAAATTATGGAGAAATACTATTATTTTTGAGGTTTCTAGTGTGATGTCGTAAATAATTAAATTTTTTCCTCGTATGCAGTGAAACGCAGGCTGCCCATTGTGTCACCCTTTGTAAAATTTTTATATTTATGTTTTTGTAATCTATATGGTGTACATAATAAAGAGTATTCTATTCTATTCTATTCTGAACACTACGAGATTTATCAAAATAATGTGCTTAAATATTTTCGAATATATTACAGATTTAAAAATTGCGGGGTGTCGCGTTTGCAGCGGTACACGGCGCAGCGTTTGCGGCGGTTTTTGTATACAACGTTCACAGTTTTCTGTAGTGTATTTAGTTACAGCATTACACCCGTGCGAAGGCGGGGCGGGTCGCTAGTAATAAATATTTTTTTTTACCAAAGAGATGACCTATACTTCAACCATAGGCTAAAGTTTATGTTTAATAATGGATCCATTATTCCATGATGATTCCATTTACTGCTACAACTATGTAATTTCATACAGATTGTATACTTGCATACTTGCACCCTGCATGCGTGCAATCAGGGTGGTAGAGATAATCGACTCGTAAACTGTAACCGTGAATTCAGTACATGATGCTTGTCCAATATATATACAACGCCATCTAGCTGCGAAGAGAGCACGCATCGAGCTCCCTGAACATCGTGCGATCTTCTGCAGCTGGCAGCACCGTCGCAACCAACTTCACTCTCTCAACGTTGTTTCTTTCGCCAATGGTCGTGTTAATATATAGTTATGGTAACTTTTTTAAAATATACGTTTATATTAGAAGAAATCAATAAACCACTCATTGATGACATCCTTGCCCTCATCACATAGGGACACACATAAGGAACAGTCTACACAATGCTGTAGAAAGTTCGTAGTGCTGCTTATAACACCTTAGATCACGTTAAGCAAATATCAACTTTGTTTCAATGACAATTAAATTGATTTTAGAGTGCACCAAAATATTGAAAAGTTAAAAAAATGCAATGAAATTGCAGCGTAAATTGTATTTTATTATGCACTAATTAAAGTGATTATTCAATCAACTTACATTTTGACAAATATGTCGCATTAATATTTTAGTGCAGATAATTTTCGTCGGTTATAAAAAACCATCTGCTTTGATATTTATGTACAAAAATGAAATAGTTACGAGGTCTTAGGTCCGTATTCCAGAAGGAAACTCAAGCATTGATCTCTGCTTAAGCATTACTTAAAACTAGTTTCAACCAATCAAATGGCTCGAAACGATTCTTAAGTAGAGCTTGAGTTTTGAGTGACGTTCTGTAATACGGACCTTAATATCTGGAAGTCCATTTTGATTTTAAATAACTAACTAAGAATTTTAACGGTTTATCAAAAACCATCATCATCATCAACCATTTTATCGTCCCACTGCTGGGTACAGGTCTCCTCTCATACAGAGAAGGATTGAGCGTAATTAACACGCTTGCTCAATGCGGGCTGACGAAAAAAACAAAAAACCGTAGGTATACTGAACCAATATTTACGCGTCGATTTCCCCGCACCCTTTACAAAAAAGCTACTAATTCTCAATCAAAACAAAATAAAATAAACACAAAAAAGCTTCTTAAACATAATTATTATCAAGCAACTTCTGTTTTAGGCAAATTAAAATGAAATAATTTTTCATTCGCTTACATTCATCACCAATCCTAAGATGAAGTTGCTGAAATCCAAATAATGAAAAAAAAAAAAAGAATAACTAATAAAAGAAAATGAACCTTATTCCTTTAAACAGGCAGCTTAATCTCGCGTGACCTGTTCAACATGTAGTGGGAAACGTTCTCGTATGTCAAGAATGTGATCATTGTAGCTGGCAACACACGAATTAGGTTCGGTTTGAGTCCTTTGTAGAATCCACGCCAGCCTTCGTGTCTGGAAATTGTGGAAAAAAAAAGTTAGTATCGATATTATTACTGGCGATAATTCTCATGTTCCCAATTCAAACTTTTAAGTTCAGAAACGCTTTTTTTTTCTTTTTTATTAAAATAAGGAGGGAAGTCGTGTGTGTGTCCTGTGTTCGACAGTCGTGGTGCACTAGTGGTTAAAACACCAGCCTCTCGAGTATGAGTATACGGATTCAAAATCAAAATTGTTTATTTCAAATTAACCATCCGTTGGTGCTTTTGAATAGTCAATGTCGGTCAGTCCAGGAAAAGTGAAGCTAAATTGCACGTTCCAAAGCGTAGATCTCTATGGAGAAGAACGTGCAAGAAACTCCATGGACACTCTTTTAAAACCATAATATGGATTACATTTCTTCGTTACATACATATTTATGTTGCTTCTATTTTTTCTTTCTGTTGATTCAATTCCAGGTCAGCCAAGTACCAATGTAACTTTTCAAAGTTATATGTACTTTCTTAGTATATCTTGGACACCAATGACTTGTTAAAAGGTGGAGGAAAACATCTTGAGGAAACCTGGACTTTAAGTCTGATGTCGGCAACCCACATTGAGCAAGCGTGGTGATTACGCTCAATCCTTCTCTCTAAGAGAGGAGAGACCTGTGCCCAGCAGTGGGACGATAAAAAAAAGGTTGATGATGAAGGAGAGAAGAAAGAATATTAGTTTGATCCTGCCAAATTAAGGAACTGCATAGACATTTAAGACGTAATCTATACTAATACATAAAGCTGAAGAGTTTGTTTGTTCGCGCTAATCTCGGGAACCACTGGTCCGATTTGAAAAATTCTTTTTGCGTTGGATAGCCCATTAATTCAGGAAGGCTTTAGGCTATATAACATCACGCTACGACCAATAGGAGCGGAGCATAACTAACTCCACGCGAACGAAGTCGCTGGCGGCCGCTAGTTTAAAATAAAGATCCGTTGCCACCTTCATTTGACGATCCCTGCCTTTCATTCTAAAATAAACAGCCACGCATAAAATTGAGTTCAACATGAACATTTAGACTAGAGCATAGTAGTTACAGTATAATAAATAAGTTTTAACGTGTTTTTAACAATCTTTATATGCCGCGACTGGCGCGTCATCGACCTCACTGAATCTTTTTACATGGCGCACAGGGCGCGTCAATGGCCACAAATCGGTTAAATACGTGGCTATTAGAAATACGTCAATTTAGATCAGGTGCTGATTAATTTGACAGTACTAAGGATTTGAACACAAAACTGCGATGCCAATTCGCAACGCAGAAAATTACGACACTAATTCATGCGGCAAGGCGTCTCCCTCTCTGACCATTTCTTTGACGACAGTCAACCGTACTTAACATATTTTAAATTGAAAATTAGGTCGTGACATGGATCGTAAAAAGAAGTGTGCACTTTTGTTACTGCTCAGGAGATACGAGAAAAAACAACCCAGGAACGCGCGATGCGAATCAATTCGCAAGTTCTTGCGATGCGTAGAAGGAGCTTTTTTTTATAAGTTATAAACTAGCGCTTGACCGCAATTCCGCCTGATGGTAAGCAGTGATGCGATCGTTGATGGTAAAGCGCGCTAGTTTATTAAGAGCCTATTCACTCTAGCATTGAAGTCACTCAAATTGTAGTCCGACGGAAACACCGCCGCTGGCAAATTGTTCCAGTCCCTTGATGTACGCGGTATAAAAGAGGAAGCGAAACGCTTCGTTCGGATCGTAGTGGTGTTAACAACGTGAGGGTGGAAACTCGTATGACGGGTCGTCCGATGGTGGAACAGAGATGGGGGAATTAAACCATGCAGAGCTCGCAGATTAGTATTGTGTACGAGCCTAATATGAATATAATAATAATAATCTGTAATATTAATCTACCGTCCTTTTCTTAATGAAACAGAAAGAACTGAACACTGAACTTAAAATTTAGTTTAGCTTGAGAACATGGAATCGGCGTCATGTTTTTTTTTTTTTTTTTGTTATTCATGGAACTTACCTTTTATTACTTACATTTTGAGTTATGGGTGTCACGGTTTGTGTAGAGAATTTAATGGATACCAAGCTCGATAGAAATTGTTGGCAACGATATTAGGATTTTATTGTACTGACGACAGCACGTCAAGCTATTACGTCTTTATTGGATTTTCAACTTTAATTCTAAGGCAATACGGCTCAAGGTTGATTGGGAATATATGACACTATCGGGTAGCTTGACCTGCAGTTCTCCGTACAAAACAGGTAGCTAATTTTTTTTTTTAAATGGATAAAAAAGGTACTGCAAATATAGATTTATTCATGAGATCGATTAAGAGTTTATGATTGAAAGTATTTGGTAATTTTTTTTTTATCCTATTTCAACAGTCAAGTGATTTGAGTAAACGGTTTAAATGAAAGTATTGAATTCAAATCTAAATAGAAAAAAGGAATGGAAAAACTTTTTTAAAGAAAATTAAATTATAGATCGACGAAATAACAAACTCATTGTCAATTTGCTATCATTTATTGATTGAACAAATTGAATAGGCGAATTGAAACAATTGAACTTCTAGTGATTATATAAAAATATAATAATTGATTATTATAATATGTCTTACAAATTTCTATGTGGCCAGCCACCGATTAAGACAATACTCATAATACATCAGTTACAACGCTAAAGGTTCGTATGTGAGATACTCTTAAAGTAATTTCTTTTGTTTAATTCCCTTGTTTACAAACTAATTTTGAGTCAACTGCATCTTTCTCTTTTTATTCCATTCAGAAAAGGATAGAAGACAACATAGTAGTTTAATCCTGTCAAATTAAGATACTCCATAGACAGTTTAGACGCGGGAATAAACATGGCGACCAAAAATACGTCAATTTACGTCAGGCGCGGACTTTGACAGCTCTAAACTGACATTTTATTTTCTGTCCTTCTCGTAATGAAATAGAAAAAAAAAACGGATGCAATGAACTTAAATTTCGATTAGTTCGTGAACAAGGGAACCAGCCCCCTAATCAGCGAACACATTTTTGTCAAATGATTGCGACTAGTTGGGATCGTTTGGATCGAACGGACCAATGGGCGGTCCGAACGATCCCAACTGATGCCAACTAGTCGCAATCATTTGACAAAATGTGTTCGCCGATTAGGGGGCGGGGCCCGTATGAATTTCTTATTTTAAGGGTCCGAACAGCAAAGCTTTTGAAGGAAGTAGGTTTATCAAAACAAGAATTCGATTTATAATTAGTATTACAGTTTCATTAACTCGCATTCATTTTTACAAATTACACTGTGGGACAGATTTAGGTATGACCTAAATCTGTCCCACAGTGTAAATTTTGACGACAATCAAATGCAAATGTGCCAATTTTCGGGCCTTTAAAATAAGAGATACGGTATATTCCTAAAAAACGGAAAGTATTTTCCAAAATATAATCCTATTTTTGGAGATTAAATATATAAGTCTACATTTATTGAGCTAATGACGTCACAACATATTATTAATAATAAAAAAGACATATAAAACGATAAATAATAAATTACAAATATATAAAATATTATACATGACAAAAAAACGGACAAAAAAGCATTGTCGTGTACAGACAGGCACATGATGCTTTTGGCAGTTAAGTCAATTTGACATACACGACCATATTTTCGCAAGTCAGCCAATTTGCCTAAGTGTCTTGAGCATTATTTTGTTATACAATATGTAAAGAAAACTCCGTCCGACCCATAAGGTTAATAAAGGTTAGGTAAACACATGACCAAATAAAATAAGAAATTTCACATAATCATCATAGTAACAATACTAATGAATTTTGAAATAATCTTTTACTTCCCCAAACCTACTTTTGGTATTTTAAAAAAAATTAACAACACCATTTTTGACGGTATTATTATAAGCGATGCGACCACGTGCCGCGTGCCCTGACACTCCCTTCGCCCGCGCATGTGTTGCCTACCGCACATGTATTACCTCCACTTGCGATTTTTTTTTGTTCAAGTTTAGCTCGGCTTTGTAGGCATTAGTAGAATAAGTTATCGATACCTAACACAGTACCTTCACGGATCGGAGAGGGTTTTATTAAATATTGTATACAGCTTGTGTTAAACTGCAATGGCTGCTGGTCGACCGCCCATTATACAAGTAAACCAAACTTTACATACGTACCAAGGCAAAGTTGGGAGGTGTGCCCCACCCAATCCCATGCCGAGCGCACAACATCTTGCTATAGCGCTTCGTTGGCATAGCAACTAAGTTTGACACAGACTATATAAAAACTATAGCAAACCTATCCCCTTACGAAACTCTAGCGTTGAAACCGTACATTAAAACAACGTTTTATCATTTCAGATTGCTTATTTAATCACATTTTATTTGGTGTGTATTTTCTAGATCCACGTGTCATTAAACTTTTAATATTTATATATATATTTATTCAAGTTGTCTAATGGTTATGTTATAACCGGCGTTATAAGTAGTCTCTAAGTGAATGCATGTAAGAGTATTTAAAATTACAATGTCTCACTTATGTTAAAATTATTGTTGTGCGTGATTGTACTACATTTTGCTGTGACGAAAAGGGGCATAATCTAAATTATTTTTTTTTTATTTTTCTATGGAAATTAAATATTTTCAACTTACAGCAAAGGCGGGTTACATTTAATATTTAGATTTAAGATAGATTAGCTTCATACTTGCATAAATCCATAGTATTTTTGAGAAAAAAATCTTTGCTATTTTTTTTTACTATCTTATTTATTATATTATATTTATAAGCAAGCAGAAACGAAACTATCTTACATAATGAAGAACCTAACGTCGTCTCACCACACATGTAACGTTATATCAAATAAATATTTGTCTTTTTACTTTTAAATTGATAAATACTTTGGGAAGCGCGACAGTTTAAGTACATACCCTATTATCACAAAAAAATAGATAAATTAAAACTAAATTGTGCTACGCCTGGCAACACTTCTTGTCAAGGTATTGCCAGATTTAAAATTAAGTCAGTCACTATCTGATGGGAAAGAGTACGACTACTATTTACAAGAGATTACTAATATTGTTAGGAAAATAAATAAAAAACAAAAACACAACATATGTCGTGAGACAGATTTCACATTTTAATAAAATACATATTAATATAGTACAGTCAGTAACACAATTTGCATGCGTCATGAAAAATTGCTAACTTAAGTATATTGTAAACTCTTTTAAATTATATTTTAAGAGTCATTTAGTAAGAATACGAATAACTGACAAGTCAACCTTAACTTTGTGTTACTGACTATAAAACAATTGAAGAAAAAAAAATTAGTTTTAATTATAATTTCTATACATAGGTTTACATTTTCTCAGAACATTTTCACAGTCATTATATTATTTTAAAATACATATCTGTCACTATTAAAATTACGAAATTCGCTTTGAAATCATGCCAGCTTGTCCCTTTAGCGGCAACTATGCCAAATCTGTTAAAGTCATAACTATTAATAGCATAATTTCTAGAATGCGGGGAGACTAGGAAATCCATTTCGAACTATCAAAGTCACGTCAATGTTAGTTATGATACAATACAAAAAAAACAAAATGCATAATTTTAGAAAGACTGTACTAAACAATAAATTAGTTTTCCCGCTTAAAACTAATCGCTTACCTTAAACACTCCAAGACAATGGAAAAAAACTACACAATATCAGCGGCATTATAAACCCTGCGAGCGAAATGTCAAAAACATAATCAGGGGAAAAAAAAACAAATTTTAAAAATAGAATAAATAGTGTTGTACGCTATTTCCCATCAGATGATTAAAAGACTCATTCGTTATTGGTGAATTTCTCCCATATGAGCATAACTAGACATATATTAGGTGTTACATGTAGCAGGTACGGCGTTAGGCCTTTGTAGAAGCCTCTGATTCGTTCGTACCTCCATGTCTCGTTGATGCAGTGCCAGGCGCCGTCGTAGTTGCGGTGCTGGTCCTGCAGGCGAGCCCGCACCACCTGGTACGGGTAAGTGGCGCCGGCGGCGATCAGTTTGGAGATGGCGGCGAATGTGAGGTACTCTACTGATGTCTGGAATTGGAGAAAAAATACAAACTTAATTTAGTTGACTGTATTTGGTAGGCATAGAGTGGCCGAAATTCCACAAACTAAACTTGAGCTCAATGCATTATTTTTTCTATTTTCTCAAAAAAAGGGCAAATGGTAAAATATTAGTATAGTCCTGTCCTATAATGTTAGTGCAAGTTATAAACCATCTGTGTCCCAAATCGCTTCAGTAGTTTATACGTGAAATAGTAACAAACATACATACGAACATTTGCATTTTTAACCGACTTCAAAAAGGAGGAGGTTACTCAATTCGACCGTATACAATATGTAAAGAAAACCCTGTCCGACCCGTAAGGATAATAAAGGTTAGGTAAACACATGGCCAAATAAATTATTAAATTTTACATAATCATCATAGTAACAATACTAATCAATTTTGAAATAATCTTTTTTTGTCGCGAATTAATTCCAACTTCCCCAAAATTTGGTAATTTTTAAAAAGTGACAACACCATTTCTGTCGGAGCGAATAGCGATGCGACCACGTGCCGCGTGCCTTGCCCCCCGTCACCCGCGGATGTATGCCTAACGTGTTGTCTACCGCACATGCATTAAGTTACCTCGCTTTTTCAGAAATAATATTTATTTTTTTAGGGGGATTTTTTTTTAAGTTTAGACCGGCTTTGTAGGCATTATTATAATCAGTTATCGATACCTAATAATACCTTCACGGATCGGACAGGGTTTTCTTTACATATTGTATATGCCTTTTAAGTCGAATATTTGACTTACTGGCCCGATTCCCTTGTTCGCAAACTAAATTAAATTTAAATTCAGTGCATCCTTTTTTTCTATATTTCATTAAGAAAAGGGCAAAAGATAAAATGACAGTTTAGACCTGTCTAATTAGTGCGCTCCTGACGTGAACTGGCGTATGGCCGTGTAATCGCGTCTACGTCGCTGTCATTTGACGGGATTAACTAAAATGTTATCTTCTATCTTTTTCTTAAAGAAATCGAAAGAAAAAGATAAGACTGGACTTAAATTTAGTTTAGTTTGTGAATAAGGGAATCGGGGCCAGTGGCCCAAATTCCACAAGCTAAACTAAATTTGAGCTCAATGCATTTTTTCACTCTTTCATTGACAAAAGAACAGACAATAAAATATTACTTTAGTCCTGTCGTGCCGGTAATAAACCAGCTGTGTGCCAAACTTCATCCAGATCGGCTCAGTACTTTATGCGTAAGAGAGTAACAAACATTAAACATACACCCACACATAGAAACTTTCGCATTTTTAAGTCTGATATTTGACTTACTTCCGCATTTTTAAGTCGGATATTTGACTTACTTTCTAATTTTTAAGTCGGATATTAGACTCACCAATTTGATATCAATCGGCAGGTTTCTGTACTCGTTGTACCTATTCTTCATCTCCTCGTACGTCATGAACTGCAGCGCACCGTGCGACACTCCAAACATGCCGGGGACGAAGCCCTGGAACATACCACAGTCCACATTAACATCACTTTCTTATTATATTTATTTTATACAGATTATCTTCAAGGGAAGGGATGCGCTCCATTCGAACACAAGACTACATTCTTAAATAATATATTATTTATTCTCATCACAAAGATTTAACATTATGGTAGACCCTGATTTCCACCTGGTTTCTGGTTTAAAACCTGAAAAAGGCGATCGTCAAACAAGAAACGAAACGTGCAATGATTAGGATTACTGCAAATGACGCCACAGCTGCGTATTTTGGTTTGTTTAAAATATTTGATAAAAAGGCATTTGGACTCAAATCGTCTATAAGACTTCTCAAAATTCTACATTCATTAGATAAAGCAAATTGTTTTACTGAGCTAAATATCAAGATAAAGGGAAACTCTTACAAAAAAGTTCACCATTTTCCATTCACCAAAGGATTTGGTATCCAATGTTCCTAACAAAGCCTCAATGGAAAAATAAAAAAAGGAACATCTTGTACGGACGACGGCAAGTCAAGCTCTGTCAAAAATTCCCAATCAACTCACGCTGCGACCAATAGGAGCGGAGCATAACTAACTCCACGCGAACGAATTCTATGGCGGCCGCTAGTTTCCTATATGCATTCGTTAGCCATGAGAATAGGTTTATAAATATTTTTTATACAGTATGTTAAATAACGTCGGAAGTCGTGGTGGCCTAGTGGTTACAACACCAGCCTCTCAAGTATGAGTGTGCAGGTTCGATTCCAGGTCAGGCAAGTACCAATGTAACTTTTCTAAAGTTATATGTACTTTCTAAGTATATCTTGGACACCAATGACTGAAGGTGAAGGAAACATCTTGAGGAAACCTGGACTTTAAGTCTGAAATCGCCAACCCGCATTGAGCAAGCGTGGTGATTACGCTCAATCCTTCTCTGTATGAGAGGAGACCTGTGCCCAGCAGTGGGACGATAAAAAGGTCGATGATGATGATGATGTTAAATAACAGAGGGCGTTCCCTTAAACCCGTTAATATATATAATTAATAGATTAAAATAAAAATATCAGCATAGAAAAATAAGCATAAAAAAATCCAAATAAAAAAAAATTCTAATTGGAAATAAATTTGAAACCTCCTGTTTTAAATCAAAATAGTAGTCGTCATGTATAAATAAATTGCGACGTTGACGTCTTTCATGTTCGCGTGTACAGTGTGTTTCTTTTACATGTCAATTTAAAATTTTTATTGAATATTTTCTTATTGGAGAAAATTTTAAAACATTTTGTTTTCGAATGGAAATATTTTTTTTAGCATGTATGTATGCTATACTATTTCGGGTTAACGGGAACGCCCTCTGTTAGTTAACATACTGTATTACTGGTACTTAAGCGGATGAAACCGCGTGGCGTGTAGTATTTGCATAACATTCTACATGACCACAAATTGATCTAAATTGGCTCTTCCGATGCTGTTATAAGTTGATAAGAGTGACGGGGACATCGAAGCGCAAAATGTAACCATAAATTTCGCCTATAGCTCATAACAAATAATAGCCGCAATAAAAAACATAACTGCAGGTTACAAAAATGCATTAAGTACCTACGTCAGTGTATGGAGTACATAACTTTTTTATTTAAATGTTGTATACATGTTTATATTGCTATTGGAGTTTTATTGAATACTAGCTTTCCGCCCGCGGCTTCGCCCGCGTGGAATTCGGTTATATCGCGCTTTTTAGATTTCCCTCGCGATTTTTTTTTTTTTTCAATAAAAGGTAGCCTATTTCCTTTCTCAGGGTCTAAAGATTGTCTGTGCCAAATTTCATCAAAATCGGTTGAGAGGTTTAAGCGGGAAAGCGTAACAGATAGACAGAGTTACTTTCGCATTTATAATATTAGTATGGATGTATAACATTGTTTGGCAAAGGTTCACGTCGCAGTGATCACGTGTCTGCGTTGTCTCGTAGCGTTTTGTCTGACGTCTTTAATCTTGCTCAAGCTTCAAGAAGGGGTACCTACCTAGCTCCATTTTATAGCTCAAATGCAACAATATTTTTTAAAACCTGCAGTACTTTTTGTGTTAAAGAGCAACAAAAAATAGGGTAGGATTTCTAATAGCTCCCGTCTTCTACATACCAATGTATTAATTTGGTACATATTAAAAGTATTTCCTTCTTCTTCTTCAGCCTATAGATGTCCACTGCTGGACAAAGGCCTCCCCCAAGGCTTTCCACGCTGACCGGTCTTGTGCTGCCCGCATCCATCGGCTTCCCGCGACCTTCACCAGGTCATCGGTCCACCTTGTTGGGGGCCTCCCTACGCTGCGTCTTCCAGTACGTGGCCGCCACACCAGAACCTTACTGCCCCATCGGCCGTCAATGTGCCCTGCCCACTGCCACTTAAGTTTAAGTTTCCATAATAACATTATTGCAATGTAATCGTGTATTTCTAGCTGCAATTCACGTAAATATTTGTGTCCACTTGCGCCTTATCTATGACATCACAGCAGTACATAACAGATAAAGTTATATGATTTATTTACATCTAGATTACAAGAAGAAGACTACGCATATTTTTATAGATTAAGAAGACTATTTACAGATTTAAACATGACAATTTATTATATGGACTTTTACGTAACAAACACAAGTTGAACAAGTGTTTACGTTTTTATGGTAAGACCTGAAAGTCTTAAAGCGAAAGTTTTATCACGTTAGGTAACATTTCAGCTAGTTTAACGTCAAAAAGGTGGCTGGGTCTATGACCAGCAGTGGTCGGTGAAAGGCTTGGCGATTGTTGATTGTAAAATTGGAAATTATTCACGCCACATTTAAGTTTATTAGTTAAGTATTTGTTAGGTATACGCTCATCTTTATGTACCTTCCATTTTCAAACAAGACTTTACCTCTAGGTAAAATTGATGGCATACTTTTACTTGCATCATTATCATCCTCATCATCAACCTTTTTCTTTACCGTCCCACTGCTGGCCACAGGTCTCCTCTCTTAGGCTGAGGCCGCACTACGGTTAAACCGCGGCGGTGTTTTCCCGCGACTGATTTTTTCGCTACAAAATGGTCGCGGGAAAAAACTGCAGGTGCGGCCGCTTGCATTAGTCTTCTAGGGGCACAAATTCACGCGATTAAAAACCGCCGCGGTTTAACCGTAGTGCGGCCTTAGCCATACAGAGAAGGATTGAGTGTAATCAGCACGCTTGCTCAATGCTGGTTGGCGATTTCAGACTTACAAGTCCAGGTTTCCTCAAGATGTTTTGGTGATTTATTTGCATATTAAGCAGTAAATCTAGTCATATAAGCAATCATGTATTTGACCTCTGCGGTCGATCAAAATGCGGAAAATCGAAACGTCATGCATATCTGAAACTTAAGTTCAAAGACATAAGTGACAGATTTCTTTCAAAGACGAGAAAGAATGGTCTTGTATTAGCTGGAACTTGGTATTAGACAACAAAGAAGCAACACCAAAAGCCAAGTACGTCGTGAAGGTTATTACATTCTAATTTTATTCCACCTTATGCCTATCTTTGGTAACTGGAATTTGGTCCATATAGTTTTAAGACTGAAAATCGCTACTTATAAAAATTCATACTGTTTGGAAATTGAAAATCAGACGATTCTAGACACGTCTTATTCCGAGAGCTATTATTTTTTTATATTAAAACTTGTTACATAAATAAGGAGTACATACTTTTCCTATATTTATAACTAGCTTTCCGCCCGCGGCTTCGCCCGCGTGGAGTTCGGTTATATCGCGCTTTTTAGATTTCCCTCGGGAACATCAAATTTTTCCGGGATAAAAGGTAGCCTATGTTCTTTCTCAGGGTTTAAAGATTGTCTGTGCCAAATTTCATCAAAATCGGTTGAGAGGTTTAAGCGGGAAAGCGTAACAGACAGACAGACAGACAGACAGACAGAGTTACTTTCGCATTTATAATATTAGTATGGATGGATGATATTGTTAATGATTTCCACGAAATAACAAAGGAAAGTAAAATCTATAGAAATACGGCAGGCCAATTGTGTAACACACTATCAGTATCTAGCAATGGATTTCACTTTGACAGGTCAACAATGCTTATTGCGATGATTATTTTCGTTGTTGCTGTACGCGGGCATATCTTCGAATAATCGTATATGGAGTAATAGATTTGCAATTTGGTTCAAAATTATTCAAATTGAGTGTAATAGTGTGTTACGCAATTTATACAATATGTAAAGAAAACCCCGTCCGGCCCATAAGGATAATTAATGTTAGGTAAATGACCAAATAAAATATGAAATTTTACATAATCATCATAGTAACAATACTAATGAATTTTGAAATAATCTTTTTTTCCGCGAATTAATTCCAACTTCACCAAATTTGGTACTTTTATAAAAGTGAAAACACCGTTTTTATCGGTATTATTATGAGCAAATAGCGATGCGACCGCGTGCCGCGTGCCCTGCCACCCTTCGCCCGCGCATGTTTTAATTTGCCTCTTTTTGCGATATTTATTTTTAGGGCGATTTTTTTAAGTTTAGCCCGTGTTTGTATGCATTAGTAGAATCAATTATCGATACCTAACAATACCTTCACGGATCGGACAGGGTTTTCTTTACATATTGTTATAAGATTTTTAATAAGCTGTGTATAATTTCTGTGTTAGAAAGTGTATTGGACTTTTGTATGGAGTACCATTTTTTTTTTAAGCGCATGCAATTTCTGTGCGTGGGAGTCTAGGAGCATGTCCTCATGATTAAATAAGTACGGTTTGCATCTATATCCCATGTCCCAGCCAACACTAACATTTAATTAGCATTTAGTATTTTAAAACACTTTTAGGTATTTTAATGTACTTTTTATGGACGTGGACGTCCGAAATAATATCGTCATGTTGATATTTATGCATGAAAGTGCATATTTCTTAACGTTTTGTAAGGTTTCCCCGTACAAATTAAATGTCCATGTTAGTGCGAAAATTTCACACAAACGCGAAGTGCACTTGTACTTACGGTGAACAAATATTTGTGAACTAAATTATGATCACTGTGGAAAAACCAAGCAATTGTAGATGTTTGTACAGGCCCAACGTCATCTGGACATTAGCAGATAATAATATTATGGAAAGGACTTGACTGTTGCAAATGTTTTTGAGGTATTCCATGAAGCACACCTAGACTATGAAACAATCTGTGATTTTAAATAGTAATACTAAAAAATAATAGTAATATTATAATGAAACTGAACTTTGTTAGAATTTTAAGTCAGTCTTTTAAATAATAAATATTTTCTACTATCGACATTGTATTTCTTAGTCCTCGCACTGCGAGTCATATTCGTGGGTGTGCTTCGTGGAATAAGAAATTAATTATCTATTAATAATAATTAGTCGTCCTCCGTGGCGCAGCGGCCAACACGCCTGCCTGCGACGTGGAGGCTCCGGGTTCGATCCCCAGCCAGGTCATGATGGAAAACGATCTTTTCCTGATTGGCCTGGGTCTTGGATGTTTATCTATATATTGTATCTATTATAAATATAGTATCGTTGAGTTAGTATCCCATAACACAAGGCTCGAACTTACTTTGGGGCTAGCTCATCTGTGTGATTTGTTCGTAAAATTAAATTAATTCTAAATTATTTTAAAATTTTATTTGAAGCCCACTTACGGGTTTAGGTGTGCTTCGTCTGGGGGTGCTTCACGGAATATCTCTGTTTTTAATGAATGCGACAGCAATCAGCATAAATTTTTATGTCTCTCTGTTTCTTAATTTACGTTAAGAACTAATCTTGATAGTACCATAATTAGGTCGCATAAGCGTACTTAAGTACGTTTCGATTCCTAAACTAAAAATCACTGTAATTTATGAAAGTATATTTTGGCTCTTTTTTTTTTGGGATGAGAAATCATCATATGTATATCTTCTCCCGCTCTGGGCGGAGCGGCGCGACGGCCAGGACCACGGTTTATTTTTCAACCAATCCGCAACCCTGACCCAGGAGGCATCGGTCTTCGTGGACCCTGTCACGATGTGCTGACATCTCTTTGACGCATGCGTGAAACACAACGCGCTGTCGACTCGGACCTGGTCCCTACCGGGCGGCGAGCTGCCTACTGCTCACCGCCCGCAGGCCCGCGCCTACGGTGGCCGGGAATTTGATGTTGTCTCCCGAACAGGGCGTCTCCTGTGGCGGCTAGTGGCGTGAGGGCGCTGGGATTCCCGCTCCCTCACACGCCCCGCCTCCTCCTTTGCCAGCATCACTGCTTCGCAGAAGGTGTCGGCCTGCCATGCACTCTCACTCCGACCTAGACCAGGGTCGGACGCGAGAGATCGCCGCCACGAATATTGTGGCTCCTGATCTAACTTATAGGTCATCTTATTTTAGGAGCTAGAGCTACGTCGTATGTGTTAAGATAATATGTATTTTTTTTTCAGTTAAACTAATTATGTATTTAATCCGTTATACAATCTCAACAGATTTATGATACTGATCAATCATTAGTCATTTATCACAATGGATTTCGACAACGTTACACTTATTGTTTATTATTTTTATTTTGTTCATTATTCATTAACTTACATCTCTGAACTGTTAGCGATGTTTATAAACTTCGACTTTTCGTGTACAGTTTGTCTTATTCAATTATAACAATGAATTGGTGCAGGTTTTAAGTAGTAAGGTAAGTCAGTAGTGATATAACAAAAGTATTATGGTTAACATAGTTAATGCCTCATAACGCATTGAATAACAAACAAACAAAAATAGTGACGGCTCATAATTCATACATAACATAACATTCAAGCGCAGCGTCGGACACCCACCGACTAGGTGGTCGGATGACCTGACCAAAATCGCAGGGAAGCGCTGGATGCAGGCCGCGTCCAACCGTTCTTTTTAGAAATCCTTGAGGGAGGCCTATGTCCAACAGTAGTTACAGAAGTGCCGGCAGAAGTTACCACCCAACAGGCAAAGTCTTGCCGCCAAGCGATTTGTCGTGTTCCGGCATGATGTCTGGTGAAGCCGTACGGAGGACGGGTCTGAGCAGTTGTGTTGCGATGTGTGCCGGGTACGACTGTCCGGGTGCGCCAAATGTTGTTGTGTCGGGAGTTTTGTCGTGGAGAGTCTCCAGATCAATCTCCCTCTGGGGCAGCATCGTTGTTCGTGTTGGTCTTGGGTTTAACATTGCATCACCTCGCTCAACTGCCGTCATCCTTCCTATTCCTAAGTTTTTTAAGTGAATAGGCTTAATAAGCTAGTGCGCTATACCATCAACGATTGCATCACTGCTTACCATCAGGCGGGATTGCAGTCAAGAACTAGTTTATAATTATATAAAAAAAAACCGGCCAAGTGCGAGTCGGACTCGCACACCGAGGGTTCCGCCGTACAAACGTAGCGACGCAAGAAGCATAGAAGTGTCGGTATAAACTGCTGTATCTTTTGATCGCGTTAACTTAGAAGTTTGATTTTTTCACTGTTTAAAGGGACAATAGACCTAGGTATTTGGTATAAATTTCAATTTGATACCTTTATTCGTTCGTGAGAAATAAGGTAGTAAGTTTCATTTTATTAAAATATTTTTATTATATTATATAACTAAAAAAATTTGATTTTCGCAATTTTTCCTATATTTGCATTATACAATGCTTCATGCCAAATTTCAAGATTCTGAGTTTACGGATAGTATCCTGTAGGTTTTGATTCCTTTGCGAGCAAAAAGTGCACTTCATGTAGGTGACATGATGATGATAAAAAAATCCCCATTGTCAAAAAGAGTTAAGTTTTTAGATTTCTGCATTATTCAACCTGTCCCACTTCATGATATTTTTGACTTGGATCGTCGTGTCATTTTTTGAATTTGTATCATAATTGGCGCCGATTCCCTTGTTCACCAACTAAATCAAATTTAAGTTAAGTGCATCTTTTTCTTTCTATTTCGTAAAGAAAAGGACAGAAGATAAAATGTCAGTTTAGACCTGTCAAATTAGTGCGCTCCTGACGTGAACTGGCGTATTTTTAGTCGCCATGTTTATAATCGCGTCTAAACTGTCAGATACGAGTGTCTTAATTTGACAGGATTAAACTAAAATCTTATCTTCTGTCCTTTTCTTAACGAAATGGAAAGAAAAAGATGCATATAACTTAAAATTAGTTTAGTTTGTGAATAAGAGAATCGGCGCCATCTAACCTTTTCCCAACCTTGTTGGTAGCTTCCTGTCTAACCGGAGTCAGCAGAATACCAGTATTTCATAAAGAGCGACTACGTATCTGACTTCCAAAACCAGGTTACTGCGTAAAAATCTTGATTAGACCGGTTGTCAGATTTTTGTAAAACCTGTATCAAAATCATAAAACATAATATTTTCAGGTTTTTGAATCAGCATTTCATAGGTTTTAGAGAGTGTTTGTCATCATTAATATTATAGGTCAAAATAATGTCAAGGTAAATAGTGATCTCATGAACTAAAATTAAACTTGCTGTGTATTTAGCGAACATTCATTCAGTACATAAAATACTTTTTCTATACTGTTCAGATCAATTGACGTAAGGTCATTGATCCAGCAATTAATTTCTAACATGACCTTCCCGATAAAATTACGAGTCTAAATCGGTTTAAACCGGATTTGACAATATGAAATGTCAACTGTTGCAACGACACCCAGAGTTGCGTCATTATTCACTTGAACATCTCGAGAAGATTATTTTAGATTTAGAACAACTCCCCTCCTCATTCCTTTCTGGAGTAAAATGTGGTTTGAGTCTAACACTTCTTTTTTATAACAAACTTAAAAGTTAAATAATGTATCAAAATAAAATGATCTTAGATATCTATATTTGAGAAAAGAACCATACATATCAGGTGGACCTGTCCAATCTGTGCACACATTAGTAAAGAATCGTGCAGCTCAACTCGTAACTTGAGGAGCTCCACGATTCGACGAACGAAAAAAGAAAGCACATTTGGGAAGCCAAAGGAAATAACTCCTACATTACTCCTAGTACTGCCAGATCACGCTTAAAATCTCTTCCACATCCTTCTTTGGTACGGTATGTGTTCTTACTTAATCTTATATTCTACTAAACTACTCCTACTGCCAGATCATGATTAAAAGTAACTAAAAAATCGCTTCGATAACCATCCATCTTTGCAACTGTCTGTGTTTTTATAACCTTCCATATTGATATTCACCACTGCACTTTTGTCATAATATACTAAGATATCCAACAAAGACCTGTCAATCAATTTTCAATCTTGTCGTCAACAGAATAAAACAAATTTTACGTTCCTCGCAACTCATTAGCTAATATACTGAATATATTACGAATGGAAATACATATATCGCAATCCTTATTCCATATGTACACATGAACTATGAACCGGTGTATCAACTGACCTGTTTAAACCAGATTGAGCGTTTGGTATGCTAAACAGACCCAATTATAATATTATCAACTCAATTCTACAATCCATTTTACAGACTTAAATCGAGGAGTTATCTTTAAAAGTACAGTCAACAAAGGAAGAAACCAGAGTTGATTGTCTCTAAGCACACTTCACATAAGTTTATTTTTTTTTTTAGTTTACAGAATCGCATCGCAGTTAATAAACAAAAACGGAACGTTTTGTTTACCCATGTTAGCATTTCTTTTTTCCAAACTGGCCATATTAATTATCACTTCCCTCACAGGAGATGTCCCAGCTGTCGCCACATCATGGTCTTAATATGTGTTCTAAACTCACTTTGACATTAGTAAAATTAGTAAGGATTATCAAGTAAACAACTCCAAAAATTTATATTCACAGGCCGACTTCATCCATTGCCTAGCCTAAGCCCCACTATTCTTGTGCCATTCCCCCAGTAACTGTGCCAGTCGCATCTACGTTATACCCGCGATGGCATCAATATCGTTTCTCTCGAGCTTTCTTCCTATTTACCTATTATCTAAACATAAGCACTATTCATACTTTTTTACTCCATCCATCATTTTCACATTCATCTATAATTCGTCATTTACAACATTGGAGATATTTACAGAACACATCATGACCTTCTCAAAGTTCATATGTGTTCCATTTATCGGCCCTTGTAACCTTGAATAGTATACCAAGGCCTTAGACCTACATACATCGATATACTATGGCGAGTGCTTGCATGACCTTTCTAAGTAGAACATTTAAAAGAAAATTCTTCATATATTGTTTATTTGTCGTCGTTCAGCATCAGGTGGTAGGTACACCTTGTGTTTCACCTGACATTATATTGACGTTTTGGCTTTGTCATCTTTTTTTTTTCTATATTCGTTTTGCTGTAATGCCAATAAACAATATTTCCTTCTTTCTACCCTCGATTCATGGCCTTCATCATCATTATAATCAGTCTAAAATGTTCCCACTGTTGGGATACAGCACAGGCCTCCTCTCAGTGAGAGGGAGTGAGCCGTAATCTACCACGCTGGATCAGTGCGGGTTGGTAGATGTCATATGTCTTAGATTTTTTTTTTTTGCTTTACGACATTCCTCACGAGATTTTCCTTCACCGTTTTGAGAGCAATGGTGATAATAAATAGAAATAATCATGGCCTTACTCTTATTTTATCTTAAGAGAGTGGTTTGCTAGAGACAAACTATCAAAAGCATTCATGGCATAGAATCTCTAAATGTTCAATAGTGAAATCACTATAGCATTTCTCATGTGGGAAAATAAATGCCGGTTTTTGCAACGCTCAACTCAACGCCCAAAGTTGAATATCCGACAGCGCGCTTGTTCAAAAGCTTTAATTTAGGAGTCTCCTACTGTAAGTGAATATGTCCTAATGTTCTGCAAATTGTCTGCCTACTACTACTATTACTGCCTTTTCGATTGAAAGGTTTCGATAAAACTTTCCCATCCCCTTACTTACATGGGAAAAACTACGAGGCCGATACCGAAAGCTTCACTCAGCTTAACAACATTTACGAACAATAAATAGCTTGATTAAATCTTCAATATTATCAGCTATCAAGTGTATGACGTAAAACATAGTAGGTTTATAAATAGGTCCTTGAAACAATCTGTTATTATTAATCTTTTTTTTCCTACGTTAAACAGGAATCAAATTATGGGAAGCTTTTGCCGGTTTTCTCAAGCATATGGCGCATGAGTCATGACTTGGGCACATAATCGTTTGAAGATGTGCGGTACTGTATTCATATTTTTAATACTGTATCCAAATGAGTTTATGAAGAAACTAGTAACTATGTATTTATGAATCAGTTTTTAGTCTAAATCTATTCAAATAAAGACTAAATACATAATTACAGAAGTATATGATACATATGACGTAAATAAAATTAATTTTTTGTCCGTATGTTTCTTTTGGCTAACTTCCTGAACAACTGATTTAATTTTGACGGGACCATCACTGGCAGATAACGGATGTTATAAAAATAACTTAAGAAACTTTTATTTTAGAAAAATAAATTGAGTGCCGCGCAAAACCCATGTAATCTTGAACTTTAATGTTTAGCAATAAGGTTGAAAATCTATAAAAAAAATTGATAGATTATAGTAGCTTCAATGTTTTGGCGTCTGGCGCAACTAGCCTAAAACATTTGGCTGAATTGTTGTGTGTGTGTCCTCAGGGCAGCGATGAGTGAGATTTAAAATTTAAGTTAAATGGCGTGATAAGAGGGATTTATAAGGGACTTATATCCATCACTGAACTGCTTATAGGCTTGCTGTTGATAAATTCCTTCCCCAATTTTATCCTCAAAAACATATTATAGTACAATATCACCTTCGTTTAATCTTGTTGTTTTATTTGGTGAGCGTGACAAAATACATGATTACAACAACACGCTTTTGTTCATTGATTCTGACGTCAATTGTTTCATAACATTATCGGCAGGGTAATTACGTAACAAACTGTCAGTAGTAATGGGTTTAATTTTGACAGTTCGACAACATTTACGTTGTTGGGCAAATAAATATTTACAACTTATGAAGCAATTGACTAGCAATAATCAATATGCTTTAAAATGATCCCAATTGATAGTACCAGTGTGTTACGCAATTAGGGTGCGGTTCCGGCCGAAATAAAACAAAAAGAGGAAAGGGACCAGACCAAAATGACATGTTCATAGTCGATCAGACCGAAATTGAAACGTAATAGCAACCAGCAGGTAGATCAGCCCCCTAATCGGCGAACACATTTTTGTCAAATGGTTGCGACTAGTTGGTATCAGTTGGGTTCGTTCGGAGCGCCATTGGTCCGTTCGGTCCAAAAGATCCCAAATAGTCGCAATCATTTGACAAAAATGTGTTCGCCGATTAGGGGGCAGGTCAGGGTATCCGACTGGAGTCATCATCATCAACCTTTTTATTGTCCCACTGCTGGGCACAGGTCTCCTCTCATACAGAGAAGGATTGAGCGTAATCACCACGCTTGCTCAATGCGGGTTGGCGATTACAGACTTAAAGTCCAGGTTTGTACGAAAACTCTGACATGAGAAATAATTATCAAAAACGTGCATCTCCTCGAAAAGTAAGCATTATTTAAATTGCGTTCTTACACTAATGGATAGGCAATTTCATGACGAACATTATTGTAGAAATATTTATCATATGTCAACGTTCATTATGAATTGTTTACTGAAGCTATTTTTATAAATTGTTTACTTTTATTTAGTAAACAACACTATAAATAATTTAAAAAGTCCAACGAAAAATGAGCGTGACACTCAGCTTAACTTTCCCCTTTGTCTGTACTAATAATTTAATTCAGCACTTAATTTTTCTTTTTTTTTTTTCTTTGTAAATATTGCTAGGTACAATAAAACCTACCAATCATTTTAGCCAGTATTTTTTGTAACAATAGAGACACGTATGACAAAAATCAATCATCCTTTCAGATTATTAATCTTATGTAATGACGTCACAAAATACCTCGTTGGTCTTTATAAATAAAATAAAGTGATGAATATTTGTATGACCTGCGAACCATTTAGCAAATTTACCGTAAAGGAGATGTTTCAGAAATGTATGGAGCCTGGGACAGCACATTGTACACTTAATGCTAGGTTTTACTCTATAGTTAACTGTTTTTAATGTTAATTTTCTACATTTTGGCTTAGTTTTCATACAGATTCAAATTAACTCGACCAAGGAGTGCAACACAACTACTAATAAATATGGTGGTCAGCAATAAGCGAAATAAGATTTTGAGAGTGACATTTGATTGAGGTGTCATGTATCTAAGGCTATCGTATGTATATTATCTACCATATGACTGCGAAATAAACAAAACATGAATTCCGAACATACGGCCCATTAAATAAATACAATCAACTCAAATCAGCACTCGACACGAACACAACGGGAAAATAGAACTGTCAAAGTCGCCAATCAAACGTCAAAACCACTGTCATGGCTACCTTAATAAAGGGTTATCTGACTAAAAAACGTTTAAAATAATTAATTATATATACTTGGATTTTTATTCAAATTAATTTAGTAGTATTTTTTATGAATTTTTTATTTTTTCCTTTTTATCAATATAGCGTACATAGTAGTGGCCCAAAATGAAACATTTCCTTTGAATAGTATAGAGACAACAGGAAAAACAGTCTAGATTCGTGTCAGCAATATTCTAGATTGAACTAATATTAGCAGCTGTTACAACGAGCACGTGATTTTAAGTATGTAGTCCATACCTACAATCTCAAATCTTATCAGTCATGTGGTGAACTTGATTTCAGTTCGAACATTGATTTATTGTACTCGTATGTGACTTGTGGCTACGAAATCACAGCCTCACGTTTCGATCGAATAGGTTATGCAACGCTTGTCGCAATTAGTGCGTAGATGGGTGACCAGCTTTAGGTACTAGTGCGCTTTACCATCAACGATTGCATCACTGCTTACTATCAGGCGGGATCGCGGTGAAGCACTCGTTTATAACATAAAAAAAAAAATCAAAAACATATTGAAAACCCCAGCTGTCTCGTAAATCACGTTATTAATAAGTTCGTCGCGTTCCGGCATGATGTCTGGTGAAGCCGTACGGAGGACGGGTCTGAACAGTTGTGTTGCGATGTGTGGCGGGTACGATGCGCTAAATGTTGTTGTGTCGGGAGTTTGGTCGTGGAGAGTCTCCAGATCAATCGCCCTCTAGCGCAGTTTCGTTTGGTCGTGTTGGTCTTGGGTTTAACATTGCATCATCTCGCTCAACTGCCGTCATCCTTCCTATTCCTTAGTTTTTAGGCTTAATAAACTAGTGCGCTTTACCATCCACGATTGCATCACTGCTTACCATCAGGCGGGATTGCAGTCAAGAACTAGTTTATAATTATTTAAATAAAAAATCTGGCGGATTCCTTGTTTATAACAGTGCATCTTTTTCTTTCCATTTCATTAAGAAAAGGAAAGAAGATAAAATGTCAGTTTAGACCTGTCAAATTAGTGCGCTCCTGACGTAAAGAAGCGTATTTTTAGTCGCCATGTTTACAATCGCGTTTAAACTGTCTGTGGAGAGTATCTTAATTTGACAGGATTAAACTAAAATGTTATCTTCTATCCTTTTCTTAACGAAATGGAAAGAATAAGATGCATATAATTTAAAATTAGTTAAGTTTGTGAACAAAAGAATCGGCGCCATTGTCATATTTAAAAAAAGCAATCTTGGAACTGACCGATAGAACCGAAAACTGAAATCATTATTTATTATGCATTTATTATTTAGAGATTTAATAAATAATTGAAGATTTAAATACACAGAATACATATTGAGCATAGGTATGTCGCTGTGGTGCTCACGATGTCGAGTCGGTCGGTCACGCTCAGACGAATTCAATGTTTTTCCCCCATCGAACAAAAGTGCTCAACGTCGGTAAAGAAATTAAAAAAATTGGCACGACTTTTAGCAACACTAAACTTCGTTCATTTTGGTACGAAATTCACAAAATAAATATAGGGCTATCTGGTACGTTATCAGCACTCGACATTATCATCACTGAGGCAATATATTAATGATGTCGTCATGTCAGTCGATCGTGTGACGTGTCCACGATATAATTATCTATATGTATACAGAGATGTGTATAATATACTACCACTATATATGTATATACCTACAATCAAATTTTATTTACGTTTCAAATTGGAATTCTTTCAAGGTAAACAAATTAATATCAATATTATATTTTAATGGTATAATGAATAAATATTTTACGTTGATTTCAAAGTAACAAATGCTATTTAAAAAGTTATAATAACATTTAAAATTGGTAATTGAACTTTGGAGTGTAGGAATTAAAATAATTTTTCAATAAACTCTTATTTCTTTACATTTTTGTGTCACAATATTATTTACAGATGTGGCAAGTAACCGTGGGATTTTATATTCATTATTTTTATGCCAAATAATCATGACATGTAATTTTCATTCTTTATCATTTGGTAGGTAGAATACAGGCTGTATCTGACATCGTAACGCAAACTTGGCGAAAAGGCTAGACCGCATGCCACTAATAAAATTATGATAGTCATTTATGTCGTTAATGAACGGTTACAGAATACACAGTTTAAAAAAAAAGTGTCGGCTTGGCTTTTGAACGTTGCAAGCGTGCCGCCGTGCGTGTTTGTAGGTTAAACGTTGATCCCTGATGTGAACTTTATTAAATCAGCTGATAAGATAGTTTTTCGGGTTTTGTTTTCATTGCGCTTTTTTTATCTAATTAGCGAATTATTTAATTTTTACTTTAAAATATTATTGGGTTATAAAAGTATAACAATTGTGAACGGTCTAAAGTGAAAAAAAAACTACATATATATTTTTTTAATCATGAAAAACCGACGAAAAATTCCACCACTGGGGGGCTCAGAATCATGTACTGGATCCATGGTACTCGTTTGTGCGTCGATGTCAGATACACCCTTTATAGAATAGAATACTTTTTATTATGTACCGTAGTATATTACGGCACATAAATACGAAGATTACCTACTACATATTGCTTTTGCAATAAAACCTTCAAACATATCAGTTTAGATTGAGTAACTAGTATGCACGTCACAAAAGGTTATTTATAGCCACATATATGCTGGAATTTACAGTTAACATAACTATTCTAGTATAGTAGTAACAAAGTCTACAAAATATTTGATAATTTAATTTAAAAGTGATTTAATTATCTCAAAATCTAGTTAATCTGAATGACTTTGAAGGATACTACTAATCCAATGCTTCATATCAATCGCTCAATATAATAAACTAGGGGCCGCCAGCGACTTCGTTCGCGTGGAGTTAGTTATGCTCCGCTCCTATTGGTCGCAGCGTGATGTTATGAAGCCTAAACCTAAAAGCCTAAGCCTTCCTGGATTAATGGGTTATCCAACCCAAAAAGATTTTTTCAAATCGGACCAGTAGTTCCTGAGATTAGCGCGTTCAAACAAACAAAGTCTTCAGCTTTATAATCAGGGGGCACATTTCCTATCGACTTTTTATAGATATTACTAGCGGCCGCTCAGCGACTTCGTTCGCGTGAAGTTAGTTATGCTCCGCTCCTATTGGTCACAGCGTGATTTTATATAAAGCCCTCCTGGATTAATGGACTATCCAACGCAAAAAGAATTTTTCCAATCGGACCAGTAGTTCCTGAGATTAGCGCGTTCAAACAAACTCTTCAGCTTTATATATTGAATGCTGCAGTCTAGCCATTTTCCAACTATGCTGGGGTCGATTTACTTCCTCTCCAAGCCGATGTAACTTAATGTATACAATTATACATAGTTAACAGGATACCCCTGGATTTAGATTTGTTGTCAGAGTTTCTGGCTATAGAAAATCTGCAACGACTGTCAAAAGTTCACAAATGACAGCTAGAATCAACGGCTAAGCTCGGCTAACTCGCACCCATCTAAAAATAATAAATAAAAAAAATTACTTACCCTGTACAGACCCCTTATCCCTTCAGTCCTGTAGATCTTCATCAGGCCATCTACCATGCCTTTATACCGTTTGTTTTCAGTCAGGGTTTCCTCGCTGTACTGGAGACAGAGTCGGGTCTTCACCACCCAGATGGGGTTCGTCATGACGAGGGATAGCACACCGGCTTCTGCAGCGGCCAACATATGTAGGCCGGGGCCGAGAGGCGTACGCGCATTCCCGCCTTGGATCCATGTTTTTATTGCGTTATAACTGTGAAGAAATTGGTTTCGTCAAACATAATAGAAGTACTTGCCATTATCCAAATCTACACACTATAGTTACACCGTTCGCGTTAACTTTAGACAAAGTGAATTACCATTTGATTATAATATATGTACCTACTTATTTATTTTTTATAGCACGCCTAAAACATACATTCATCAAAAAAACATTCAACACAAAAAACATACAATGGGCGGCCTTGTCGCTAATGCAATCTCTTTCAGGCAACCAGAGAATGGACAGATTCTCCAGAATCCTAACTGTAACAAAGCACAGTACCTACATTGTATATTGTACTTTCATTACAAAATGAACCGTAAAACAACATTTTTTTAACCTCTGTCTAAAGCTATCACGAATGGGGTATAGTGTTGTGAGAACAGTTCAAATCTATACCCCAAACTACTGAGATTGGATATTTTTATATGGAGTCTGGCATACATACTAACGCGAAATATTATCTCCTTTTTTTTTCAAAATGGCAGGCTAGCAAGAAACCTATATTATTGCGGATAGGTAGATTATCCAAGGACCTTCAAAGGCCGTTTCTAGCAAATAGCCCCGTATACACCAAGTAATTATCCTAGTTTGGTGAAACGGTATTTAATGGTAAACGAATGATTACCATAAGTTGTGCTATGTGTGTGTGTTGTAGTTTGTGTGTGCCATGAGACACGTGGACTGAGCATAAAGTTGATGAGCCAACAATTCTTTCCAAATGACGTAAAATGAATCGCGTCGGTATGATTGATGAGAATGATGACGTAGTGCAGGTGAGTTAAGTACGGCAGGAGAATACATAAATATCCCCATCTGGAATCCAACTTTTCCCATGTAATCATTTACTATGGAAGCTCTCCCGATGCTGTTTAATATTACAACAGCTTTCCAACATTTTTTCTCCAGTGATATTTTACATTAATTAAGATAAGGAGTGACGTATGTTTTCTACAAAACATACGTACCATACCTTTCCCTCTAGAATGCGATTAAATATTTAAATTTAAGCGAGACGAGCGTAACGTAATGTTAAAATAAGCCCATTCACTGCTGACACGACGTCTGTTTGTTTTGGCAGAATTCACAAAAAGGCACGTGATCTAACGTAGCTAGGTAAACGTAATGTATAAAACAACGAACGAGGAAATTGAGAGCATACGTCTTAATAAGAAAGTGTCCAAAAGATTACTAAATGTAAGTCATCATCATCAACCTTTGATCGTCCCACTGCTGGGTACAGGTCTCCTCTCATACAGAGAAGGATTGGGCGTAATCACCACGATTGCTCAATGCGGGTGCCATGGCGATTTCAGACTTAAAGTCCAGGTTTCCTCAAGATGTTTTCCTTAACTTTTTAATCAGTCATTGATGTCCAAGATATACTTACAACGTACATATAACTTAGAAAAGTTACATTGGTACTTGCCTGACCTGGAATCGAACCTGCACGCTCATATCTGAGGCTGGTGTTTTAACCACTAGACCACCACGAAGACGATGACGAATGTCATCATCATCATCATCCCAGCGTTAATCCCAGTCGCATCCGAAGCCTTTTCAGCTTTGGAGTCTGGGGTCAGCTTTACCAGTCCACTGCTGATATGGCTAAACTTCGACATTTTCCGTGAAGCGACTGCCGTCTGACCTCCACAACCCGAAGGCGACATCGAAGCATTGCAGTTAGACCAATTGTTGGACTTTTGAGGGCTCCAACAGCCCGTAACGACTGCCACTAGATGTTCGTATGGCAACCGGGACCAACGGCTTAAAGTGCTTTCCGAGGCACGACCAGACCAGTGCAAATATTCATATTCATGCATACAAATACTTGCACCGTGCTGGGATCGAATCCGCGCCACCTTGCGCAGCGGTCGCGTCCGCTACCGCTACGCCACGGAGGCTGTCAATGACATGAAACAACGATGAGGAATGTAACAGTATAGAATATAGATCAATCAAATGCAGACAAACAGCTGATATAGTGTGGTGATAAGGCTTTCATATCACATTAATTGAAGCCACGTCTACTTAACGTATTTTAAACAAACAAAAGAATTAATGACAGTTAATATTCTAATTGAGGAACCTTTTTCTTTGCAGTATTTAACAATATGAAACCTAACTTGGTAACAATGCAATAAAGTGTTGATACCATCGACCTGCATGTGTATACGACGTATTATAAAATATATGGGCTATTATTTCGTAACAAATAGGCTATTTATTTTATTCGATAAATCAGTTTTCTATTTTTAGTAAAATAAAAGTGTATATTTTTATTTTATTCTAAGAGGTTGATAACGACTTGTCAAACATAGCCAGTATAAGCTGACCTCTGTTAGTACGAAAAGCCTATACGATGCGAAGTCGGCTAAAACTGGATATTTATGGCTTGATGTATAGTCCTGTCAACTATTTAAAGTGATAGATAACATAACAGCCACTCTATATGACGAATTGCAATTAAATGAGACCTGTATGTAAGCTTGCCAAGATTGACATTCTAAACGAAACTGCTATTTGCATTGTAAACGGGAATTCCTGCACCAATTCCATAGTTATCATGCAGCAAATGAAATTTTTTTTACATTCGCGAATGCGAATGCGCTGTTTTGGAGGCACGGATATGAGTGAATGAAGATCTTTAAGATATAATCTAAATAAAGTACAATAATCATGAATTCAGTGCTTGCGAGAGTAGCTTAGGTTGCATATTTTTCAATCAGCTTTATCATGAAACTCTTCATTTGGTTCAAATTCCATATTATATTAATTTGTGTTTGTCGTGATCGTGACATTATTAATTAACTGGTTAGATAATTTATCAATAACGGTAATCACGCTGGAAAAATACAGAATTTTGTTACAAAACAATAAACATTACCTACAATAAAAACGTATTACCGGTGTAACATAATGGAATTTACCTAGCGATTTTAATAAGCTGAGCAAGGACTAAAGAAAATTTAGTTACAGGTAAAAACTTTATATTAGTACTAGCTGTGCTCCGCGGTTTCACCCGCTAAGCTTCGAGCTGAATGAGCTCAGTTGATATAAAATAAGCGCCAGTTAAAATAATGGGAGCAATATGTACGTCCACGTTAGCTCCCGCTTTCGCAACGTTTTTGTTACTGCTCTGCTCCTATTGGTCATAGCGGGATGTTATATAGCCTATGTCCTTTCTCAGGCTCTAGACTATCTGTGCACCTTTCATTACAATCGGTTCAGTAGTTTTAGCGTGAAAGCCGGACAGACAGACAGACAGATAGACAGAGATACTTTCGCATTTATAATATTATAGTATGGATTATAACTGTTATAAAGTCTTCACATAAACAATTATTTAAACTCGATGATCACTGTGTCATAACATGACAAACACGCATATATTATGAATAATCCACAGCGCAAACAAACAAGTAATTTATTTACAAGCAAATACCATATTGCGCTATTCGCCGGCCCTGCCTAACTTCTTGCAACTTGTGTAACATTTGCATCCGCATCGATTATTGCGGATGCGGATGCAGATGTCTAAATCTATACGGAAGATCCACATTTGCGGATATAGATGCTAATATTGGCAACATCTCTAATTCCAAGTTAGAAGCACGAACACATACGTCAATACGGCCGTCATGAAAAAGGGGAAAAAGACTGCTCTTTGAGACTGGCTATTTTTATTTGAAAGACTCGTGTTTGATCTTTGTTTTGGTTGATGGTAAGTTATATTGAGAACAAAGATGGTCCATTCTGGGAATCTTTGTTAGAATTTTATCTTATTGGTTGGTTCACCGCTACTCTAAGCCTATGAGGATTCCAGGTGTGATGTGCAGCGGCGGGTTGTTTGAAGGAGATACCGTGGTCGAACGCACGGGCCAGTGAAGGAACACGGGTGAGTTTTAGTCAGCAAAAGTCTGACACGCCCTTACGCTTCGCCCAGAGCGGGAGAGGTCAATTAATGATTTCCCAACCGCAAAAAAGGCGTATTACAAGAATATTATTGGCCACACAAAATCAGAAACGTCAGTCACGTCAGAGTTTAATAAAAGCAGCATATCGTAATCACAATGTATGGGTAAAATTAATACAATCCTCTGAAACTGGAGATATTCATCAAGAAAAACTCATGAGGCTGCGGTCACGTTTGCCCTCATTGTGGGCAGCATTAGTGGCACGTTATGCATTCGGATAGTTAGTTCCTTTTAAATATTGTTACGAATGGACCTTATGTCGATGGCATAAGGTTCAATATCGCGTGACATGCAGTGTGTCACTTTTAAGTCCTATTTCGCCAGATCTAGACATTTTCTAGGTACAATAATAAAACGCATTGCTAGACTTAGGACGGCCTATCGAATGGTACAGGTCTCAACAGTTTTGTCAACAAAGTGTCGACATCGAAATTTCTGGAAACCCGTTTCCGGGAATTACCATAGGTACTTACATGGCCGGTGACCTCGAAGTTATGCAGTATTATTATTACGTCTAGAGGATTCCGGAATGTTCGATCAGCTGGCCTATATATAGGCGGCGCGACGCCGGCGCACAGTCAGTCTACACTCGACTAGCGATACGAAAACAGCGACAGTTAAGAAGCGATCTTTGAGAATACCTACTGCGACAACTGTAACGAGAACTGTGAGTACTACGTGGAGTAACATCTGTACTGTTATTGTGTGTTTACAACACGGACTTCGTGGACATAAGGAAAGACTTCGGTGCAACGTCAGCGACATTCTACTTGTCATTGCCTACAATCGACTGTACCTTCGTTGCCAATAAACTTCGTAACCCTTAACCGGCGTTTAAGTACCCCTAGCCCGTAACAATTGGTGTCAGAAGCGGCATGCCGGTCACGCCAAGGGAAGACGAAAGGGTTCGCACGCGACGACAAGCAGCGATGGATTTGGCGCGTCAAGAGGAAGAATTGCTTAGTGTCCCTGCACCCGAAACAGAAGCGGCCGTCGCAACACCTATAAGTGCGCCTACTACCACCACTATTCCCGGAAGCAGTGGATGCGATTTATCGGCGTTGCTGGCTCAATTAACGATGCAAATAAAAGGTATGGCAGAATCCCAGGCAAAATCCCAGGCAGAAATCCAGGCAAAAATAGATAGATCCCAGGCAGAAACCCAGGCACATATAGAAAAAACCCAGGCTCAAATAAAACAATCCCAGGTGGAAACCCAAGCAAAAATAGATGAATCCCAGGCAAAATCCCAGCAACTAGTATTACAACTAAATAAACAGTGGAAAGAAACCAAAGAAGAGGTTAATGAGCTTAAAATAAAAACAGCACAACAAGATGCCCGTATGGACCAGCAAGACATGCGTATAGACAAACAAGATGCGCGTATGGAGAAACTAGACAATACCATCATGGAGTGTGAGAAAGAAATACAGTTTCTCCATAAAACGGTGCAGAAAGGAGGCATTAAAGGTGTGGTACCTGTACCCAGTGCTTTGCCGACCTTCAAGGTACCTCATTTTGACGGAACAACATCATGGGTGGCCTTCCGTCTTCAATTTGAAAAGGTCGCAAAAGGCAACAATTGGGACGACGATCAAGCTGTAACCGCCCTTACGCTTGCTCTGCGTGGTGAGGCGGTACAAATCCTCGAAAATATTTCCGGCGACTGCAATACCCTAGCCTGTCTGTTAGAAGCGTTGGAGTCTAGATATGGAGAGAAACACCTGGAACATGTCTACAGGGCTCAACTCCGCGACCGCACACAGAAAAGCAGTGAGGGTTTGCAACAATGGGCATCGGAAATAGAACGTATTGTTCGGAGGGCGTATGCTTCAACGCCGGGAGTAATTGATGCTAGTACGGTGCAAGCTTTTACTGATGGAATTCGAGATGCGGAAGTCAGGGCTGCTGTACGTCTGGGTCACCATCAGACCCTGAAGGCAGCTTTGACGCATGCTCTGGAGGTGGAAGCAGTACGTCAAGATGGCCCACAACACGACCGTATTCGAGAAGTGACCGCACAAATAAAAGCCCGACGAGGACCAACTTGCTATGAGTGTGGCAAAAAGGGGCACATTCGAATTGATTGTCCCAGGAAGGCTAAGGGAAGAAGAACTTCTTGGTCACGTGAAGAGGCCGCGGTGATGGCGTGGCGCAAGCGCGATGCGAAGGTCGAGCCCGAGCGCCCGTGCGAGCGAGTCGAGTGGCGCGAGCGGAGCGATCGGAGCGGGCACCGCGAGCGACCCGCTGAACGAGAGCGGGAACGCGTCAAGGACCGGGAGCGAGACCGAGACCGGGAACACGAACGTCTCGGCGAGCAAGAACACGAGCACGAGCGGTCGCGCGGAAGGTCGTGGAGTGACGCAGACGCAAGGCGGGACAAGGAAGTCGAGGACGAGGCGCGTAAGAAGAAGCGCCTCGAGAAAAAGGCAAGACAAAAGGACCGCCGTCGCCAGGTTACTTCAGGAAGTAAGGGCCGACATTGTGACAAACAAGAAGAGAACATACGGATTATCCAGGTGAACGCTTTGGATGAAGACTGGAATAATCAAGCAATGAGAAACGCACAGAAAGAGGACGGTGATCTGAGGGCAGTAATTGAATGGAAGAAACGTGGCCAAAGGCCCACTTGGAGTGAAATATCAGCGCTTAGCCCAACAGTAAAAAGTTACTGGGCTCAATGGGACAGCCTGATAATTGATAATGGAGTTCTCAAGAGGAAATGGGAATCACCCAGTGGACAGGAGGTCACCTTACAGGTAGTTGTCCCCTGTGATAAGGTCGCGTCAGTGCTAAGACAGGTGCACGACGGAGTATCCGGAGGACATCTTGGAGTGAAGAAAACCCTGGAGAAGGTGAGAAAAAGATTCTATTGGGTGCATTGCCGTGAAGACGTTGAGGACTGGTGTAGAAAATGTGTAGCTTGCTCCTCAGTAAAGGGACCGCAAACGAGAGCCAGAGGTCGGCTGAAAGTGTACAATGTTGGTGCACCATGGGAAAGAGTTGCTGTCGATATAGCTGGGCCATTCCCTGTTACTGAAGAAGGGAATAGGTATATCATCGTCATGCAAGACTATTTCAGCAAATGGCCAGAAGCTTTTGCAGTACCTAACCAGGAAGCTCATACAGTCGCCAAAAAGCTAGTTCACGAGGTGTTCTGTCGATTTGGCGTTCCCTTTGAGTTACACTCTGACCAGGGTAGAAACTTCGAGTCTTCACTATTTCAAGAGGTTTGCCAACTACTCGGGATACATAAGACTCGTACAACACCGTATCACCCACAGTCAGATGGAATGGTCGAAAGATTCAATCAGACGTTGGAGAATCATTTGGCCAAAGTAGTGGAAGAACATCAAAGGGATTGGGACCAATACATTCCACTCTTTTAATGTCATACCGCTCAGCAACACATGACAGCACAAATTGCACACCGGCGAAAGTCAACTTCGGCCGAGAAATTAGACTACCCATAGATGCACTAACCGGAACACCTCCCGATACTCCTATCCTAGCCGTCGACTATGTGGCCGACCTGCGGCGTAAATTAGATGGAATACATGAGCTAGTGAGAGAGAATGGTCTGAAAACCAGTGAGAAGATGAAGATCCGATACGACCGCAAAGCTAACGTGCCCGGATTTGAAGAGGGAACTTTAGTATGGTTACATAACCCCATCAGAAGAAAAGGAAAGAGTCCAAAGTTCCAAGCCAAATGGGAGGGTCCGTACACGATAGTAACCAGAATAAACGATGTCACCTACAGGATTAAGAAAGGGCCTAGAGGGAAGCTGAAGGTCCTACACGTTGACCGCCTAGCTCGCTATTATGGATCAAATCATGCTCGGGACGAGCATGACTAAGAAGGGGGCAATGTTACGAATGGACCTTATGTCGATGGCATAAGGTTCAATATCGCGTGACATGCAGTGTGTCACTTTTAAGTCCTATTTCGCCAGATCTAGACATTTTCTAGGTACAATAATAAAACGCATTGCTAGACTTAGGACGGCCTATCGAATGGTACAGGTCTCAACAGTTTTGTCAACAAAGTGTCGACATCGAAATTTCTAGAAACCCGTTTCCGGGAATTACCATAGGTACTTACATGGCCGGTGACCTCGAAGTTATGCAGTATTATTATTACGTCTAGAGGATTCTGGAATGTTCGATCAGCTGGCCTATATATAGGCGGCGCGACGCCGGCGCACAGTCAGTCTACACTCGACTAGCGATACGAAAACAGCGACAGTTAAGAAGCGATCTTAAAGAAGACCTACTGCGACAACTGTAACGAGAACTGTGAGTACTACGTGGAGTAACATCTGTACTGTTATTGTGTGTTTACAACACGGACTTCGCGGACATAAGGAAAGACTTCGGTGCAACGTCAGCGACATTCTACTTGTCATTGCCTACAATCGACTGTACCTTCGTTGCCAATAAACTTCGTAACCCTTAACCGGCGTTTAAGTACCCCTAGCCCGTAACAATATGTATAGAAAGATGTTTCTTCGGTTATCGGATTAATAAATTGATTGTATAAAGTCATTTGTTTTTTTAAATGAACAGACAGCTGTGCTGCAAACTAGAAACTACCCAAGTTTCTTCTGCTACTTCTTCTTCCCAGCGAAAGCACTAGGAAGTGTCGATGGCTGGGCGTTTTGGGGGACTGTCTTATGTAAAATTGACGTTCAAAAAGTGCTGATTCTCAGCCTAGTTTGCATAAATGACTTTTGATTTTGATTTCGCTACATTAATATTATGTAATACCTATGTCAATTTACTATTGTACCTACTATAAATAAATAGATATCTATTTCAAACCTAATTAGAGATATCTTACCTACTCTTCGTACCAACATATCAAAATACTACAATATGTCAAAATTCATTAATGAAATTTTCACTCAACCTAGAAACTTAAAAAGCTCAAAGTTGATTGGAAAAAAATAATACAGAAATATTATTTCATTATTTTTGTTTCATTACGTACTCATTTAGCAACAATTAAAAAACTGTGTAGCAAGCTGGAATTTATACCTTACGAAAGATTATTAACGGTCAAATAGTATCTGTATAATTATAGGTTTAAGTACCTATGCATATACTTTCGTAGCGAGGTCGTTACTCATTAACTGTACGTTTGGACATTTCACTTCAAAATCAATGGGTCATGTCTTTTGTATGAGTGGCGAATCATGGCAAACAATTGTAATTTTAAGCACTAGGTTAAGGGTGTTTTTCTATGGTTTTACGCCACCCTAAATAAAGGTCACGGTATCCTACCATACTATGTGCTAACATATCTTTGTAGGGGCAAAACGTACTGTCGATCCGGGCTTGGTCCTTACCGGGCGGCGATCTGCCCATTACTCACCACCCGCAGGTCCACATGTACAGGGGCTGGTAGTCAGCTGCTGATTACCGACGTCTAAGGCGACTCCAAATGAAAGAAGTGTCTCAAGTCTTTGACCAGTGTGTGTTGCCAGTGATGACTTACGGAACTGAAACGTAGTCGCTCACAATGGGCCTACGAAGGCTCAGAATCACACGGAGGGCGATGGAAAGAGCTCTCTATGCTCGGAGTTTCTCTGCGTGATCGAATCAAAAATGAGGAGATCCGCAGAAGAACCAAAGTCACCGACATAGCCCTTCGAGTCGCTAAAATTAAAAAATTAAGTGGCAGTGGGCAGGCAGGGCACATTGCTCGTAGAACCGATGGCCGATGGGTCAGTAAGGTTCTGGAGTGGCGGCCACGTACTGGAAGACGCTGCGTAGGGAGGCCCCCAACAAGGTGGACCGATGATCTGGTGAAGGTCGCGGGAAGCCGGTGGATACGGGCAGCTCAAGACCGGTCATCGTGGAAAGCTTTGGGGGAGACCTTTGTCCAACAGTGGACATCTATAAGCTGAAGAAGAAGAAGGCGACTCCAGTGGTGACTAAGAGCGCTCAAATTGCCTTTCCTTTACGCGCTCCACCTCCTCCTTTGCGAGCATTACTGTTTCGCAGGAGGTGAAGGCCTACTATGTAATCTCGGACTGCGGGCTGTGATCACTGCCAGGAGGACACGGCCGGCGGTGGGCCGCCTAAGCCGGGCAAACCTTCACCGTGTCCTCCGGGCGATCCGCACAGATGCGGCACCCTGTCTAGCGCAACCCCCTTACCTAAGTAATTTTTTGGTGAAAACATAGTGATTTATGTTCACGGTTAATGACATTTAGCAAAAGTAGTGTCATTGATTCCACCGCCCGACATTGATTTTGAAAAAATCGCTCTTTGTTGTATTGTCTTGTCATTTTAACAATACGAAAAATACACGAATAATTTTACGCATAAAGTTCGTTATACGCATTAAATAGGCCATTTGCGTAATTTCAAGTATTCCAGTGCAGTTTGGCTAAATATTTACAATAGGGCAAGTCCGAAGTGTATTATACGATACGAACCACATTTTATTAGTATTTATTTTAGTACATAACATTTGTTAGTATTTTTTAGTTTATTTATATCGGTCCGTTTATACAGTCTGACGAACAGACAGATAGACCACATAGCGAGACAACCATTACAAAGTGGTGATCATTTATGTAAATGGTTTAGCACATAAATTAACTCACTCCCTCACTCACTCTTCAACTACTATCTAAAACCCAGTGATTGGGATACGGGGAGTACATTTCCGTTCTACTGAACGAACTTCGTACCTATACCTAATCATAAATTGGAAATCTTGCCAATTTCAAACACGACGACAGCTCGTGCAAGTTCTGACATACGTAGACTTCTAAATGATTATGCATTGAGAATTCTACGCTGTCATTATAACAGATTTTTTACTAGCGAAGAAAAAAGGTCGTAAGTACCCAATATTTTCTCTGTACTTACGACAGACTTAATGCGACATGAGAGTGAATTTTAAATAAACTGTGACGTCGTTATTCAGTTCACAATGTAACAAAGGCACACACGTGCCAAGCAGTAAAGATGTTTCAGTTTTTCTTGTAATGCATTAAAATAATACAAAACTATGTGAAATCATCTTGGCATACCTGGAAGGTAACGATCTCCACAGTGACCGACAGTACGGGTTTCGCCGCAATCGGTCAACTGGGGACCTACTACTGTACTACTGTAGTGTACTTGTGGGGCGAGGCCCTCGAGAGGAATGGGGAAGCGATTGCTGTCTCCCTTGATGTCTCGAAGGCCTTCGACCGGGTATGGCACGCTGGCCTTTTGAGTAAGCTTCCAGCGTACGGCATTTCCCCTAGCCTGACTGGCTGGATAAAAGACTTCCTGACTGAACGGTCCCTCCGAGTTGTTGTCGACGGATGCTCTTCTGAGCCCATGTCAACTAATGCCGGTGTTCCTCAGGGGTCTGTTCTCTCTGCAACTCTGTTCCTGCTGCATATTAACGATCTGCTGGTGCCCGGTATCTATGGGTATGCAGATGACAGCACAGTTGTAGAGAGATACCTGCCGGATGCTCGGGCTAGTAGGGAATCAATCCGGTCCGAAAGAGAGGCCATGGTTGAGCGAACGAGTGTTGCACTGCAGACAATCTCCGAATTGGGCAATGCCAATCTTGTAGCATTCAATGCCGCCAAAACACAGGCGTGTCATTTCACCACCAAAAGGAGCCCGTTCACATTGGCTCCTACTTTTCGAAATGTGTCCTTGGAGTGTTCCGACCGCCTTCAGCTTTTGGGAGTTGAGATTTCCTCGAACCTTAACTTTGGGCGGTTCATTGAGTCCAAGGCCAAGGTGGCTGCCAGGAAAATTGGCGTTATCGCAAAGGTCCGGCAGTACTTCACACCTGGGCAGCTTCTAATGTTATACAAAGCACAGGTCCGTTCGTGTGTGGAGTACTGCAGCCACATTTGGGCTGGTGCTGCTAAGTGTCACCTGGCCACTTTGGTTTCGATGGAGAGGCGTGCGAAGAGGCTGATTGGTGACCCTGATCTAACTCGAGATGGTCTCCAAAGCCACAGGCGTAGAGTAGCCAGCCTTTCGGTGTTCTATAGGATGCATTTTGGGGAGTGTGCGAGGGAATTGCATGATTTAATTCCCCCATCTCCGTTCCACCATCGGACGACCCGTTGTACGGCTGGTTTCCACCCTTACGTTGTTAACACCACTACGATCCGGACGAAGCGTTTCGCCTCCTCCTTTATACCGCGTACATCGAGGGACTGGAACAATTTGCCAGCCGCGGTGTTTCCGTCGGACTACAATTTGAGTGTCTTCAAGGCTAGAGTGAATAGGCTCTTAATAAACTAGTGCGCTTTACCATCAACGATTGCGTCACATGCTTACCATCAGGCAGAATTGCGGTCAAGCGCTAGCTTATAATTAAAAAAAAAAAAATCATTGTAAACCAATTTTGTTTTTTGCAAGCTATAACAGGATTAGGCGAAATTTAAATGTTAATTTTTTTTTTAGAATATTTTTCCTGCACTAGGAATTTCTCCTGTATCGTGGGTGCGTTTACAAACATATAACTCACATACAAAACCATGCAGACCCGGAACAACTACTTGTAGGTCATACAAATATTTATTCCGGGTAAGATTTGAACCCGCGACACGCAGCGCAGCAGTCAATAGCTTAACCACTACGCTAACCGTGTAGTATATTATTATATCGATCGCTTTTAAAAAATGACACCGTTGACTGTTTACTTATGACATGCAGTTCTTGTCATTGTCTGCAGTACCTATGCACTCTCACAGGATCACACAGTTTAATTTATTTCCTTTGCCTTTTGCCCTATCCTCTCCTATATTACATATTATATACTTATCTTCTTCTTCTTCAGCCTATAGAGGTCCACTGTTGGACAAAGGCCTCTTCTAAGGCTATCCTAAATGAACGTTCCAACTGTTGAGGCACAAGCGTCCTCTCGGCCTCTGTGAGGTTGCGCTAAAATGGGTACATTTGTGCATGGGTCCAGGACGGATTAGGAAATGACACATATTTCGACTTTTTGGTTCTAGAACATTCCAACGTTTTCCTTAACTTACCTTTGTGAAATAAATTCATGTTCAGTCTTTGTTTCCACTCCGGTCAATAGTTCTTTTAGTTGGCCCCTACAAATAATTGCAATCGCGTGTTATCGTACAACAGCCAAGAACTGAGTCACTGGGTCGATTCGTATGCACCATAGTAACTGCGTCTGTAGTTATATTATGCCAATATTGCCGGTAGCCAGATGTGGCCATAATCGTTATTGCACTTAGTTATAGCATGGCCAATAGAACTATTCTTAAATTACATTTTAAAAAATCCTAAATGCGCGGAATTTGAACTGTGCCCGGTAATTGGCAATCCTAACTTGAAACACGTCTAAGTGCAAAGTTCAAATAACTTTATCACACGTAAAGTCATCATGACTTGGATGAACGTCTACCGAAGTATAACTAAAGTCGAAAGTGATATAATTATATATAATATGCATATTGAAGAATGGGATAACGGTGTTCAGTATACTGATCTAGATGATGTGATAATACTGGATTTCTATTGGTCGATTTTCCGCATTCTGGAGACAACTTTAGGGAAAGATGTGTCTGTTATATTACAATCACATAAAGATAACATAAGTATATTCTGTATTAGGAAAATTTGCTATAGATTTTCTTTTTTATACAATTCTGTGTGCTACTAAACTCAAATTCTAATGATTAAGTTGCTAGACTAAAATGACACCTTTGAATGAAAAATTTTTTTTTGTTGATAATTCTCTTTGCAGGTGTTTTATGTTACAGGTTTAGTTTCCGTCCTCAGTCTCTCCAGTGGACCATTGTGAGTGGGCACCTTTGCAGGTCTTATTTTCGCAAATCTAACATTAGAGTGTAGAAATAATTCAGTACAAATTATGTTTTTTTTTTTTTTTTATAATAACTGAGGTCTTGTGCAAACGACTTTTTAAGTATATTGCGAAAATCTACATCAACTCATCTCATAAATTGTATAGATGTTGATTTGATAACATCATTATTGTATGATTCGTTACTATGACATAAATATTTCGTGGAACATTCAGGAAACTATTTAAAATAAATTTAGGACACTGGGACCTGGGTCCAAAATTATGGTTGTGGGATTTTGGTCCCTTCTGGGACTTGGAAGGTGTTCAAGTAGCCGAGGTACACATCCTTAATTAATAGCTTGTCATAACATACCAGTTCACCCAAGGAAAACCCTGTTGGTGTAATACTATTGCAGGATAAGGAAATAAAGATATTGGATAATGGGTTTCACCCAAACCCATAGTGTAGCTTGAATGAACTCACTATTTTAAAATAATATTATTAGAAAATGAAAACCTGCTAAATGTTATAACTGATGAAAATGTTAGTTGTGTCAGTCAGAGTTTTGAAAAATAATGAAATACTCACAATAAAAAGTAGAAGCCCCACGCAGAGCCTGATCCCCAAACATTTGGTGTGACTCCTCTGTATAGTCCTTTCATTCCCTCCTTCTTAACAATAGTGACAAACGCACTGCTGAGTCCATCATACCTAGGAACTGTTGCGGTCCTGCCGTCATTCACTGTAATAAAACTGGTTTATTAGCAGTCTTCTTTTTTTTAATATGTCTCACTGCACTAAGATTACTCCTGTCATCATCATCTCAGCTTTAATCCCAGTCGCATTCGAAGCTTTTTAGTTAGGTAGTCTGGGGGTCCACTTTCCCAGTCTAACTTCTGATTTGGCTAAACTCCGATATTTTGAGTGAAGCAACTGCCATCTGACCTCCACAATCCGAAGGCGATATCAAAGCATTGCAGTTAGACCAATTGTTGGAATTTTGAGGGCTTCAACAACCCGTAAGAACTGCCATTAGTTGTAAACTAAAATTACTCCTGTATTATGAGTTTATGAGTAATAATAGGTAGGTTGTAGGTTATATACTCTAAGCGCCCCAACTCCATGACAATGCGCGTATTTTGTGTATGGGAGTAAAAATGTATTAAACTCGTATACACAAACAGCCAGGCCTGGAACAACTAACTGTAGGCCATACAATATTTATTTTGTGCGAGAATCGATCTCACAACATGCAACACAGCAGTTGATCACAACCACTGCTCCAACAGTGTCATTAAAATAATATTACTATGTTTTACGAACTATATGCTCAGTGTAGAAATAGTCTTGTTTATGAATATTTATATTCTACCATCATAATTATAATTAATACTGTATAATACTCCTTTAGTTTTCAATAAGTGAATTAATATTCCAACAGAATAGTTGTCATTTTTCAAAGCTATGACGATGCTCTAAGCTATGATGATTTAAAATTCTAGTCACTCTAATGTTTTTATTGACCAGATGCTGCTTCTTCAATCAACAGGTATTTTTTTGTTTGTGGAACAAAATTCGCATCTTGAGTTTTCATACATAAAAAACTTAGTCAAAAGTCATTGTCATTAAATGTGCATGATTTGCACTTCTGAGTTTTACATTTTTTGCTCAATTTACTTTTGTGGTACTATTTTTCCTTCCATTAGTGATCAGTGTTACTTTAAGCAGATAAGTTTGGGGTACACATTAGCATATCTGATACAAGAAATGTTTCCTTCCTTTAGTTTTTCTTCCTATGAAATGCAATGTTGTTTGTTTCCCATAATAAAAAAATAATAGGTAAAGATGGGTATGGAAGATCTGTCAAAAAATTGAAATAATTTTTCAGATAAAATTATCTGGCATTGTAAAAATCAGCCCTAATTCCTCTACCTAAATGAGTTATTATAAAAAAAGCTTGCAAATGAGCAGTGCAAACAGCTGACATGGAAAAATTACAATTGTTGGTTCTTGAAACATTAAATAGGGTTTCATAGTAAAATATGGTTTTAAACATAATAGATTATGAGTACTAAATGACAAATTAATATATTACATTACTTAGCAACTAAACGAGTTACCACTTATGCAGTTGCAATTAAAGAATACATTAGGTAGGTAAATGCTTAGATAAGTTGATATTGTGAAATGCAAAATGTCATTATCAAAAGGTGCTGTATTGAATTGATAATGACATTCTGCATTTCAATTGAGAATTCTTGACATGTGCAGTTTAAATAAAAATGTCACCATTAATTTGTACATATTATTAGAAATTTCTCATTAATAAAGTAAGCAAAGGCACCTTCAATAGAATTATAAATTTAATTTAGAATAAAATTCAAATTTGGAATCAAGTTGACACCTACAGCTGGCTATTATTGCTTGAACATTGTTGTGAACAAGTTTCAAAACAGTGAAGGGATTAACTGTAGCATACAGTCATCAATTTTTACAGCATGAGGCAACAAAAACACAACAGCCTGTCATGAGTTGCATCATTGAGGAAGTTATCTGTGCAATGTAAACAAAGCTGCCTTGTCTTTACTTTCACTTTGTGAAGTTCAAGGTTGAAATATATATTAATTTAGCCAGCACTAATGAATTTACTAAACATTTAGTACACGTGTATTGGTGTGCCAATCGATGATATTTAACCTTTTAAAATCACAAGACCTCACATGGTTAGAGGTGAAAAAAAAAATTACGACACTCACCAGCAAATCTAATTTTGATTAAATCCAACGGGTGTAGTATGAGTGTGGAAGTCACGCCACCTGATATGCCAGCTACCAGGTGTTCGTACTTGATGTGGCTAAATAATGCCTTAGCTGACGACGAGTTAGGGCTCTTCATTGAAGACATGACGAATTTACTAGATCACAGATAAAACTTTAAATAGCATCTTGCGGGGACCCGTTCACACCTATGTATTACCGGCACACACTTTCCCAGAAATCTTTAACAAAACTGAATTTAATATAATCTTCACTAAACATCGTTGCTCTCGTAATAATCCCACGAATTACGTGCGACAAAAAATGAACGATTTCCAGAGTAATTGAACATTCCGTTCCTTTCTCCGGAAAGTATGGGACTTGTAGTAATTTTTAAATTACAAATTTACTCCGACGAAGAAAGATAAGAAAAATTTATGACACTGACGTGATTGCCTTCTTATAAGCTGCTTTGAACTGATTAGGTTATCAGACAAAAAGGTCTGATATAATTTCAGATGGGCTTATCTCAAAATAGTCCCAGTTGGCAACAGTCAGTGAAGAAGTATTGTATGTAAAACGGAACGAAAAAAATTATGACAAAATTAGTTGCCTCGTTTCTTTCATCTCTAGGATCAGAAAAAAGATGTAAAAATATTAAATTTGAATTAATAAAATGAAATAATGAAAAAATAAATCATAATTATAAAATAATTTTTATGTGTAACCGTTATTTTTATATAGCAATCATAGATAATCGATATAAAACTTGCCAGTCATTAGTCAATTATTAAACGTTTGTATGGTAGCAAGTTGGCTTAAAACTATAAAATATAAAAGTTTTTTATATGCTATAATAATTAAGCTAATACTTGACCGCCAGATGATAAGCAGTTAAGCAATCGTTGATGGTAACGCTCGCTAGATTATTAAGAGCCTATTAACTAGAACCTTGAAGTCACTTAATTCCTATTATTACTTTTTATAGTAGTGACAAGAAAATTAAAATTTATTTCGAACACAACTATTGTTACTATAAAAAAAATGTGACATGATGCACAAATCTGTGCAAATAAGTAATGTGAAATATGCTAATGGTGGTACATTCCCAAATGTTTGCCTTGGCAACACTTAACTTTACCTTTTTAATTTTGACAGCTTGGAACTATTGCCCATTTATTACGTAAATCTGCGAGCAAAAATTTACAACTTAAAGGATCAAAATCATAGCAAAAATGTTGAAGGTGGCGACTACTTTGAGATTAGTCTCAAGACAGGGCAATCAGGTACGTTCTTTCGCCACAGCTGCAGGTTATAAAGAAAAACTTGTGAACGTTCCACCAACAAAACTCTCAGTGTTAGATAATGGAATCCGCGTTGCGTCCGAAGATTCCGGTGCTGCGACCGCCACCGTAGGACTGTGGATTGACGCCGGATCCAGGTACGAAAACTCCAAAAACAATGGAGTAGCCCATTTCCTTGAACACATGGCGTTCAAAGGTACAAGCAAGAGGTCACAAACAGACTTAGAACTTCTCGTAGAAAACATGGGTGCTCATCTAAACGCTTATACATCTCGGGAGCAAACTGTATTCTACGCTAAATGCCTTGCTAACGACGTGCCTGCCGCCGTCGAGATCCTCGCTGACATTATTCAGAATTCTTCACTCGCAGAACCCGAAATCGAACGAGAACGAGGTGTGATACTTCGCGAAATGCAAGATGTTGAAAGCAACTTACAAGAAGTTGTATTTGATCACCTCCACGCCACTGCCTTCCAAGGTACACCCTTGGGTCAAACCATCCTTGGACCAACCAAGAACATCAAGAAGATCTCGAAGGCTGATCTTCAAAACTACATCAAGACTCACTACCAGCCTTCTCGCATTGTTCTTGCTGGAGCTGGTGGGGTTGACCACCAGAAGTTGGTAGACCTTGCCAACAAGAACTTCAGTGGACTGAAGAACACTGTTACTGATGTAGAGCTTACACCATGCCGTTACACTGGCTCTGAGATCAGGGTGCGTGATGACTCTATGCCCCTTGCTCATGTTGCTGTTGCTGTTGAAGGTGCAGGGTGGGCTGATGCTGACAACATTCCTCTGATGGTTGCCAACACTCTTATTGGAGCTTGGGATCGCTCGCAAGGTGGTGGTGTCAACAATGCATCTTACCTGGCACGTGCTGCGTCTGCTGGTAACCTGTGCCACAGCTTCCAGTCCTTCAACACATGCTACAAGGATACTGGTCTTTGGGGAATTTACTTTGTAGCTGAACCTCTGCAGCTTGATGATATGATGTTCAATATTCAGCAGGAGTGGATGAAGCTTTGCACATCTGTAACTGAGGGAGAGGTTGAGCGTGCCAGGAATCTTCTGAAGACCAACATGCTCCTTCAGCTTGATGGCACCACCCCTGTGTGTGAAGACATTGGCCGCCAAATGTTGTGTTATAACCGACGCATCCCCATTCATGAGTTAGATGCCCGTATTGAAGCTGTGTCTGTACAGAATGTCCGTGATGTGTGCTATAAGTATTTGTATGACCGCTGCCCTGCTGTTGCTGCCGTTGGACCCACCGAAGGTCTGCCAGACTACACGAGGATCCGTGCTGGAATGTACTGGCTTAGAGTGTAAAAAGTTATAGTTGTAAATTAGAAAACAGTTATTAAAAATCAGTTAAGATCGGAAAAGCATTAAAGATTTTGCTCCCAATGTCTGTCGTTTTATTGTAATAAAACACAATGTCTTGGTGAATACTGTATTTATTTTAGGACAGTAAGAAATAAATGTGTAAATAAACAAGAATGATTCTGTATTTGATTTTTTTATTGGCAATAACATAATATTTGAATAATTTCTAGAATATATAAATCAAATAGGATAAATAAATTATAACATTGAATAAATAATAAAATCTCGTTGGCTATGCTAGACACTCCCTGCCAAATTCCACGACATTCTAATTAGAATGTGTAATGTATCACAATCACCATTCTCCTGCCCTTAAACCAGGAGGGCAGGAGCATAGAATAAAGAGAGGGAAGTACGTTATCTTCATACAAACGGACCGCGCGCGGCTTGTATGTGTGCGCCATAGTATCTATGCGTCGCCGCACGCACACCTAAACACAATATTAGAGTGCCTATGACTGCGCTAGTCGCGGCTAGCACGGAACGAGGTTCGCGCGTCACGGCTTTTCGGCACATTAGCTTTTAAAAAATGATCACATAAACTGCAAAGTTGGTATGTCTATTTATGAACAAATAAAAGACTTTCTTTTTTTTTATATTTCTAAAAGTTATTTACAAGGATACGGATATATTACACATTAAAGTTTAATAACAACGCGTTTCGTAATAGTCGAAACCGAAGAAAGTAGGTATTTTTCTGTAGCTAATTTGTAATTTTGTATTAAATGTGTGATTCAATAGATGTTATGTTTGTATTATTTATATTTGTATTAATTAAAAATAAAAATAAATATGGTTCTTTATGTGTACAAAACTAAAAATAAAAATTACAAAAAAAAACTGACTAGTATATGTAAACTAAATACTAAGCAAATAATTTAAACATAAGCTCTTAGTCTATAAATATTTGTTAGCGGTTTGGGCGACAACCGTAACCGACGAAGCGCGGACAGTCGTCAACCCTAAGACAGTAGGCAATTAAATCGCGGATTGGGTCGCAGATAACCTACTTCCCCTCTTTATTCTATGGCAGGAGAATGATGATCGACAATGTAATGTTTCACAATAAAGGCGATAATTGCATTTTTCAGAATCACGTGTTACTAGTGCATTGTATGTTTAAATACCGATCGCGAATCGTCAATATTATATTACAGTAACTCTGCGGTCGGCAACACTTGGTCAGCGGCCGTCTTACTTGCGGCCTGTGAATTTTGTTTTTGTTATAAATCCATACATCTCATATATTGATCAGATTCCGTAATAAGTAGCTCAAGCACTTGTGTTACGAATATCAGGCAACAAAGGAATTACAAATATTAATACTTAAATACATACCTAATTATATTAGGTACAACCAGACATTAAACTGAGATATATTTTGGTCTTATAGGATTGATGTCATAACTGCGGCCCGCCTCCAGTTTATTTTGTATTATTATGGCCCTTCCCCAATCTCCGTTTCATCATCCGACGACCCGTCGTACGGTGAGTTTCTGTCCAACGTTGTTGAAACCACTACGATTCGGACGAAACGTTTCGCTTCCTCTTGTATACCGCATAAATCGAGGGACTGGAACAATATGCCACCGGGGGTGTTTCCGGCTCACTTCAAGGCTAGAGTGAATAGGCCTTGCATCACTGCTTACCATCAGGCGGCATTGCGGCCAAGCACTAGTTTATAACTAACTAGAGGCCGCTTGCGACATCATTCGCGTGGAGTTAGCCATTTTAACATTTTATTTTAACCCCAAAATACACAGCATACATTTTAAATTTTTGTTATGCTCCTCTTCTGTTGGTCGCAGCGTGATGTTTTATATCCTAAAGCCTTCCTGGTTTAATGGGCTATCTAACGCAAAAAGAATTTTTAAATTGGGCCCGTAGTTCCTGAGATTAGCGCGTTCAAACAAACAAACTCTTCAGCCTTATATATTAGTATAGATAAAAAAAAATAACCTGCCAAGAGGTTGCCTACCACTGCAGTAAATAATACAATACATCGTGAATAGATCTCTCCATCTTGCAACAGCCGTAACGTTCTACGTTCAATTTAAATAGTAACAGTAGTTGGTGTAGCTTCCACAGCAACAACAACTTCCTCTTTCTCTTGCACGCTAGTTACACTAGGTTTCCTAATCACACTCTGCTTTATTTTACTACCATAAGGCTGAACAGGTTCACTATGGCTGATGAGGCTCGCTGACGATATGAAGACAGACACCTGTTCAGGTGTAGGGCAGGCGACAATAAGGGTGTCTTCGTAAGTATAGCCTGCGTTTGCGAGCAGCTGTTCGATTTGGACGAAGTAGCCGACGACGTTGTTCTGTAATTTAAAAGAAAAGGGATTTATTTACCAATAGAAAGCCCTATTATTTGTGAGTGTCATAATCCATACGAATATTATAAATGCGAAAGTATCTCTGTCTGTCTGTCCGGCTTTCACGCCTAAACTACTGAACCGATTTGATGAAATTTGGCAGAAACGATATTTAGACCCTGAGAAAGGACCTTTTTATCCCGGAAAATTTGATGTTCCCGAGAGAAATCTAAAAGCACGATATAACCGAACTCCACGCGGGCGGAAAGCTAGTATACAATATGTAAAGAAAACCCTGTCCAATCCGTGAAGGTATTGTTAGGTATGGATAACTGATTCTACTAATGCCTACAAATACGGGCTAACTTAAAAAAATCCTCTAAAATCAATATTTTAAAATTCATTAGTATTGTTATTATGATGATTATGTAAAATTGCATATTTTATTTGGTCACGTGTTTTCCTAACCTTTATTATCCTTATGGGTCGGTCGGGGTTTTCTTTACATATTGTATAGACAGATAGGTATCTGCCGGGACCCGGTTGCTCAAAAGACACCATGGCTCCTGGCGCACATTCAAGTGAAGGAAAACGGCTGGGTTTTAATCAGTAAAGTCTGACATGCCTGGCCGTTCCGCCAGCAAGCGGAAGAGATATCCCATCCAAAAAAGGAGTTACAATATGTAAAGAAAACCCTGTCCGACCCATAAGGATAATAAAGGTTAGTAAACACTTGACCAAATATAATATAAAATTTTATATAATCATCATAGTAACAATATTAATGAATTTTGAAATAATCCTTTTACCCGCGACTTAATTCCAATTTCCCCGAAATTTGGTAATTTTAAAAAGTGACAACACCGGTATTATTATAAGCGAATAGCGACACGACCACGTCACAGGTGCCGCGTGCCCTGCCGCCCGCGGAAGGGTTGCTTACCCACATGTATTAAATTACGTTTTTGCGAAATAATATTTATTTTTAGGGGATTTTTTTTTAAGTTTTGCCTGTCTTTGTGGGCATTATTAGAATCAGTTATCGAGACCTAACAATACCTTCACGGATCGGACAGGGTTTTCTTTACATATTGTATAGGTATTAACCCGAAAAAATTAAAAGATTTTTTGTGGTAGTCAGGAGATCATTAAAAGGAAAAATATTTACCGCCCAACGAAGTGAGACGAGTCAGCTAGTAATGCACAATACAACGTTATTCTTTCATTATACGAAGCCTGAATATAGTTTGTTCAGAATAAGCTAAGCAATGAATCGATTTCAATAATTTTACACCATGTTATTATTTTTCCCAAATACATTTAAAAATTGTTGCAGTGTGGTTAATGATCGCGCAACACAGCCGAGATCATAGTACTGTAGCGCGTGGGACAGGTCACCGCGCCTCTGTGTGTGCAAGCGGGCGAGCGCTGCGTTGACCATATTTTTGTTGGGACAACCAAGTAAGATAACAAGCTCATAACTTTCTGGATTTTCACGACATCTTTTTGAAATTTTGTACATAGATTCCATACTTAGAAATACTGGACAGGTGTTTCGAGTTTCGCTACTAGACTACGCACTAAGGGCACCCCCTGTGGGGTACGGACCTCGGCTTAGGGCGTCGCTAGAGAGGACAGCAGGGGACGGCTGGATCGAAAGTTATACTTAATGGTTTGATGACCTCGGCGTTTCCTAGTACTAGCTCTGAGAAGAAACGCCGAAACAAACTCAGAGGTTATTGTTGGGACATTATGATATTACTGGCTCAGCTGCGGCGCGGGCAGGCCTTCATCGGACAAGGGACGGGGGAGGGGATTACTACGTGGAGCGCGTCGCGGTGGACCTCGGCGGCGAGGTCGGTAGGTCGGTCTGTGTTTGTGTAATGTGCTGGTGGCCCTATTGGCCTCTTGGAGGAGGGTAATGGGGTCATCGGGGTCTGAGAGAGCATGCCGAGGGCGGCGAAGTCGGGAGATGGTGGAGGGAGTTTCGCAGTAACAAAAAATGATGTTGTATAACTTTCAAATCATATTTCTACCCACCCTAATAGGTCTAAACAGTATAAATTCCGTCTCCTTGTTGGCCAGGTAAAGCTGCATAGATCTCTGCAACGGTGCCAGATGCGTGCGTATCTTCTTCTGGGCCTCTTTCACTGCTACCGCCATTTCCTCAGGAGTTGCCCACGGCTGGGTCTTCAGTTGCTCTATCGGAGTGAATGCTGTGGCCTAGAAACATAAAATTAAATTTAGACTTTACACAGATATATGGATAGCGTGGTTAAGCTAAGCTAGGTTAAGCTATGCTTGCCGCGGTTGGCTTGTGGATGGGTAACCGAAATTACATATCGAGACCCCTCCGTGCCTCCTAACGCACGTTAAGCTGTTGGTTCTGACTGTCATTCGTAGATCTTTGAGAGTCGTTATGCCCCTCTACACGCTCCGTCTTGCCTGCGCAGTCCAGGCCCGCAGTCATGACTGTACAAAAAGACGGAACACCCTATAGTGGCCACACGTGCAGATAAGCTCGTGCAAAGTGGACTGTGCAATCCTAGTTGTGTTTTGAGAGCTCGTGTAAATACTTTATAGAAGGTACCTCTTATAAACTTTTCAATCATTAAATGATATTCTTATTTTTTTTTCTATTTGAGTATTCTTTGCTTTTTATTTTCCACAACGCTGGCAACGATTTGTACAATTCTATGAATTGTGTTAAAAATTCCTTAGAATAACTCTTAACATCGGTCATTTTTGGATATGTGACGTGTACTTTGTCGTAAAATAATTTGTAGGACTGATGCGCGGCTTGAATGACCGGCCACACGTGCAAGTAATACCGTACAGGTCAAGTTTGCGCAGTCCAAATCTTCAGCGTGTCAACGATTGTACAAGCCGCGTTTTCAGGTCTGCGCGCGCTACCGTCTTGCCGTCCACACACACATGTTTAGTAGTCTTCTTATTCTTTAGCCTATAGAGGTCCTCTGCTGGACAAAGACCTCCCCCAAGGTTTTCCATTACATTGGGATGTTTGCCATAATCAGGCGGGTTGGGGATCGCAATAATTTGATATTCCACAGGAGAAGCGCTACTGTCCGCTTCCCTGGTGAGAGTTCCCTTAGTCGCCTCTTACGACACCCACGGGAGGATATTATGGGTTGGTATTATTCTAAGCCCGGTACCACACCGGGCACGGGTAATCGCAAGCCCGAAAATCTGACAACCAGTCCTACTAAGGGGTGTCGTATTACCCAGTACAGTTCCCGGCACGTAACTTGGCAAGAGTCGTTAGATGCGCAAAAATCGAGTTTTAGATCTGTTTTAGTGGTCGCGCGGGAAGTGGGGTATGAGGTAGAGCCGATCTCTCACGCGATTGGTGCGTCAGTCGAGCGCCGCGTCCCGCAACGCGTCTATGTCCTGTTCGCTCCCGTTTACACTTGCATTCATTCGTTCTCAAGTACACCGAATTTACCCCCACTATGTCAAAATCTTGCCAATATACGTGCCGGGTACTGTAACTGGGTTGTAGAGGTCAGATAGGTAGTCGTTCCATCCGTGTGCAGTTTCTGGCCTGCCATCGGACGCGTCCCCAGGTGGCGGATAGGGGAACGGCCCCCAGATATGGGGGTTACCGGTTTACCGGAGCGGACCAAACCAGATGCGGGGACCGCTTCGGCGGTCACACGTACGGCGATCGGCCACCACTCCAGGTGGCTGACGTGACCCCGAACTCCGGGTCACCGTCGGACAACCGGGGCACCTCACTGAGAGGAGCTCGGGGCCCCGTTTGCATCCGTGCAAACGAGTGGGGCTAAGAGGAAGGACACCTCGCTAAAAAACCCTGCTGCGGCTTCTCGCACAAGAAGACGTACCCAGCCCGGCCCCTCCGTATGGGGGGACCACTGTGGGCCCGCCTTTTTGGCGGGAATCGCCGGCGGAGGTTTGGTAGACAGGCTCTGCCATTTCCCATGACCCCGCCACTCAGGCGATGTCGATGTGCCGCTGTGGTTTTAGTGGGTATTCCCGACTTCGGCTGGGCGAGTCCCACACACGCCCTTCGGGGTATGGTGCGTAAATGCATTTCCACAGCGTCAAAAAAAAAAAGGTAGTCGTTCCAAGCAAAATACTGGTATTCAGCTGAATCCATCTGATCCCAATAAAGTTGGGACAAGGCTAAGCAGATGTGATACAGATACATGGATGTCATATTATTTTCATAGAAATGATGAATAGATGAAGCAACGTCAAAACATCGGCTGCCGGCAGAAGTTACCACCCATCAGACAAAGTCTTGCCGCCAAGCGATTCGACGTATTCCGGCATGATGCCTGGTCAAGCCGTATGGAGGACGGGACTAAGCAGTTGTGTTGCGTTGTGTGCCGGGTACAATACGCCAAATGTTTTTGTGTCGGGAGTTTGGCCGTCGAGGGTCTCCAGGTCAATCTCCCTCGGGCGCAGCATCGTTGGTCGTGTTGTTGGGTTTAACATTGCATCACTTCGCTCATCTGCCGTCTTCCTTCCTATACACTCAGTTTTTTTTTTGAGTGAATAGGCTCCTAATAAACTAGCACGCTTGACTTTTCTCAAAAATATTACACTATTGAGATACAGCTTGGTGACAGACAGACAGAACAGTCTTAGAGTATAATCAATAAACTAACATCCTTCTATACCCACCTTCTCAATAAACGCAATCATGGGTCCAGCCAGAATCTCAGTAGCATCTTTGATGAACATTTCGCAGCAACTCTTCAACTGCCTATCAACCTCCTTCCTAGAATCCAAGAGGTGTTCCCTGACCAATGGGGTACCATCCAACAAGAATTCTAACAAAGCATTGTTGCTGTTCAAAGAGAAAATCTGTCTTGGTTTCTGAATCAGACCGTATGCTGCATTTTTCATATTACTAAAATCTAGCGTAGTCTCTTTGACGACGAAGTCCACTTGGAACGGAGCAATTTGTTCTCTTAAAATCAAAAGATGCTTAATTTGGAACAATTCTCCATCAATATTCGTCGTGTTAACGGTAATTTGCTTTGCAGCGCTGTCTACGCTTTGAACGCAAAGCGAAATCGCTTCTTGGGCTAAACCTTGGAAGACTTTCTTCTCAAGACATCGGTAAAGCCTTGATAGGGCTGCTAAAGTTCTTCGGACGCCAGGATACCACATGCCGTGAAGGTCGGCTGGGGAGGCCTGCGGTCTTCGTTGGGCCTCCACGTTGATGTTGGCGACTTCTTGTGAGGTTGCGGAGATGTCGGATACCATGGAGTTGCGGGAGTCACTCCGTTTGAGGGATTGCTCTTGTATTGACATCGCGATTTGCTGTAAAAGAGAGAAAAATATATGACAGGATCGCCTTCGGGTTGTGGAGGTCAGACGGCAGTCGCATCACGGAAAATATCGACGTTTAGCCAAAATGAGCAGTTAGTAAAGCGGACCTGCGACTGGGATTAACGCTGAGATGATGATGACTTCTTCTTCTTCTTCTTCCTCAGCCTATAGATGTCCACTGCTGAACAAAGGCCTCCCCCAAGGCTTTCCACGATGACCGGTCTTGTGCTGCCCGCATCCATCGGCTTCCCGCGACCTTCACCAGGTCATCGGTCCACCTTGTTGGGGGTCTCCCTACGCTGCGTCTTCCAGTACGTGATGATGACTATATGATTTTTATTTGTTGCTATCAATACAGGTATTGTATGTCTTTTAGTCGGTGCTAAATAAATGCATTGTCTTTCTTTCATCATGGACAAATAAAATTGATTTTCCTTCTCAAAGTTACTAGTGACGTCCCAGGGCCGCCATTACAAAATAACGTTGTGACGTTATTTTGCCCCACTACTACATAAATCAAATTGGCAACCTTATTAAAATTATAACGTTATCCATGACATATATTATAATATAAATAATTATTGCACATTCTCACCTCCATCATCAACAACTTCTGTGGGTACGCAAGGTCCCCCTGCGCGGGTCTGTACATCAGCACGTCGGCTCGTAAGTGTACGTGCGCGCGGAACACGAGCCGCTCCTGTGCGTCTTGTAGCAGAGCGCGCGCGCATTGGCCTAGAGCGGCGAGGCGGATTGCTGTGGACAAAAACAAAACAAAGCCTAAGAAGAATACCTAGCAGCATGGTGTTACGAATGCACCTTATGCCAATGGCATAAGATTCAATGGATGAGTTAGTCTGCATTTGACTATCGAAGCGAAACCAGCGGTAATCGAGAAGATCTACAGCGACAATTGCAACGAGAAGTTTGAGGACTAGATTGAGTGACTTCTGTAGTATTATTGTGTGTGTGTACAACACGGACTTCGTGGACGTAAGGGAAGACTTCGGTGCGATATTAGCTACGTTCTGCTTATTATTGCCTACCATCGACTGTATCTTCGTTGCCAATAAACTTCGTAACCCCTAACCGGCATTTTAATACCCCTAGCCCGTAACACGAGTATACACTTTAGAGGCATGAGGAACAGGGTGTAAAGTTCACTCATCCTCCATAGGAAAGGTAAAGATCCTCTGACCAGACCGGTATTGTGTCTGACGGGCACCTGCCCAACGGTTGTTATTAGCACAGTATAAAAATCATACAGTAGGACGACGCCTTTGATCTCGTATAAAATTCCGACATCGTGTAGACAGTAACGCATCGGCCAGGATTGTCATAAAAAAGCAATATTTATGAAATTATTTATTTATTGCAGATTAACATCGATATCTGTATTATAAATAAAACAATAATAATGAAAACAATTTTTACCCCGCTCTAAGTCTAAGTCTAATGACGTTGTAAGAGATGACATGCGTGCCAACAATCTCACACCACAGGATGCTGAAGATCGCGCGAAATGGAGGAAATTAAGTAAGAAAGCGGACCCCGGGCTCCAACGCGAAAGCCGCGGATGCAACCGGGATAAACGCTGAGATGATGATGATGACCCCGCTCTTTACTGCATGTATTATTAAGGAGTTGAGTAGGACAATTAAAAAATCAGACTTGATAACTAGTTACTGTAACACTATATACTGTAATATTGTCTAAGTGAATTTAAAATGAATACTTAAATAATTTAGTTGTCAGTGGAACATCACGGTTCGGAAAGGTTCACGGCTTGAATTCTGCCCGTGACAGTTGTTTTTAAATCTCTTAAATTATCATAGTTTTAACTAGATTAGATAAGTATAATCAATGAAAAAGAAATATTTCAGGAATTATAACGGTAAGTGATGCCAATAAATCGATGCCAAGATAATGCCATAAATAAAAAACAAACACGCGTTAGCCCTTAATGATATATCCCGAACTACGAACATCGTCTTGTTCGCAGTTAAATTTTTCTAAATAGTTCTTATACTTCGTAGAACCTATAACCATTGACTTAGTTCAATTAACTGTTCTGGAGTAGGGGCTGTAAATTTTCAAATGTAATATAGGATGCCCTCAGGCAGGTGGAGTAACGATCTTTACATGGCCGGTAATAACTGGATAAGCAGGGAATCGAGCTAAATGACGTGCAATTGGAGAGGTCTACATCCACTAGTGGATTGCTGAAGACTGGTGATGATGATGAACCACAAAGACATTCAGAAAACCTTATAAAGCTTATGAAAATTATCAAAAAGTCACTGAAAACCAAATTTATCCTTTGTGTTGCACTAAGTTGTAATTTATCCAACTATCATAATATGTAGATACTACTCACGGTCATTATTGACTTGTTCTTCTATTACTTCCACTCGTAGTATGACACAGAGTTCAGCGAGCGTTTCTAAATGGTTGATGTGGATGATGTGAGGGCGTAACGTTTCGTAGAGACCGGTACATAAAGACTGCAGGTACTCTCTGGAAATAAATCATTATACAACGTTATTTAAGTTCACACTCGTCTCTGCATGCATGTGCTAACAGCGAGCAGGCGGCGCGGACAAGGGAGCAATGTTTGACAACTGTCGCGCAACTAAAGCGCCACATGACCATGTAATACTTACTCTAACGCAGGTGAAGTGTTGCTGAAGAAGTGGCGCAGACGAGGCAACAATGGTAGCACAAATGTTGCGCAACTGTGGCGCTACATAAAAAGAGAATACTTACTCTAATGCAGGCGAAGTGTTGCTAAAGAAGTGGTTATACAGAGCACACTCGTCTCTACAGGCATGTGCTAACAGCGAGCAGGCCGCGCGCACGAGGGAGCAATGGTCGCGCAACTGTCGCGCTGCAGCCGCTTGTAGCGCGCCGCCTGTGGCCGCGCCGGCCACGCGAGACCTACGTTGTGCATACTCGCGTTGAATGTCCGCTAGGAGGGAGGCGTAGCTGTGGATATATGAAAGAAACAATAAATTCAAAGTAAACGACACTAATTATATCTGTGGAAGTGAATGCAGAGTTCGAAAAAGTGTCCAGTGTGGCTACCATGAGTTTTCGTTACGAGACTCGATCATACGCATCGACCGCGTTTAACGCTCTGATTGGTTGAGACTGTTAAGAGTTCTTACAACCTTGAAGCGTGCCAATCGATGAGTCAAACGCGGTCGATATGGATGAACGAGTCTTTGTAATGAAAACTCATGGTAGCCACACTGCACCGCCATTTTGACCGTACCGGTAAAACGTGGTGAATCAAGATAAAACTTTAAAGTAGTTTTGTACTTAAAGTTGGCTGCCAACATGGACACATATCTTTAATAAAAAAAATAGTAAAACAACTATGTATATTATATCAAAGTAAAAACTCCTTGAAAAATTGCATCCGAATCCACCTACACCTGTACCATATGGTATGGAAGACAGCAGGACAAGCTACCCGAAACTGTCAAATAAAATGCAGCACCAAAATTATGGTCATGCGATAATTAAAATATAACATGCAACCCAATGCTTACATCTAGTTTCTGAAGAATTAATACTTGTATAAAATTTTACTGGCATCAATTTCCACATAGTAACACCTAGTTATACAACTTATATTTCTTTCTGAAACAGCCTGAAATCTGTCTTTAATTCGAGACATGTTTTTTTCTTGTTTAAATATAACGTTGTACCAGACTAGGAATTTCTCCTGTATCGTGGGTGCGTTTATAAACATATAAAAGTCACATACACAAACAACATGATTACGCTCAATCCTTCTCTGTATGAGGTGAGACCTATGCCCAGCAGTGGGACGATAAAAAAAAGTTTGATGATGACACAAACAACCGTACCCAGAACAACTACTTGTAGGCCAAACATATATTTGTTCCGTGCGGGAATCGAACCCGCGACGTGGCAGTGCAGCAGTCAAACATTTAACCACTACGTCAACCGTGCCGTGAAATTGCAGGCTCTTTCTCTACCATTGCATGGAACTTGAAACTACTCAAGTAGTCGCTATACATTTGCCTCCCAGTCTGTCTTCTCCAAGAGTGACACTGCCCCCTAATCGGCGAACACATTTTTGCCAAATGATTGCGACTAGTTGGCATCAGTTGGGATCGTTCGGACCGCCCATTGGTCAGTTCGGTCCAAACGATCCCAACTAGTCGCAATCATTTGACAAAAATATGTTCGCCGATTAGGGGGCAGGTCCCAATTCCCTCGTTCACAAACTAAATTAATGCATCTTTTTCTTTTTATTTCATTAAGAAGAAGACAGAAGATAAAATGTCAATTAGTGCGCTCCTGACGTAATTTGTCGTATTTTTAGTCGCCATGTTTATAATCTGTCTATGGAATATCTTAATTTGACAGGATTAGACTAAAATGTTATCTTCTATCCTTTTTTTAATCAAATAGAAAGACAAAGATGCACTTAAAATTAGTTTTGTTTGAGAACAAGAGAATCGGCACCATTATGTTATTAAAATCCATCGATTACTTATAGACTAGATACACAGTCTCGAACAAAACCCTTATCAAAAATGGCGACAAGTATTAAGCAGTCTAAAGCAGTCAAAATAAATATACATTAATTTAAAATCTGCCTTAAGTGCAGTGTATAAATTTCTTATCACAAAGCAGTACAAAAAGCCATTATTTTTTACGACCGAGTCTGACATCAAACCAAATTCAACCTTACACGCATGCATTAAAGTCAGAATTATAAAGCAAGAACTAAATGAAAGAAGCACCCAAGTGCTGCGTTGTGCGCTTGTTCAGTTCAACCATTTTTTTTATGCTGATTGTGAATCTAGTGTATAAGTGATCGATGTTAAAATCACAAATTTTCGTAAAATAATATTATTATTATTACTTACTCAGTATTCTTTTCAGCTCTACCCTCAATTTCACTAATAACCATCTTTAGCTTAGGTGCAGCCGCTTGAAACTTGCCAAAATACACCGCATAAGCTGTGTCCATGGTTTCCTGGTCATTCTGATCCTCATCCCTAGGCGCTAGCATCTGTTCCGTGGCGTGGTTCAATACGTGTGTGACGTAAGAGCGTATGAGCGAGATGGCTCGATTTTGTAAGTGACGGTATTTTACTAAGTATGTGTGGGATTCTTTGAAGTTGCTCTGAAATGTCGAAATTGTAACATTTTATTAAACATAACCATTATAAGGCAAATATTGTTCAAATTCAAGTAAGCCAGTTAACTAGGCGTTTTCTCCATACAGCCATTTTTGGAAATAGGTCAGTGGACTGGCAGCCTCTTTTGAGTAACTTCTCATTCAGTTCATGATTTCATAATATGATAAACTGAAATGTGATGTTACTAGTTCAGTCAATGGAAGTCAGACTACTTTCTTTGTGCTTTTAATTCTTCGAGAATATTGTGGCACTTATAAAAGCTACAGAAAAAAAACCATAACGGTAATAAATTAAGGTCGGCTTCGGCACGGCTGAGAATTTTAGGTAATAAAATGCATCTTAGATTAACTCCATGGTAATAAAATTCAATGATATATAACCGTAGTAACACTTAGGTATGCTTGGCGCCAAACGATTCGTCGTTTTCCGGCATGTCTGGTGAAGCCGTACGGAGGACGAGTCTGAGCAGTTGTGTTGCGATGTGTGCCGGGTACGATGCGCCAAAAGTTGTTGGGTCGGGAGTTTGGTCGTGTTATTGGGTTTAACATTGCATCATCTCCCTCAACTGCCTCTTCCTATTCACTCAGTATTTTTGGAGTGCAGACTAAACAAAACAGAGGGTAAACTAGTGCGCTTTACCATCAACGATTGCATCACTGCTTACCATCAGGTGGGATTGCTAGTTTATAATGATATAAAAAAGACGCTACTACATCAGCAGCTTTGAGGATGCTTCGGAGTACTTCTGCATCCTTCGGTACGCCGTCGCCCATCGCGCAGTTGGCGCCGAAGCAACACCGAGTGTTATGTGTTATGGGTAGCGCGGAATGCTTAAGGATGCTTCGTCATCCCTAAGAACGTTGCAGCATACCAAGGCATTGTTTCCGATAATGTGCGCTTGCATATATGTAGAGTTGCCGAAAGATCCTTTTGCTTAACGGTGCCGATAATGAGTACCGGGCCTAATATTACTTTTCCTAATCTTAATGGAGGGTAGCCGCAGCTTAACAGAACATTAACTTACATTAATCCTCATATACTCGAGACATTCATCAATCTTGGCGAGCACATTGAAGAACGCCTCACTGTTCACCGACATGGTGGGGCTGTTCAGTCGCTGAGATAGATGCTCAACCTGCGTGAAGTAGTGCAGCTTCTGCTTGATGTCATCACCTGGAAATGAGATTATTAGGTATATGTCTTATATGGCAAATATAAAATAACTAAGGAACTTGTTTGTTTGAACACTGATTTTCATCTTAGGAAACTTTTAGACTAGTAGTGTCTTCTCAGAGAAGTCAGGTATGAAACGCCCATCTCATCTATTTATCAAAAATATTATTGATTTCTAAAAGTGTTATAGAAAACTAGCTGCGCCTTGCGGTTTCACCCGCGTAAGTTTCGATATGCTTTTTTATATGCTCCGCTCCTATTGATCGCAGCGTGATGTTATATAGCCTAAAGCCTTCCTGGATTAATGAGCTATCCAACGAAAAAAGTATTTTTCAAGTCGTAGTTCCTGAGATTAGCGCGTTGAAACAAGCAAACTCTTCAGCTTTATACAGGGTGGCCCAAAAGTCCTTAGAAAAGTAAAATTTGAATTAAACGAAAACGGCGTGCGTGAGCGGTGCAGGGGAAGCGGGGCAGTAATTTCGGTTTCAGGGAATTTAGTCGCGTTTCACCGGAGCGGACCGTGCGTTTTGTGTGCGCGAGTTTTATCAAAACAACAATTCGGCAACCGTTGCGAGGCGTAAATTTCGAGAACACAAAGGTTTACACGACTTTGATGACATCCCAGCTCTCCAAACGATTAGGAATTGGGTTGCTAAGTTCGAGAAGACCGGTTCGACGTTAGATAAACCGCGGTTGGGTCGCCCAAGGACATCACGTACGGAACAAAACATCGACACAGTGGCACAATCTATTCGTGAAAATCCTACACAGTCAACTCGTAAGCGTTCCAGTGCATTAAACGTATCTAGGACATCGTTACAACGGATTTTGAAGAAAGATTTACGCACCCTTACAAAATTCAGTTGGTGCAAGAATTAAAAGAAACTGATGCTATTCAGAAAGTGAATTATGCTAATGAAATGTTTAATCGGTTTACTTCGTTCAATAACATAATGTTCTCTGATGAGGCACACTTCCACATTAACGGACATGTTAGTAAACAAAATTGCCGCTATTGGAGCCCGATTAATCCAAAACTTAAGCACCAGAAGCCCTTACATAGCCCTAAAGTTACAGTCTGGGCCGCTATGTCAGCCCATGGCATCATAGGGCCTTACTTTTTTGAGGACGGCAGAGGGCGTGCTGTTACTTTTACTTCGGAGCGATATATGGCCATGATCGAGGAGTTTTTCACACAAAAATTGCAAAAGTTTCCAGGCTTTAATGCCCGAACATGGTTTCAACAGGATGGAGCAACTTCCCACACCTCCAATACTGTTATGCCCGTTATCCGTCAACTTTTTCGAAACAAAGTTATCTCTAAGGTCCGTATTCCAGAAGGAAACTCAAGCATTGATCTCTGCTTAAGCATTACTTAAAACTAGTTTCAACCAATCAAATGGCTTGAAACGAGACTTAAGTAGAGCTTGAGTTTTGAGTGACGTTCTGTAATACGCACCTAAGAGAGGAGACATTTCCTGGCCTGGCCACCACGTAGCCCGGATCTGACTCCAATGGAATTTTTTTGTGGGGCTACCTTAAGGCTAAAGTGTACGACTCTAACCCACGGTCAATTATTGACCTAAAAGAAAACATCCGCAGAGAAATGGCAAGCATTTCAGCAGTGACGTGCCGCGCAGTCATCGACAATTTCAGAAGGCATTTGCAAGAGTGCCGTGACTGAAACGGATTACATTTGAACGACGTTGTTTACAAAAAATAATTCCCGTTTTTCTAGGTATATTTACAAATAAAAATATTATTCATAGTGTAATTAGTTTTATTTTAATTAATTTCTTTCATTACTAAGGACTTATGGGCCATCCTGTATATTAGTGTAGTTGTGTAAAAGTCTTATAGAGAATAAATTATTTATCATATTATATTACATAATCAGCCTATAATGTTCCCACTGTTGGGACACATGCCTCCTCTCGGTGAGAGGGAGTGGGCCGTAATCTACCACGCTGACCCAATGCGGGTTGGTAGATGACACATGTTTTCGAATTTTTTGGCTCTAGGACATGCCCGTCCCCTCACGATGTTTTCCTTCGCCGTTTTTGAGAGCAGTGGTGATGAAATACCTAATTTACACAAAGTAAAGCGCCTGATGAGGCTCGAGCCTACGGCCTACAAATTGTAAATACCGATACCCCTGGGCCACCGCTGCTCCTTTTTTTATTATTTAATGTCACACAATGTAACAAAAGGGAATTCGGACCACATAAATACCCCACTACTTGCTTAGCCATGAATCTCATTAGCATATGTGGATATTTTGACAGTAGCGTGGTATTCAAAACCCTGAAAGTTTGACAACCATTCTTACTACTCGCGGGAGCGCTATGCACCTCGCTGGAATGCGACCCCTCTACCGCCTCCCCGCGCGGCGCCCCGCATCCGCCATATGCGCGGAGTAGCGATAGCATCTTTGTTACAATTGTCTAAATACAGTTTAAATCCCCTGTTGTTATTACTGTTTCTGTAGAGTTTTTGCTTTGATAAGTATTTTTTTATTGCTTTTGTTTTTTACTTTTTCGACGCATTAGTGAAGCCTGCTGGTTGCACCAACACTATATTTCAGTCCATATGTATCAATTTGGACACCAATGACTGAAGGTGAAGGAAAACATCTTATGTAAACTTACGACTAGGGGGATTTTAAGTCTGAAATCGCCAACCCGCATTGAGCAAGCGTGTGATTACGCTCAATCCTTCTCTGTATGAGAGGAGACCTGTGCCCTGTGACCTGTGCAACAGTGGGACGATAAAAGGTTGATGATGATGATATGTATCAATTTAATTGAAAAACGTCATGAGTAAAATGATCTAGTATAATGAAGCTTTATCATTAAAACAACCTTTTATTGTCATTTTTTTTAACATATTTCTAAAAAAGAAAATTGGATTATGTTAAAAAAAGAAAAACAAACGGTACAGTCCGAATAACGTCACAGAGCAAGGTGCACAGTTAACTCGCGGGAGTTGTACCAAGAACTATCGTTTGATCCAATAACTGGGTTGTGGAGTTCACATTGGCAGTTGCTCCATGTAAAATACTCTTCATATGCAGCTGCATCTTGTTAGATTGTACAACAACCCCAACATACATAGTTGGGTATTATTAACACCACTACGATCCGGACGAAGCGTTTCGCCTCCTCTTTTATACCGCGTACATCGAGGGACTGGAACATTTTGCCAGCGGCGATGTTTCCGTCGAAATACAGTTTGGGTGTCTTCAAGGCTAGAGTGAATAGACTCTTAATAAACATTATTGCGTCACTGCTTACCATCAGGCGGATTGTGGTGAAGCGCTAGTTTATAATTTGTATAAAAAATAGACAGATGGTGCCCATGTGACTTTACTTTTTCATCCCATAAAATTCTGCTTAACAGATTTGATCAGTCTCTGTACTAACAAAAGCTTACTAATTTCTATCTTCTTCTTCTCAGCCTATAGAGGTCCATTGCTGAACAAAGGCCTCCCCCAAGGCTTTCATTCTATTGGGGGGCATTGCCGTAATCCCCACGCTTGGCAGCCAGGTTGGGGATCGCAGTAATTTGTTATTCTACAGGAGAAGCGCTGCTGCCCACTTCCCTGTTGAGAGATCCCTTAGTCGCCTCTTACGAAACCAACGGGAGATATGGGTTGTACTATTCTAAGCCCGGTAGGTACCACACTGGGGATGTAGTTAAGTTCTATAGTTATTACATAATCATACCTATACTGGAGAGTTTATTTTGATCAGCCAGCAGCTGTTCACTCATTGTATGCAGTGCATTTGTTTTATTTGATACAAAGTTGTATTGCTCTGATAGTTTATCTAGGTCAGACAATGTAGCTTCAATCTGAAAAACACGAATACATTTTCTCAGATTATTTACATTATTGCAAGTTGATTATACATTCCATATTGTGGTTAACTGAGACAGCCATTATCAAGATACAAATCAAGAGATAATTTTGATATTAATTATCTAGATAGTTATTATACACTAGGAGACAAGCTTTGCATTAAAAAGTTATAATATTCAATAGTTGAATGATGAATAAAGGTAGTCATAAACAGAATTCTTGGGGATAATGGTTGATATAAAAATAAAAAACTATTGGGCTTAAACTTGTTTAAAAATACAAGAAATAGCATGCAGTTAAAACAGCAGAAGAGCTTTTCATTTAGTTTGAATTAACAGCGGGTCCAAACTAGGCACAACCCTGTATATAACCGCTACCTAATTCGAATAAAATTTAGTTAATTATATATGAATTAAATCTAAATATTTGTACATGTAGTTATGATAGAATGTGTAGAAATATTTTTTTTTACAACAATCCAATTACAAGAACATTCTTACAAATAAATAAGTTCTAATAATAACTGTTTAAAAACTATTATAGGTCAATAAAATACCTGATTAGTCAATGCAACACACTCATTTCTTCTGTCATCCAGCTGCTTATGGTAAGCCTCATAGGGGGTATCATCGGACTTCAGGTGGCTGTCGCAAAGGCTCTCATACCACTCCAGAAAGTGGTATGTGGTATCCACATTGGGAATGTTACTTTTTTCTGTTTCTTCATAAGCATTTTCAGACTTCTCCTAGAAATAATCATAGTTGGGTGTCTTAATTGTATACATATGGAGCATAAATTGTTTTTCAAACTAATTTTACAAGGCTGTATTGAAAACAAACAATCAATGGTTTTATTAAGGATTTTTGAGATAATTGAATAAATTGTTTAAGTTTTACTACTCCAGTGTGTGCAATACGGACTTGAATTAGCTATAAGTGATTAGAAACTCATGAAACTTTAGATTTATGTAATAAAATAATTGCCAGAATACATACGTCTTCCAAGTCGCCGGATACACCGAGTAATAGCGACTCTAAATCCAGGATTGCTTCCCGCTGAACGGACGTAAGAGGCGCCAAGGGGTTTTCTGCAGCCTCCCATAGTAACAACTTGCTTTGGATCTCTTTTAAACTCATATTATCCATTTCGGTTGTTTTGTGCTAATGTTTTTCAACACAATTTGTATGACATTCCATGACAGAATGACAGCTAACTAATAGTGACGTCCACAATTTTTGGGATCATCCTCATCGTGTTCCATAGCTAGCCTAACACGGAATTTAAACTTGAGTTGGGCCGATTCTGTTCAATGCAAATAACCACAATAATTAATAATCTGGAACGAGTGACACAAAGAGTGTAATATAAATAAAGAGTGACAACTCTGTGGTAAAATTTGCATGTATGGAAAGTGCTGCCCCGTTGCGTTTGGGGAGTGAACAACTACTAGTGAGTGATATACGTAGCTATGTATTTATAGCTACGTACTTATGCATATGTAGCTATGTACATTAAAGCTACGTACCTATGCGTACGTAGCTATGTATATTATAGGTCTGGGTTTTCAGATGTTAAAAAAAGTATTCAGTAATTCATTTTTGTCAATAACACGTGTAAGAAATTATAGAAATTCTATGAAAATTTTATTTCACAATAATGGCGAATGACCAAAGAAAAAGTTATTTGATTATTCTGCATAAATATCATCGACATAATTATGCTAAATACGGATTTCCAAGGTAAACTCTGTTTTATGCACTTGTTTATGGTATTGTCAATTTAATTAATGTTGTTTACTGCCATCTATGGGCGAGTAGCAAAATGAATAGAAAACCAGTGATCAGTTTCTCTTTCTAAAAAAATAAAAAGAAGAAATAAAAAAATGCTGACGCAATATTGCCTTCGCTTGCTGTGTTTATTTTTGAGATGATTATTATTATTTTTACTTTCATTCAATCACTTCTTTGAGGACAGCGCCATCTATGATATTATTCACAATATCGCAAAGCACCTATCTTGTATACGAACGAGTGAATTTTACACTAGCGTGTCGGCTACCATGTAAAGATGATTTTAAAGCGCCCTCTATACTCAGAATTTTATAACAAGCGGTTAGTAGGTATTTGCCAACAGATGGCGCAGTACTATGATTGCATTTGCAAGAAATCCTTTTGTAAACATTGAATCACCTGTGACCTGAACATCATACATATGGTTTGCCCCTAAATCAGACGTGAGAAGCATTGAGCCGCTTCATACTTTGTAAACAATGTTTTCTATGAACCTTTGAACCGGATCAGCCGGAAGTTGTTACTAAGAGATGATGTTTATTTTTCGTAATTGTAGTAAGTAGTATGGATTCTTTGTAGGGTTGGCAGCCCGTTGTTTTAAGATTGCTTTGTGTGCCTTCCTTGGAAACAAATGACTAATTCGGTTTTACTATTCCACATTGCGTAATCAGCCTCTAGCGTTCCCACTCCTGGGACACAGTCCTGCTCATTGTGAACGATAATGGGCAGTAAACCAACACCTGGGACCGGTACAGGTTGATTTATAGACTGTTTTGTTCGGCATTTGTACCTTTCCATAATATTTATAGTTTTTTTTTTTTATCATAACAAAACTATTACCGTTATGGGCAAGTAGACGAATATAAGGGCTGTTCCCAGTAGTTTTACCCAGTAGTCTTACTAGTACTACTAATGGGAGTTTTCTTCCCAATAGACTTACTCATAGTAAGACTTCACGGTTGTCATATTGGGGCCAATTTTTCCCAGTAGTACTACTGTAAAAAGTAACAATAACACATAGACCTCGGAGTTTATTGAGCCGCTTCATACTTTGTAAACAATGTTTTCTATGAACCTTTGAACCGGATCAGCCGGAAGTTGTTACTAAGAGATGATGTTTATTTTTCGTAATTGTAGTAAGTAGTATGGATTCTTTGTAGGGTTGGCAGCCCGTTGTTTTAAGATTGCTTTGTGTGCCTTCCTTGGAAACAAATGACTAATTCGGTTTTACTATTCCACATTGCGTAATCAGCCTCTAGCGTTCCCACTCCTGGGACACAGTCCTGCTCATTGTGAACGATAATGGGCAGTAAACCAACACCTGGGACCGGTACAGGTTGATTTATAGACTGTTTTGTTCGGCATTTGTACCTTTCCATAATATTTATAGTTTTTTTTTTTTATCATAACAAAACTATTACCGTTATGGGCAAGTAGACGAATATAAGGGCTGTTCCCAGTAGTTTTACCCAGTAGTCTTACTAGTACTACTAATGGGAGTTTTCTTCCCAATAGACTTACTCATAGTAAGACTTCACGGTTGTCATATTGGGGCCAATTTTTCCCAGTAGTACTACTGTAAAAAGTAACAATAACACATAGACCTCGGAGTTTACCGACAGTAAAAATTAAAAAGTTATGAGAACAGAAAAACCAAAAATAGGTATTGTATGAGTAATTAATTTCTATTTGTATAATTATAATGTAGTAATTAATTTATATTATTACCTAATTGCCCGAAATAAAAAATATTATTAATAGGTTCATTTTTAATAAAAGCCATAATATCGAATGTAATAAGTAGTTACTTAGTCTTGAAATACAACCTACCTCCGCCGAAAAAAACCCAGGCGATGGTTGTTACGCGCAAGCTTAAACTTAAATATGACACTCCGGTCGTGCAGATGGGTGGCGTTGACATCTCGATGGTGACCGAGCTCAAGATCCTCGGAGTCATCGTCGACAGTAAGTTGACCTTCAACAAGCATATCTCATATGCTTGTTGCAAGGCAACTAACCTTTATAGGAAACTGTCGCCGATGGCTCGGGTGGATTGGGACTTGTGTCCGGAGATCATCAGGACGATATACAACGCTGTCGTCGAACCGACGATCCTGTACGGCGCGAGCTCCTGGACGAAGGCCGCCGAGAAGATCTCTGTGCAAAGAACTTATGCTACCGTCCAGCGGGGCTTTGCACAGTCGATCGCTCGTCTCGCACAATGCAGCGCTCACGCTGTCGGGTCTCCTCCCGCTCGATCTTCGAGTGTTGGAAGTCGCCCGGCTGTTTGAGTGCAAACGGGGACGTCCGATCGAAGAGCTGGAATCCCGCGAACTGGAGGAGCGTAGGGCCTTTACGGAGGCCCCTCACCCCGCCAGTGAGCCAGATGTTGAATACCAGTGTCCGGAGAATATGCTACCCGAAACTGTGGCCCAGCTACAGCTCCCCGCGACGGTAGTAAATCGGATGAAGGGGTATGTATATTCATACAGGCGGGATGGGTCCGAGATTCGGACTGAGAAGTCGATGTGTACCGTCTTTCAGGCGGAGCTGCTCGCGATAGCCAGGGCTACGGACCTGGTTGTCCTGAGAGGCTTCGACTGCGCGGCGGTGCTCAGCGACTCCCGGTCCTCGCTCGACTTGATCCGAAACCCGGAAACGCACCATCCCCTTGCTACCCATATTCGTAAGAATATTTGGCAGCAAGAGGGGAGAGGTAAAATCCTCCGGTTCTTTTGGGTGAAAGCTCATGTCGGGATCCCCGGCAATGAGCGCGCCGACTAGTTGGCAAGGCAGGCGGCGACTCAGTCCAGGGTCGCCCCAGCGTATTACAGGTGTCCAGTCTCATACGTCAAGCGACGTTTGAGGGAGGGCACAGTAGCTGTCTGGAATGGGAGGTACACCGGCGGGGCCACGCCTGAGGTCACGCGGATGTTCTTCCCCGATGTGGTGCGCGCGCAAGTTCCTGAAGAGCCTCGACAGGACGTCTGTCTGGGCACAAATTCTGATGGGTCACGGCGGCTTCGCCGCGTACCTGCACAAGTTTAAGTTGAAAAGTAGTCCAGCCTGTGTGTGTGTGACACACAGGCAGCAGGAACGATACAACATCTTTTGTTCGAATGCCCGAGGCATAGCTGCGACAGATACGACCTGGAAGTAAGTACAGGAACCAATTTGTCGGAAACGACCATTGCCGGAATTATGGCAGACAAGCACTCCAGGCCGTATCTGATGCGGTTCTGCCTCAAAATCGCTAAAATAGTCATAGACCGAAACCAAACTAGGTGAGCGGCACAGCCAATGTTGCCATTGCCGTCGGCAAGAATTGTATGTATATTTTAGCTGTAAGAAAATTGTAAATAAAACATAGAACAACGAAATATGTAACAATATACAGAGTGTCCCGAAAATCAACGTCAAGCGGGCACGGGGCGATAGGCTAGGTTATACTAGTTCTGGTAAAAACTCAGTATACTCGATTGATTTATGCTGTCCTGGTACTTTATTTTTATTTATGAAAGAAATAAATAGTTAAAGATAAGTTTCAGAAATAAAATATGCATGTTTTTGTTGGAATTTGTGAAAAAAATCTAAGTTATTTTGCCTCCTGACAATTCTGAGGTGTGAAAAATTTCACAACTACCAGTTGACTGTACTTCTGCCGTAAAGCGAATCTGTCCCCCACCTAGGGGAGACAAGAAGATTTAAAATCCTGATGTCTCCCCGAGGGGAGCCGCCAGGGGAGACACGAGACCGAAATAATATAATTTATTAGCAAGTTCTGATGTCTCCCCCGCCTAGGGGAGACAATAGGATTTAAAAATCCTGATGTCTCCCCTAGGGGAGCCATCAGGGGAGACACGAGACCGTAACCATAAGGAACATCTATAAATTTTTAGGTCTACATTATAATATTGTTTTGTTTTACTGGTAAATCTACTGGGAACAAAGTTCCCTGTAGTCTTACTAGTAAGTCTATTGGGAAGAAAACTCCCATTAGTACTACTGGTAAGACTACTGGGTAAGACTACTGGGAACAGCCCGAATATAACTGGTAAATAAAACCTGCTTCATCAGCAGGCCTGGCAATTTTAAACAGTGCATTGTTTATTGATGTTTTCATTCAAGGTAAAGGGTAAATAATAGAATGTGTTGAGTAGTTTTGCATTTATTGGGTATGAGGAACCTTTCTGGTCAACATAAGCTACAATGGACTTTTGTTTACAGTATATTTACAAGTTTCGATATATCATATAGTTCATATTACCATATCTAGATCTAGATTAATGCTTCTAGGAGTAAATTACTGTATATTCACAATAATTATGAAGACCTAACAAAAATCGTCTATACACATACAATGTAGTAGCGTTGTACAAAATACTACTCTATAGGTATAATAGTCACACTTCAGTCGCTGGGACACGCCTTCCTAACTTTGGCTTTTAAACAAACATAGAGCCTGACTTAATCGTCTAATCCCACTAGTTACAATCCATACAGTCAGTCACCAGCCACTTTGTTCGCTTGTTTAATGTTAAACAATCAAGCTATTTAAATACAGCGAATAATTTTAAATTATAACATTTAGATATACCTCTCGCGATAACATCTGATACCAACCTTTGAAGGCAGACTACGGAATCGGTTCCTTTAAATCACATTCTTTCGTTATATACATCTCGTTCCGTCTCACAATTCTATTACAACTTGTACTATATACAAACAATTTTTAATTATTTAAAAAAATACAATGTTAAATTACTATATACCTCCATTATCATAGGGTTGGAATAAAAATAGTATATTTTTTTCAGTTTCAGCGTGCAAAATTTACTAAAGCCAGCATCGTACGAGGTCACATTCTCGCAACGATTCTAAATCTAAACGGCTGCTCAGCATAACGTTACATTACAACGACTGCGGATAACATACATTCAAACTTTTATATTTAATCGTTAATATGTAATTAACAGTACCAACTAAATGAAAACTGCACACAACTCATTCAGTACATTGTTATCGACAGATCATTATCGGCCCTACAGGAACACTTAACAATTTACCTAACGCAACGTACATACAAACAGAGAAACGTGATAAATAACTTAATTACAATTAAAAAAATATATAGATAATAAATTAAAATACAGTCCTTGTTCAATGCATATGAATATTTAACTATTTCATTACATTTTATCAACACACGTCTTATAGTTATCTTAAATGGAATACATTACGTGGATACCTAAACGTTAAACCAAATAAAATAATATACACGACGTACATGAAAACACTAAAGGCTCGTTGCTGAGATGCGTAGCAAAAGCATGGCAGTTAGCACGAAATTCTGCACCCTAAATATTAATAACAGAAAAATATATATCTATGAATCCGAAGTATAATGTCTGGTGGTGCGGTGCACGGGTGCCGCCCCAGGCTGCCAGAGCCGCGAGCTGTGCTGGGGCGACGGCCGCTCGAACTAGACACTTGTGTGATTTAGGTATAGGAGGGCAGGCGAGACGCGCCGGCGCGGTGCGGCGGTGCGTGCGCGCAGCTTCCCTCGGCGCTCGACCGGTGTACTTACACTCATTCCTTGTTAACCTACGAATTAACATAGCACAGCCATAGTGACTCCGTGGGAGGAGTGCCGCGGGCGGGGTCGCGCGCCGAGGGCGAGGCCGGGGACCTCAAGGGCCGACAAGGGCCGGCGGGCATGTTCAGCGGCGCCGCACCGCCGCCCTATGACACAGGAGGCTGGGGACCTTGCGGTGCCGCTGGCGGTTTCGCGCCCGCCGCGGCCGGTAGCTGCGCCAGCGTATCCTGGCTCGCGTGAGCGCGCAGGTATGTGTTCTCTACTTCGAGCTGGTTGATCCTCTCCATCAGTTCCGCGATGCGCTCTTTTAGTACTTCCACTTCCTCGCGCACCGCGAACATCAAGTGGCTCTTAACCAGATCCTGAAACAATACAAAATATTAAGTTAGTTATATGTTACACATCAGAAAATTTCCACGTTCTGTAATAACTTTAAAAAAAATATTGAAAAAAAAAATATTAGAATTAGGTCTGAAGAGGCTCTATAAAGTATAACTCCGCGCGATTGAACTGTTATCTTAAGCCAAAAGTAACAAAATGGCAATGTTTGTGGAAAAAGAAAAAGAGAATGACGACTTAAAAACAAACCGTACTTTTGGATTTGGCACGACCACGTAACAGGTATCTGATTGTCCTTTCTGCCTGATTTCGTACAGACAGCCATCTCTAGGCTTTTGCAAAACTTGGATCATGTTTAAACTGAGTAATAAATTTATTTTCAGGGTCACTGAATATGTGAGCGTTGCCGGCAACGACTGTAACTAAACTGACGATAACGAGGAACTCGCGAACTATTGCGACGAAGTTGCTGTCTCGCGTCCTACCAGGCGACTGATGGTCTGCGCGCGCGCTCGCCCTATTTAAAATGGCGGCGAACACGTCACCACGCCACGCGAGCCGACCGTGCACCCCGAACTCGACGAAACAGACACAACCTACATATATACATATTATCAACAAAGCCCTTATTTCCAGATTTTGTATTGACAAACGAGCAAAAACAAGATATCTTTTTATATTATCTGTCTTCCTTGACAGTATCTAGCATGCACTGACAACATTATTAATAATGTTGATAGAAAAACATCAAACAAGTACCACATCGTGTGAAATTGCTAAACTTGAAATATATCTAAATACACAGCGACATTATGAACATTATTTCAAAGCATGAAGACCAATAAGATGTTGCTAAATATAGATTTACATGTGAGTAGTAGATGTTTACGACACTCGTGAACTACTGTTTACTCGGACCAATTAAGCTTCATTGGAAATTTTTCGCCCTTAATAAAGAGCAGCGGACGACAAAAATAAAAACATTTAACTGTGTCGGAATGTTAATAATTACACAAGTGGCGCTCTAATACAAGGTTACATAACAGTTTAAAAGAAACAAAAACAAAGAATAACTAATTCCAATGCTTGAATATTTTGATGCAGACGTTATAGTCAAAAGCTTTATTTTTAGAAAAGAGAGCAGAGACAGGACGCATTATAAGTATGTACTTATGGAATTTATCACAGCAAAGAACTAAGATTTTTGTAATGTATTAGATCCAAAGAATGCGGATAATGAATGAAATGAATAGGTCGGCAACAAACGTTTTAATGCATATTAACTACAATTCTTATGTAATGCCAACATTAATGCAATACAATGTACAAAATGTCATAAATAAATAGACCAGAATGCAAGAAGCATTTATAGACTATCTTATGAAGTGTATGCTAAAGAATTCACATTTTTTTTTTTTTAAGATAAATTCATTTACGCCTACAACCACTACGCAGTGGCTACGCGAAAGAGCGACGAAAACAATATTTTAAGAGCAAACTCGAGTCATCTTGAAGATTGGTGAGTCGACTTATGCACTAAGGCTCAACGAGTGGCTAAATGTGGCATGGTGTGAGTTGATTCAGTATTGATATAATTAGAACAGGATATTAATAGAAGGCTTGATGAAATCTTCAGTGAAGTTGCTCTTACGTGGGTGTCGCGACCTTCAATTAGAAGAATCTGTGCTGAAATTATACCAGTCTGCGCCGGATCTCGTTATACAATATTGAGGCTCGCGTCACTAACAGATTGATGAGGCGCCAATGTACTCACCACAACATATATTGGCGTTCAATTGAGACCAAGCTCAAGAGAAACTAGAAATTTCGCGTGCAAATTAATACAAACGGAAAACAGTAATTAGACGCAGTTCGCCATCGTTAGCACCTTATTTGCGATGTAAAACAGTACTTATCATTGTTTACCTAAGCTTTCATGTCAGTAGGTGAATTAGATAAGGAAAGAGAACGTGAAAAACATGTAGAACAATCTTTGGAAAAAGGCAAAATGTAATAAGGAAGGTAAGATTTGAAATATAGTTCATGATGCAACGGTGAGTGCACTGAACTTTTTGCGCAGCCGCGCACCATATACGTAGTCCGATGATATAACCCGTCCAAGGATATACTTTAAAACCTGTCGCATTGTTTTTATTCTAACCGGCCGCGCCGACCAATAACATGACATATTATAGTAAGCACCTGAGACCAATCAATGTGATCCAATCTAGATTCAACCAAATGTATCTCGGATTTCATTTATTCACTGATTTATTTTTGTGTGTGGGGCTTTTAATATAAGAACAATAAACGAATGTACATGTTAATTAATGTACTTTGTTAGAACGCAACTACTATTTTTATTATCATAAGTTAAAAATATAGTAATCCAAGATTAGGGCTTATCAATATCAATAACAAAGATATCGTTAAAATAGAATGATATCCATCCGGATATTATCTCCACTTACGTAATCCTATTTTTTAAAAACAATCATCAACAGCGCATTATGAAAATAAAAAATGATGACTAAAAAGTAAATGTAAGAAAAGAAAACAGGTTTGAAGTTGAACAGAACTCAAAAACAGTTTGAGCAGACGACGAGAATTAATTTAATTGTATTAGTGACATCATCTGTATTAAAAACATTTTGTTTGTACACATGTGTGCGGCAAGCAACAAAACAACAGATAAAGGAACTCTCCATAGTAATGATCGTAGCAGTAGATACGGGTTGTGTTTACAATACATATTGTACAATTAATATGGTACATGAACTGTATTTGGATTTTAGTAAAGCGTTTGAGTGGGTGCAGCACGAAGTTGATGTTTACTAAATATGTGATGAACGTGGCCCATAATGTATATTGAAAAGCTATTTGCGATATGCAGCACAGTTTAACTAGCCACATTGTTAACGCAGACGTCAACCTTGCGTGACACTGGTGCAATGTAGAGGAAGATATTATAGATGTAGAAATTATATTCTGTTGTTAATTATACTATTATTGTTTCTTTGAGAATTAATGTGGTTAACGATATGTTTATTATTCGTCATTCTTGAGTATCAGTATGTTTAATTGACATTCTGTGACATAACGTTTAAATATTAATGTTAGCAGAGTAAACGCAGTTTATATTAAGTAATTTCATATTATAAGGAAAGGTAACTTTATAACGACATCAGAATGCTGCAGAAAATTTCTAGCTGGTTTCAAATGAAAAATTCTTGACAGAAACTTTATATTTCCATAAATGTTTACTTGTTTGTACTAATTCATCAATATTCATCAGCTTGTAAAACAGCTTATCGATCTTTAAAGAACATTCGTAAAAGTGGTCACGCAGGCATGATTCTCCCACACATGGTTCATTTAACTCTTTCGTTTTTCACCTCACCGCGCATACATGTATTTGAAAACAATTTTCCATAAACTAAAGTTTTCCAGACAACCAAAATATGTTTTGCAATTGTCTTTACGATTAATCTCAAAATTTAATTAGTTAACATTTACGTATTCAACAAGCCACAAATAAATGGTCATGGTCAAAGGAGTTATACATATAAACATTTTCTTCACCTAATACATCACGCGGTTTTAAAATAATTACGACATACTTTTAGAGTTCATAACTAAACAATAATATCCTTAATTCCAACAATGACAAAGTTATATAAATACCTGTGCTATAATCAAACTATAGTGTTGATGGTTTTAGACTAAATATTGAATGATTTAGTGCCACAAATCGCCCTGGAATCCGAATTTGCAAAAAATAAAAAATACGCCTTCAACAAAGTTATGAAATAAACATTTGTTTCAATATTATACAGATGGTATTATTGTTTTTTATTATGTGGTGGACCTTATGTTAGGATGTATTTGCACAGCTTAAAACAATGGTCTATTAATATTCGTGACACAATTGAAATATACATTATATGGATGTGTAATGTTTTACCACCGATATCTGTAACTGTATTGCCTGTTGTTTTCGTTTTGATAGCAGCCTTTCTTTATTGCGCGCAATTTCCGACTTGCGTTAATTAGGTAGATGTATCCACTTTGTTGCAAATGTAAACGTATTTGGGGTTTCACTCTGATATTATTAGTTATTGGCTCCTCGTTAGTTCATAGAATAGAGTTTTTCATTACTTATAAGGTGTAAGGTCGCATCTATCCATTTACTAGTACTGCGGTAATCCGTGACCTGCCTTGTCCACGCCAGACGCTCTTATCAATTTCCTTATGGAATTAATAAACTTTATAAAATAATACAATAAATAAATGAATGTAAACATGTATTGACGTAGCCATACGTTATCAAAGCGATAACTTAAAACAAACAAGTGAAAATTGCTCTGTAAAGGTCAAATACTCCGTAATCAAGACTGGTCGTTTGACCCCACTACGTGATGTCATTGCAATACTCATCCCATTGTGAGTATTGAAGAAAAATAAGCAACATCATTACTATTTATAAAGGTAGCAACACATATGAATAATAACACTGAGCCGGAAAATATCGGGGATAAGTGTCAATAATATTATGGTTGAAGATTTCTAGAAGGGGTACTTATTGTAATTAAGTATTCTTAAATCTTACTTAAGCAAAAATTTGAAAATATATACATCGAAAACGAACATAAATGTTTACTTTCCAATAGAAAATTCACTGGAATCAATAAACAAGCTTATAAATAGCAGACGTCAATAAAAAATTTGTGGACATTTTCCGCCAAACATGTTTACCATAACTAGTGTTTGCAATGTGTTTAGCGTTTATCTACTAACGCCTATGTACGATTGTGGTAATCTAAAGATTTACCTTAACTCTGGTAGATTTCCAAAGATATTATATTTTTCCAATATTAGTTAGATAACATTTAAGCATTGGTAATAATAAATATGGGCAAGGTTTTGTCAGTATTACTTTTCACGATACAGTGATCGGTCATGTTCGTTTGTACGTTTTTTCTCGAGGAAGGAACGGAAGGAATGAAATTCCAGTTGAGATAAAAAAAAACATAAAACTCCAACAAGGTTGCATTCGATTGCTATGCAAATAAAAAGGTTTTTGATGAACATGAAGTGTTCATTATAACCTTAAAATATGGGAATGGAGATATCCAATATCAACATTTCAATTGGTGACAGGCGTCCACACAAGATTGCAAACAGATCACACCGTTACGGGCGCGACAACGGCTTCATTATAGGGAGCAGGTATGTTTTCGAAGAAAACTTTTCTAGCGTTTCCTGGATTCGTGATGCGATTCCGATCTAGCGCGTGCTCTCTCGGAGCCGCTCTTAGTTGCAAATTACTCCGCGCTTGTTCACGTTATTGGCGGCACGCGACCGAATCGTGTGACCCCCTGACCATAGAATAAAGAGAGGGAAGTACGTTATCTTCATACAAACGGACCGCGCGCGGCTTGTATGTTTGCGCCATAGTATCTATGCGTCGCCGCACGCACACCTAAACACAATATTAGAGTGCCTATGACTGCGCTAGTCGCGGCTAGCACGGAACGAGGTTCGCGCGTCACGGCTTTTCGGCACATTAGCTTTTAAAAAATGATCACATAAACTGCAAAGTTGGTATGTCTATTTATGAACAAATAAAAGACTTATATTTTTCAAATTATATTTCTAAAAGTTATTTACAAGGATACGGATATATTACACATTAAAGTTTAATAACAACGCGTTTCGTAATAGTCGAAACCGAAGAAAGTATGTATTTTTCTGTAGCTAATTTGTAATTTTGTATTAAATGTGTGATTCAATAGATGTTATGTTTGTATTATTTATATTTGTATTAATTAAAAATAAAAATAAATATGGTTCTTTATGTGTACAAAACTAAAAATAAAAATTACAAAAAAAAACTGACTAGTATATGTAAACTAAATACTAAGCAAATAATTTAAACATAAGCTCTTAGTCTATAAATATTTGTTAGCGGTTTGGGCGACAACCGTAACCGACGAAGCGCGGACAGTCGTCAACCCTAAGACAGTAGGCAATTAAATCGCGGATTGGGTCGCAGATAACCTACTTCCTCTCTTTATTCTATGCCCTGACGTCTACGGGTCTTTATCCAGTTGGTGGGCGTACACGAATCGGCCGCATAATCAAGAGAGCACGTGTCTCCACTCCAGCTCCGCGCCAGTGCCGGCTTTCCTTCCGTGTCTATTCTTGGTCGGCGGAGTCCCGTCGGGTCACGTTTAGCTCATGCAAATCACGTATACAACGAGGGAATTAGCATAAGATGGTGCTTGGAGCAAATAAAAATTTCCACACGCACCTCCGAACAAATAAACAGACCCCTTCATAATACTTGGTAATGACATCTTGGAAACACCACAAAAACTAACGGGTGTTGCGGTGGTTATTACAGCGTCAAGCGTCACGGAGAAACTTTAGAGTAGAATGAATGTAAAAAGTTGACCAGAATCAAAGAACTTTATGTTTGAACAGATGCGTGAAACCGGGTCAGTGGTGCTACACATCAATAGGATGGTACGCATAAATATATCTACCCGAATGACGTAACGTTAGGCGTAGTTATTACGAAAACCGACAAGAACCCGTGTACAACTGAATCCGAAATATATACTGGCTGCAGGTACATTCATCGTGCGCCATGTAAGATGGCGTTCTTCAAGGTGGACCGGTTTAAATACTGGTCGCGCTACGTTTGCCTGATGCTTGAGATGTTAATATACTACTATGTTCATTAAAGTGTATGCAAAATATATTGTTTGCCAAGTTGCAATTTCAATTACTGTCATTCTGTACTTTAGCTTTCATGACTAATATAAAACAGTCAGGACAATTATATAAACACGAGATTATCAAATTCATTGCGACAGGAAATAGGTACGTATTTTATTTGTCGAGTCCGGAGGCATATTGTGAAATGTTTTCGTACGGAAAGCTACAGCATTGATAAAAAAAAAACCATGATATATACGTGTTTACAACAATTAGGTAAACTTTTAATCAATTGATAAATTAACGGGTATGTTTTGAGATTAGTGTAAAACAGAAAGATAAAATGGTTCCATCTGCTAAAAATAGGCGTGAGGTATTTAACATTAATAAATGGAAATAAAATAACAAGTGTGGTCAACAAAGTGATTAGAGTAGATGCAATTAATTAGTTAACAATAGATTAACACAACACACATATATGGAGCTAGAAGAACTGCATGAGCGTGTTGTGGGGAGTGATAAAAATACTATGATGCGATGGTAGTGAGCATTAGGGCTGGATTGGGGTCAATCGCTTGAGGCCATCTGCGTCGGCTAATTATAGACGACGTGAGACGCGTCCAATAGTGCACGACGATGAATCTCAATTGCGATAGCAGATGTACTTGATGGAAGAAGTGAAATCTGTTGCAAATGTTGCGCCCACCCAGATTACAATATAAAAGTAAAGGAAGTAACTTGTGCTAAATAAACGAGAAACAGAACAGATGAATAATAAAATCGATGTTATTGGCGAGACCACGATATACACACAAATGTTTCGTTTTTTGACAATTATATAAGTGGCTTCAAATGTAAGACGACATAATATTTGGAAGGTAAGAAACAAAGGTTGTATTGTCTCTTGACAAAAAAGTTACAATGAAACAAATGCTAATGTCTTGAGAATCATGTGCAAATGGAACACAGAGCTAATTATCATTTGTAAACGTACTACGTATAAATTTTGTTATTTACGTAGATTGTCTTTGATAAACAGTTCTGAAACGCCACATCTTAACGTTTACAAAATACAATTTATGAACCGATGTAAAATGGTATCTTATGCTGGTGCTCAATGCTACGGGGCAGGACGGGACGCGTTTCCTGGCCATTAAAAAAGGGAAGTCATTAGTGATTCAAATGGTGACTCCGATCTAATAACGGTGTTATGCAGTTCAACCATTGCTATTATAAACACGGATAAACTCTCAGGAGATTGCATCTTTACGCAACTGCTGCGTGAAACGGAATCGTAATGGCCGAGATTCAGCATGTAACGCGAAAAAAGATGATAATGTCGAAATTTCCTCAACGATATACGCGAGTGCGTTTATAAGCATTACGTAGAACGGTGCTAGATATCGGTCGATGCTACACGATTGACCGATATTTCTTGGAAGTTTTCGTTCGAGGAGAACTTATGATTTATTATCTGAAATATTTGAGTGGCATAATCTCATATGACTGTGTATGTGTTGACCGTGTATGTTTATTTGCAGTTGGAATTAAACTCATCAACCTATATAGAAGAATTAGAATTGGGAGTTCATTGACTAGCAGGTTATTAGGTGACGAACATTATCAGCGGTAATGCTGTTACAATATTTTTGTTTAGTACGATAAAATATAAGAAACTTATCGTGCACTCGCGGTAGTGGCGTGGCCGTTTCCACGTGGTGTTTATCTGAATGCGGCGACTTACAGCTCAAAAGAGACGCGGCGTCCACACAACCGGTTATAAAATGTTCCACGAATTACTAGGATTGAGAGCATGCGGAACCACCCCGGCCGACTGACACGCCAGTCTGGATGTCTTAGATTGCACCGCGAGTTCTAATAAAAAGTAATACGGCTAGTCGATGGAATCTCCTCGACCGACAGAAATGAATTCTAATGGGACGGAACATAAAGATTGACAGAAGAACATAATTGTTGGAAATTGTCGTTTCACAATAACCAATTATATTGACAGCCTGCAACATTTATGGCCAGGATTCAAAGACATCGTTAGGTATACCAGCCCCCTAATCGGCGAACACATTTTTGTCAAATGATTGCGACTAGTTGGCATCAGTTGGGATCGTTCAGACCGCCCATTGGTCCGTTCGGTCCAAACGATCCCAACTAGTCGCAATCATTTGAAAAAATGTGTTCGCCAATTAGGGGGCTGGTCTCGCAGAAAGTACTGCGACAAAAAGTTTTTATGTATATTGGTATGATAAACTGGCAAGTTACAATTTATTAAAAAAATATTATTATTCATAACTAATAACAGGTGCTTTCGTATCTATTATTCGTTATAAATGTACTCGAAGCCTTCACGAGATTCTACACTGGTATCTTCGGTTGCGGAGGATAGTTTCACGCTGGGTGCCGCACAATCTCACCGATGCTCAGAAGCAGGCACGGGTGGAATGATGCCATGATATGAAAAACAATTTTGAAGCAGGCTTGTCTCAGCGAAGTGATGAATCTTGGATTTATCAATACGATCCATAAACGAAGCGCCAGTCGACAGTCGACGGTTTGGGTGTTTCAAAACGAATCAACGCCTACCAAAGTGAAGCGATCTAGAAACGGGGGTAAGATTTTAATCGCGAGCTTTTTCAGTTTGACTGGCTACTTGGTGTCAATTCCTTTACGAAACCAAAGAAGCATTAACGCTGAATGGTATACTACCAAATGCTTGACAGAAGTTTTCTATGTTGGGAGCAACAAGCGACCAAACACAGGGCTCCGCGGGTTACTGCTTCACCACGACATTGCGTCCGCCCACACCGCAATCAAAACGAGGGACTTCCTGGACAATACACTAGTTAAATTCCTGGGTCACCCTCCTTACAGCCCTGACCTAGCACCGTGTGACTTCTTCTTATTCCCAAAAATAAAATATCAGCTCAAAGAGATACAATTTTCGTTGCCGGCTGATGCTCTGTCAGCGTTCGAGCAGGTTGTAAACGAGGTGTCTACGGCGGGCTGGAAAAAGGGTTTAGAAAACTGGTTCAGATGCATGAAACTTTGTATAGAGGCCTGGTGACTCTCCACCAGCCTCTTTGAAAAAATGTAATAAACATATATCCACCTATAGAACATTTTTTTAATTATCGCAAAACTTTCTGAGTGTCCCACGTATTGAGAAGGCATAAGATTAAGCCTTGTTATCCAAAGTAAAAGACTGCTAAAAAGATTAGCTAGAATAGATTAATTAGCCCTTAAAACAACAATCTCTGGTAGCAAACAGTTAATATTTTTTCCCAGAGATCAGATTAAAAGATAAAACTAGATATAATCTAGATAAAACTAAGAATAATCTAAAATTGGATTGCAAATCCACAGGAATTGCTTTCGATTACTCTTACATATTTATTAACGAACCAATTACAGGATACAGATTTGGCGAAAAAATTGGCTCTCAGATTAAAACCAGCCTTATTTCATCCTTCAAACCTCAAGATTTAAAAGGGTTTATGCAGTACGGAGAAGCGACTACGCCCACTCACACACATCTATACTAATATATAAAGCTGAAGAGTTTGTTTGTTTGTTCGCGCTAATCTCGGGAATTACTGGTCCGATTTGAAAAATTCTTTTTGTGTTGGATAGTCCATTATTCCAGGAAGGCTTTAGGCTATATAACATCACGCTGCAACCAATAGGAGCGGAGCATAACTAACTCCACGCGAACGAAGTCGCTGGCAGCCGCTAGTTATAAATAAATCTAGTACAGACGACAGCACATCAAGCTACTACAATCTGTCAGATTTCCTTAGTAGATTTTCAGCTTTATCTCTAAAACAGTTTGGGGTAGCTTGACCTGCTGTCGTCTGTACAAAAGCCAGATATCTCTAATGTACGTGTACCCTCGTCATAGAAGCGAGTATATGATACTTTGTGAAATACCGTTTCCTTTATTAAAGTCAATTATGATAATAGCGGTAAAAATAAAGGTAGATTTATTTAACCAAGTCACGTGAATGCTATAGAGTGGACGACGTGTGGAGGCATTGGTTTGAATCACGTCACTTCACAAGTAACTGTTGACATATTGCTTGTTGAATGGACATGCGTCTTTTCCTGACTTATGAATAGTCCAAAATGATTTTTGAAGTTTTATTAGGAAATTCTCTATTTGTTCATTAAGGATTTGGTTATCCAGATTTTCAGTGGTTTCGAGTTTAGGTAAACCACACAGGTAATATTTTATATTATTTTTAGCATTTGACACCATCGCTCAATAATCACTGTCTTCTAAATTAATTCGAAATTATATCAAGTTCAGATTCCAAGTAATATGGTTGTTGAATTTCTGTAAGAAGTGCCTTTTAAATCCCAGTGACAATCATTATTATCTGCCTTTTCCAAATTATGTTGGGGTCCACTGCCAGTCTTAACAGGATATAGCTGAATCCTAGTTTCATTAAAGGTGCCCAAAAAAAAAATGTTTATCACTTACACAGTAAAAGCTTATTTACTAACTTACTGGACCACCACGACTGGAACTGGACTGGACTGGACTTACTACCATTAAACCGATTATTGTAGTCTAGTAACCCTAGGAGTACTTGTCTAAAATAAGAAATTTGCGTGTGAATCTTTCCTTCATACTTTTGTGATTATTCAATGTGGGAAACCCATTCCCTAGTCCTAGTGCATAATGGGTTTTAATTCCATTTTCGTTTCGTTTTGAATCAAGTGTGGATGAAAGAACCCATTATAAACCGCCAAGATCGATTGATTTTATAATTTCCACGTTATATATCCACGGTAATAGGGTAATCAAATAGAAAATTATTTTCCTTATGCACGTCGTAATATTTATGAAAGGAAATAACTGATAAATGGCCAGCTAAAGAAACTACGCGTGATTTGTGGTTATTGAACTTATTATGTATTTTAGCGAGTAGGGCTTCAAAGTTTCGGTGTCAACTGCCTATAGAGCCTTTTCAGTATATTCTAAAAGGATTAATAGAGTACTCACCATGGCTTGCTCGATCTTGTTGTCGATGGCCACCGCGCTTGTGCCCGATGCGCTGTAACAAAAAAGAAAATATAATAAGACAATGTTTCTAATTTTATAATATTAGATACAAATAAGACGCCACAAATAGAGTTATTTTGTAATACAAATAAATTGTACTAAAGCATAATTTTACTCGAGTTACATCGTACGATTTAAATGTTTACAAAAAATTCATAACTAAATACTTTGCAAGGTAGACAACTAGGCTCTTTTAGAAGTGCCTAGTTGCTAAACTTACAAAGTATTTGCACGTGGTAATCATAATAAATTACCTTTTATGCTAATAATGTTGCAATTTACATTGCCTACACCAACAGTTATACAATTAGAATAATTAAAATTATACGCAAATGATTCCTAATTCGTATAGTTTCCTACACATCCAACAGATACCTATATGATAAGCAAGGTTCCGTTCGAATTTTTGAGATGCGGAAAGCCAATGCCATAATCACGTTTGCATAATTCATTATTCATTCACGCACGGATGCTCCCCGTCCTGGCAAATACAAGAATTTTGCGCGTACAAAGCGTATACATTTCCCTTAAAATTGTTAGTTTCCGCAAAATTATCGACTCGTTATACGCACGTTTTTGTCTCTATATAAACGAAATTAGCACGGAGATTTATCGTTTACGTAAACGACAACTTGATTATACTATAGGTGCGCTGGAATGTGAACATTGATCGTACTATCGAATGGCTTTCACGTTATAAAAACGCCACAACAAACATTGTGCGTACGTCACAGTACAATTACCGCGGACGGTAGCTTGGTAAGCATTGGTGTAATGGAAAGGTGGCGCAAGGGCGCTCGATCGCATTCGAAGATAATGCACATTCAATATGTAATTATTGCTGTAATAAATAAGCAGCGACTGGTAATTTTGAGAAAAGCTTCCGTCGGTTACACTGCGGATGATTACGCTAACGCTGAGCGCTGTGGATAAATATTGCAAAAGCGTTGACCCGTCTGTTGAACTGATCGGTATTTGTAACAACAATAGGTAACAATGGAGGACTAAATTCTGATGTGGCCTTATAGCCCATTTCCTTTGCTATGGTTACAAACTTAAGTGCATTTATAGTAGGATCGTCGTAGAGGTGTTTTAAAAACAATTAGCCTAGAGTAGGGTACGTATATATTGTAAAAAAAAAATAAGAAATACGTCTTTACTCGCCAGATGTGGACACTTGACCCAGAAACCTCTAACGATCCGTTCAGACAGCCAGCCGCCGAGCAAGATTCGAGTAAAAGAAGTTAATTTAAAGCGATGTAACTTTACAAGTCAGCGAACCACCGTCGAGGTCTAAAACCTCTCTCGTAGATAACTGTAAATGTGAAATTGCATTCTGTACATAATTTTGTCATGGTGGTGCAATCATTAGTAGTAAATAGTAATTGTAGTGAGTGCAACAAAACATGCACAAATGCAGCAACGTGGCACGAGCTCAGCACGCTGCGGCCGGCCACGTGCAGCGCGAGAATGACGACACACTCTACTTAGTAACTGGAGAGATACCATTACTGGCTACGATTGCCGGACTTACCCATTATGATCCAATCTCGCTGGTGTAATCGTCCAGTAGCTAGTATGTAGCACGACGTACGGCTGCGTACTTGACTTTCTCCGACGGATTCCGTGTCGCGTCAACGAGGTGAACAACACAACGCTAAAGTTGAAGCCATTCGACCGTTGAGAACCGCGTCGCGGATTGATTTCGACCGGTTCGCCACAGAGCTCTCCGATATAAAACAACGGCCGTGGACCACATGACCACCACCGCAACAATGGACCGCCGGAACATTAACGTCTGCCGAGTCGACCGTCAGCGCGGTGCAAAGAGGTAATTATGTAAATACCAACCGAATACAAGATAATCTTTGAAAGTCTTAAATCTTATAGTCGGTTGTTGAGTCGACACACAATAAAAACTTGCTTTCTCTAGGCGGAACTCTACAAAAACAAGTTTTAGTATTCCGTGAGTGATTACGCAAGTTTTGAAGTTGACAAAAATGCACACCACCGGCGTAGAGGTGCATGAAAAAGTTGAAACATGAGACGACACCCAACAGCGGAGAAAGTATTTTGTGAAGGTGACAACATTTCTCCGTCAAGACCCCAGCTAAACGATGATAATTATGAAATTAAACAGAGTCCGTCTCATTTTGTTTGTTCTCGTGTTAAAAATTTATCCGGTCGCAAGTAAATGAAATGTTGAATCTAATACTTGTGTGTTGACTGTTTCGACTTTCACGTTACTGAAATATAAAAGAAAAACAAAAACTGTTGCCAAATATAACTCCAGTGGTGGGATTCATATTTGTGTCAGTCAACGCTGCGAACCTGGCAACAAAGCACCGTTCGAAACAAGTTGCAACAGTCATAACGAAAAATAGAATTTCGAAACTAGAATAACACCTAAAATGTGCTTATCGCTAATGGAGAAACTGGATACATTATACTAACACGAGTGTAGAAACAGAACATAAATGAAGCGTTTAAAAAGATGTTAAGTAAATATGAGAAACAAACAAAGAGATAAACGTTTTGTCACCCAGCACGGGCGTGTTTGCGTAGATCATACTCAACGTTGCAGCACTTCAAACATATCTCTTGAACAAAGACATAAGAGGTTTTCAAGACTTTCATCCATAAACAAAAGAGCCTTTGAAATTTTCGTTCTAATGAGCAAAAACAATAATGCTTTATTTTTGTCATGAGTAAGACGAAAATATCATCTGCCTTATCCGCTGCTCCTTCATGTTTAGTGAATTACCACCTAAACTGGTTTGATGGAAATCTTTTGTTAAGAAACAGAAGATTCGTATATAAACAGTCAGAGAAGGTAAACCACAAAGATTCAGTAAGTATTCGTTTAAAAGAATTTACATCAGTTTACGATGGCTGTCGGGGAAACTTTGCACATGTTAAATTATTCACAGCTATTTTCAATACAGTGATACCTGGATATGATCTAGATTAGCAAGTCGAGACGATGTATGCGATTTCTCGAAGTTGCAAGAACAATACAAAGACACCTCGAGAATCTAGTAGCACATGTCTGATATCACGTATTCACCTCAAAAGTAAATTAGCAGACGTCAAACAGAAAACATTACAACGATAACAGTATCAAAATTGGTATATAGTGCGATGAATCATGATGCATCGAACAATTGCGCTGTATGGTTGAACAACAATACCAACTAGAAAACAAAGGTCACTGAAGAAATTATGCGAGTCGCATGAAAACTAAATGTGTTAGTCATGAACACTTAGCGCACATTGTTTGTCCACTACTACCGATATTCATCAGATAGCTTACAATTAGTTTAAACCTTTGACAAATTGAATCAAATCCGTCACATCAAATTCCTCGGCTAACATTTGCGTTTATAAATTGATCATCATCATTCAAGAGCGTGGTCAATTTACATACAAGGATTTAAAACTGTGCAAAACATTCATAGTAACAGAGGATTATCAGCATTATCGGTGTACAGCGTGGTCGTGTATTGTTATCGTGTAGCGAGGCGAGTGCGCACGCGCAAGGTCATTGAAGGGAAATCGTTGGGTGTCGTGTCGACATGGCTGGCGCCAGCAACTTCGGCGTTACATCTTGCAGTCGTGTTTCATAATGACAAACTCGCAGTTCCATTCAATTAACGCAAAGAAATGAGTCGCTGTACGAATTCAATTGAGTGAATTGTTAGTAGACGATAAAATTGGTTGTTGTAGCTGATTGTGGAGGAAGTGAAGTAAATTAAAACGATATGCGAAATACAGAGATTTCAAAACCTAGCCATAAACTTGAAGAACATGAATTTCACAGAGCTGAAGTTAAGTTCACGTATCGCTCGTAAAGAACAATGGCTAGTAGGATGAACACTAAAACCAATTGGACACAAAGGGCATTAGTGGGACACTAGGGGCATAATGTGCTGGTAGTCAGTGTTTGTCACGCAAAACGGTCACGCAACGGTGCTTTCCTCAGGATTTCATAAAGCACCACTGCTGTTATGAATGACTTAATTATGAACGGTATTAGCGCCCTGACCTAGCAATAATTAATTCAACGTAGAAACAAATTATTAAAGCATAATATTTAGTACCTGAAAAATATGATTTACAATTCTATTAAAAATGTGTAGAAATACACGAAATTATGCAGTTAACGCGTGGCTGGTTATGGCCGTGAAAACATATTAGTCATCGGAAGATCCTGGTGCAAACTAAAAATAAAATGTGAATGAGTTTAAACACGAAGGTTCATCGTCTTGACGAGCGAGTGCAGTAGCAGGTTCAACTGACAAAATTTAAAAGACACGAGGTTGAAAATTGCAATAAAGCGAACCTAGACCTTAAGAATAATAAAGGTGCTTAGTGCAACGGATCGATATAGTAGTAAAGCGATAGGGACACCTATGTTCAGCAGGCGGCGCTAACGTCAGGCGCAACGGTTTGTCTGCCCGCAGCTGGCCACGTTGCTGTGAAACCTTCACCGACTTACTGGCTCAATAATTAGCTGGGCTATGTAAGAACCTTTAAACCACCATCACTCGACCGACCAACAGACAGCGACGGGCCCGCAATGCGTCAGGTTATCAAAAAGAGCCAGACAAAATGATAAATTTAACAGTACTTACACGGGGTAGAAGTAGTCTATGTACTTCACGACGACCTCTCTGAGCAGATCTTGCTTGTTCATGATGGACGTGTAGCTTCCACTTATAAGTTTTGTTTGCATGGTTTCCACTTCGCCTATCGATTTTACTGCGCGGGACTCTCGAGTCCCTGTTGTCGGGTTCAACGGAGCCGTTTTTGTTGTTTTGTGCGTTGGAAAACGTTGTGCGTGCTGAGGTAGCAATGGTAAGAAAATGTTTGTTACGGCACGCGGGCAACCGGATCGACGCGTTGCGGCAAACTGGGACCGGGCCGGTCGCAGCGCGGCGGGCCGGTGGGGGAGGGGAACGGAGCAAGTGGCGCGCGCACGACTCTACCTACTACGGGTTACGATGGCGCCTCGAAACACCAAGGCAACGCTTTTGCGACACACCCGTTGTACCTCAAAATCGAGAATAAATCTAACAGTCGCCGCACCTCGCATTTAATGCTGAAGCTCATTCAAATTAATCTATCGCGTAGGTTCAAGGTTAACCAGATTTGGTCAGTGCTTTTTGTTATTTGTATTTGAGTTACAAATACAACAAAGAGAATAGACACTTGAGTCGTTCTAGTTTAATTACAAATCGTAGCTTTAATTAAATTCGTTTTATTTATATTTATTTAGCAAAACATACGATTTTATCCAAAGAAAAACTAGACGTGAAAGACAGACTGCTTTGGACAAAAATTGCAGTTTAAGGTCCGTATACCAGAAGCAAACTCAAGCATTGATCTCTGTTTAAGCATTACTTAAAACTAGTTTCAACCAATCAAATGGCTTGAAACAAGACTTACGTAGAGCTTGAGTTTTGAGTGACGTTCTGTAATACGAACCTAAATGAACGCATGAGCTAGTCAGAAAACAAGCTGTCTCAACAAGGCATTATCACTGAGACGGCTAGACGAGTGTCATCAAACAATTGCCACAGTCATTACTACTGGCGCTTCCGTGTATTGTTCTCTAAAGTTCAGTTTGCGCGTAAAGTAAGGAGAAGAAAATTGCGGACGAAGCAGAGCTTCTAATACAAAATAGTACTACAGAAGATGATAATAAAAACATTGAAAATCAGTTGATGAAATAATAGCCATATTACTATGGCAACAAAATTAATAAAAAAGTAAAGTTCAAAACAATAGAAATAAAATCAGGAAGCCAAAATCAAACAGGGAATCTCTGGAATGATGCCCACTAAAAATGGCTTGGCAATAAATTCGATGCATCAGAATGGGATACCGACAAGTTTGCAATCCACAGTATACTAATTTGCATGAATTGAGAACCATAACAACCTGTAAATACGAAAAATGGCTTGGCGAGACTTCAAGGTGGAGGTGGATTGTTGTTATAGGTATTCTAACAATAAATTCATCTTCTCAACATAAATAAATGTACCGGTCTAAAATTTTACAAGATTTATTTAACATTATGATTCACGTTACGAAATTCATAAATTATGAAACAATCAAGAGTGAGAATATTTTCTTAGTTATTTGTAATACATGTGGTGGTTGGGATGTTAAATTATTTTTGTATATAGTATCTGCACAATTACACCTGACATGTGTTTGTTGCTAGATAAGTGATATCATTGTTATTAACACAACAGGAGAAACATAATATTATGAATGATAATGACATTTGACACGAGCACCGTGCATGATATTCATTAACCTTGGCTTCTGTGTTAATTGTATAAACATTCTTAATTTTAAAAAATACTATGTGGCCAACACCACCGTATGAATATGTTTTGTTGGCCCATACTGCAACCACATGGGTTATCTTTGCATAAGTTATGTAAATATACATATATCGTTTATGACCGGTTGTGTATGAATAATAAAACATAATTGAAGAGTTAAATGCGAAACATTGTAAGGAATACAGTGAGCAGCGGTGGCCTAGTAGTATCGGCCGCGACTTACAATTTGTAGGTGGTAGGTTTGAACCCCATCAGGCGCTTTACTTTGTGTAAAATTATTTCATCACCACCGCTCTCAAAACGGTGAAAGAAAACATCGTAAGGTAACCGGTATGTTTTGGAACCAAAGCTTCGAAGACTCAGGTTACATCTACCAACCCGCACTGGGCCCACGTGGTAGATTACAACCCACTCCCTCTCACCGAGAGGAGACCTGTGTCCCAGGACTGTGAACATTATAGGCTGATTATGTTATGATTTTAAAGAACAAAAGATATTTTCTGTGATGTTTTGAACTACGTTTTAGAGAATTTTCGGGTTTTCAGTAAGCACTTGAAATTTTAAACGACTCTTGAAACAGATGTCCGATTGAGGGCTGCTGGCAAAGATAATTGAAATCCTTTTTTTGGTACCATATGTTGAAAATATTTATTTTTAAGTACAATACTTTAAAAGCCTCTAGCGCTATCATACAGCCATCGATGTGTCAAAAAAAGTGAATATTACATAAGTATATGAGACTCATAGTTATGCTTGTCAAAAGTTTTCATTATTGTTCTCGAATGCACTTGCAAAAACTGCTTTGTATGTGAAGTACAGCACAAAAAAAACAACTCCCGGTATGCTAAAGCAACATCTCACATCACATCATCATCATCATCAGCCCCTACTCGAATATCCACTGCTGATTATTGACTCATCATAAACTCTGGCTTCGAGACTTGGTAGCGTTAAGTACAATACTTTAAAAGCCTCTAGCGCTATCATACAGCCATCGCATAAGTAATGAGACTCCTTATGCTTGTCAAAAGTTTTCTTATTGTTCTCGAATGCACTTACAAAAACTGCTTTGTATGTGAAGTACAGCACAAAAAAGAACAACTCCCGGTATGCTAAAGCAACATCACATCACATCATCATCATCATCAGACTCGTCCACTGCTTCATCCTCTGGCTTCGAGCTTGGTAGCATTAATGGCCTCCTTCATGGCACGCTACCAAGCTCGATCCTGAGCAGTTCTCCGCCAGCCACTACCAGCCACCTTTTTGATGCCGTCGCTCCATCTCGTCCAAGGGCGTCCTACGCTAACTTTGCCGAGACGCGGTCTCCACTCGAGGACTCGTTTACCCCCATCGGTTGTCGGTCCTGCGGCATATGTGACCAGCCCATTGCCACTTCAGCTTGCTAATCCTCTCAGCTATGTCGATGACTTTGGTCCTCTGTCGGATCACCTCATTTCTGATGTGGTCCTTCAGGACCGCAAAAAAAGCAAAGATGATGATGATGATGATGAGTTCGGAGGAAAGCAAAGATGTTGGCAATCAATCAAAATCAAATAAAAGAGTGACGAAATATTATACATAATATAGGCATCATAGGTATTATAAAGGATTACGCTATCGCAATTATAAACGACGTAATAAATGATAAACTTGATAAATTGATTTTTAATCAAGATGCTAATCGATAACTTGGAGAGGATAATCATAAGCATATACATATGCATAATTCATATGTGCATGATATGTCAATCTGCTCAACACTTTAGCATCAATCACATGAGGTTGTGATGGAATCTGTTTTAATGTTTCGATTTATTAATTAAGTACACACAATACAGACACACTAGTCATCTTCAGGACCGTTACCTTCTCATCTGTAGGATATGACGGCACCGACCTAAATCATTTGTGAAAAATCTTCTATTTGAAGTATTTTTTATTAAATACTTGCAAGTATAATGCAAGTACCAATGTAACTTTTCTAAAGTTACAGACCAACAGTGACAGTGACAGTTGGAGACCTGTGCCCAGCAGTGGGACGATAAAAGGTTGATGATGACTTGCAGATAATACTTTTCAATTATGAATGTGTTGTTTATCATTTTTGTATTGTCAGATATATTTTCTAGCTGTGGAATATGATTATGAGATCAAGGCAAGAAATATAGTGTAGACACTTTTTCTCAGATTTTTTGTGAAGTTGTTTACATCATAGTTGGCGTCATTTAAAACAGCTTGTAACTAGTTTATACAAAGGTTTTTTTCTGCAATAGTGTACTGTCATGAAAGATAAATTATAAATTCATAATTGAGAGAAGTAAAAAAATAATGTATTGCGTAGATGATCTAGTACATGTTATATTCAAGTATTTGTCGGGTTATACCAATCCTAATCCAATAGGATATGAGAGCTCTCTTAGTTATGACAATGTTGGTAGAAATGCTCTTAAGTGACAAGTTCCTGATTTGGCTCTTTATTGCCTTAACAGTATACGGAGACGCATGAATTGAAATATCCGGCAGTTCCAAATTAAAAGATAGAGCTGCATTCTAGATTAAACAAGAAAATTTCCCAGATTCACATGACTGCCGCTGAGAAATCTGAAAGTTTAACGAACAAGTGCAATAATTGCTGATTACTTTAGATATTAAGTCCAAACGGCTTAAATCAGATATCAAAGCGCTGCAAGTATGCCATTTATCTAAATTGAATTCTCTGCTGATAGAATCGAAGTATATAATTACAACATAATCAAAATAAGTATTCGTTATTTATTAAGAAATCACACAAGATTGCGATTTGTAGATGTTTTTTTATTTAGAAATATGTATTAATTATATTAAGTACAATTTGATTAGGGATTGTATCCGCGTGCCCAAGGTTGTATCGATTATAATTTGTAGTGACTGAGGCAAGTGTGTGAAACCTTCGCTCATTGTCCGTCCAAAAAAAACTCCGAATACCATTCTAAGAGCACCAATTTAACTCAAGGTAACGACAATATAAAAACAGTAAATCAGTGTTTAGGCGTAACTTGAAGATGTTATGATATGATAGTGACATAAAGATTAGACAGCGAAAGAGATGTGGGCAAATCATGGAAACAATCGCGTAATCCGTGTAAAAACATCGGCAAGTATGATAAGATATGTAGCCGATATGATAAACAACTACAAATTATCATGAAAAAGGATGAGCAGACAGTGTAAAAGTTTTATATGCGCAGTGATATTTTGAAACAGAAAATTATAATAAAATGCTAGTGAAAATCAATTACATGTGGATATAAATTGATCACTTACGAGCACCACGTGTTTCTACGAGCGAACGGCGATCGGGGTTGTTCGGTTTCGGTGGACGTCAACTTCGGTTGTGTATCTACCGTCAAATTGAGCTTGAAGCTAGCTATGGACTTCCGTCGTTTGGCTGCGAGGGCTCGGGACGCGAGGTCGGAATCATGCACCTGTTCAGGTGGGGAGGTAGCGTGCGAGCATGTCTTCAAATGCGCCTGCGCGGTTGCTACTTGCAGCAGCTTCGTAGAGAGACTTCGACGGCCTAAGGCCTCGCACGTCGCGCACCGTCCGTCCTCCATGAAGGTCCTCGTGCGTCCGACACGGCCACGGCGTGGACACTGAGCGCGTATTGTTTCCAACGGACGTGGTGACTTAACTGATGTCATCCGACAGACGAGCGATACACGCGCGACTGTTCACGTTCGCCGCACGAAAAATTTAAGAGTATGAACGGACGCCGGAATCGGATCGATACTAGAATGAAATAGGTTTAATGCGATAATAAGAACGCGATAAGGTGTACACGCGAATAAGTGTAATGACCTAGACGGTGTGGCATAGCACGGCTTCGGTGCGGCCTCGGCGGGCGGCCGTGCGCTGGCGGCTCGGCGCATGCGACTGCGGTCACCACTACAAAGCACCCCCGCCGCCAAGTGTAATCCGAACGTTAACGAAGATATCGATATTTGCGGTGAATAATACCACGATACATGAACAACGTATGATTTACATGCGTCTAAAAGTTGCTCGTCGAGGTGTCATTACGGCATTCCTCTGGACTCCGTCCAGGAGATCAGTATAAATAATTGGGGGTCATGGGATGCCCATTTGCATAATTCATCAGAAATCCCATAACTATAATCTAAATATAAATTGACGCGGAAATCAGTAAATTTGACAACTTCTAACTGCGTAGAAAATAAACGCGCACTACACTAAGGGCATTAGTTGAGTAATTTGTTTGACCGGGATGATGTATACATAGTTTTTGCTTCAATTAAGGCAGAGCAATGAATAGATACTAATTACACTGGCAATGTTTCATTTAAAATAAAGTAGCGTTGTTGTGTTTCTTCTAAAGCTTCGCGCATTAGATAATAAGGGTTGAAGTTCTTTCAGACGTATTGACAAATGGGTGCTGGCCAAAAAATCAATGCCAATAGTTGCAAGTGACCGACTTAATTAATCGGTCGAGATGTAGGTTCTCGATCACGACAGTTTTGTTTGCCCCTATGAGTGTCGCTTGCAGATTTTAGAACAAATAATTCAGCACAAGGTTGTCTGTTGGGTCGCTCTGGAGCCGTTATTTCTGAACACTGACCGGTTTTTCAATTGCTTAAGCGAATTAATCATATGAAATTTTGTCGGCGACATTTATTCGTTTTAATAATTCTGCCACCAAATTTTTTATTTGACATTGAACGATCGGTTTGGGAGAAACAAACATTATTCTTGCCAATTCTTATGAGAAAATGAAGTGTTCTTTTTCGTATAGTGTGTTATATACTGCATTATATTGATTGGCATAACAACCTTCGACGGTGATCGATCGTGTCAATGTTATGTTTCCTTGAATATTTAATAAAGCCCTAAAGTACATATGCTTGGTCCGTACCTAATGGACACGCTACGTGTGAATTTTTAATGCCTGAACTACATTTCAACATTGTATTTTGCAAGTCTCTAAGCGTGAGGATGTAGGGGTAATTGTGCATTCGTATTATTAATAGAAACATCGATTATTTTATATATTACTTGGAGCTTGATGATTACAAAACTTGATTTAAATGATTGTTTAGATCCAGTTTTTGTAAAAGTTACATGACTAAAAGAGATTTTGATGAAATGATGGAAGAGATTTGAAAGATGTTTTTTTTTTTCAAATGTAGTCCACGTGACATATAATTTGGGTAGTGATCATTACGAATTCTTGTTATGCATTGTAATTATTTTAATTAACAAAGACGTCAAAGGGCGTGACACAACTAGTGCCAAGTGTTCGACACTTTTTGACATGCATCACTCTGAACAGAATTAAATATTTGGCTGTCACGCCTTTCCGACACGCGTATCTCTCTATACATATATGTCCAGACGAATACTCTCTTGGTATATAAACAAATCATTACAGCATTATAAGTACACATTCTTTTAAAAGTGATTGATGTTTTAATGTACCTACTGTAATGCTAAGTAAACATTGGGCACACCATATAGTAAACATAATATACTTCACTAACGTCCAGTGAATATATGCTATGTTATAATTAAGAAAAGTAAAATATTGATGTTACTGAACCCGGTCTCAGTAGAGCGATGAACGGGAACCTGTACGGATAGCTTACGTCGAGGAAAAGGAAACAGGCAGCGTTTTATTCAGACCGGATTCATATTTCCCTTGAGATGTAGGCTGAAATATTATGCTACATATATATAAGTTCTTTATCTACTTCAACAACATTACTCGAAATCTATTAAAATCAATGTTAATAAAGCTTATTGTTATAGGACTTATCATAGCGACGTATCTCGAGGATTAAGGTGCAGATAAAACTGAAGTTTAAACGATCAAGTGTATAATTACAAAACGAGTCACTAATGATAATTACACTGCATGATAAATGTCGACAGCTAAATTATAGCATAATTTAAAGAGAAATAGTACACGGATACCAAGTGATGGTTACGCAAGCTTAGATCAAAAATATAATAAAGTAGATAATGATCATAAACAGCAACGCCATTAGTGCTAGTGCAAAGGTCAAAGGTGGTTCATAAAGTCCACTTGTTACCTGATCTACCGTGCGATGACGTAAAAAGCCTCAAGAAGATATGATGCAAAATGAAAATACTCAACAGAAGCCATCCTTGTGCAGCGTTGTAACGTAAATGCGTTACACGCCTAGTAAGCTATTTTGGTGCGTAAAACAGATATTAAGCTATTTTACCATTCCTGAAGGAAATAGGAAAGACATCATATAGGATTAACTCCCAAAGCAGAGGATTTAAGAGGCTAAGCTGGTGTAAAAATGTGTGGGTAACTCATCAAGTTGGTCGGATTAACTTACAATAGTTCTTCCGTGGACGGTGCAAATAAAGCGATGGCCATCTTAAGGATCCTTTACACCTTTACACTATACGAAAGCCATTCAAACGAAACCAAAGGTTAGGTTTGAATGGCTTTTGTGTAGCGATTAAAATTCACGAAAATAATATCTCCCGGCTCCCCGAAGTCGTAAACGTAATTAGGGAAAACACAAAATGGCCAAGTATTTCTGAGAAACAGTTATTATAATCTTACAGTATTTAAATAGTTATTGTAAGTAGATACCGTGAAGTAATATTCAAATATAGTCAACGTATAGGGTGGTGCTTCTCTGTTTATATGAGAAAGTTACATATGGAAAACGAAGATTTGCTTCCACTCTACCCCCAAGTCATACTTTTGGTGAAATATCAGGAAATATAAACAAATTCCTAAGGTCGTTGTAGTTTGCAATGTTGGTGGAATAAGTAATGGAAGGTTTTGAATTGGTAACAATCATTTAAACCAAATGTAGTGAAAGTTTGGCTACACATTTTGAAGGTGTACTTAAAACGTAAGAAGCTCTATGCACAATGTTTCATACCATTGAAGTGCGTGTATGGTGTGTTAAATATTGTGGAGGTAATATTAGATATCTTTATTTCCAAATTAATGCTTGAATTAAGGATTCGTTAAGGTTTTCAGATGCAAAACAGGGTAAGAATTATCGAGGTTATACTTCTTAAAAATAGATTTACTGTAAGTAACGAATGTATTTTAATTTAGAATATCAAGGTTAGTAGATTATTCATTAATAGTTATTCATAAACGTTGCTTAAAGTTGATTAGTGACTAGTTGTTAAACACCATAAACTTTTTACGTTTGAACATTACTTGTAAACTTTAATCATCCATTCATCCTATTGAATAATCCGCAATGTTTACATACATATATGAGTTCATCATATATGAATTATTTGCGTTGGTAATCTTTTGAAAACGATTGTGACTCCTTGTTCTTTGCTGTAACCTCAAGTATGCTCTAGGTAATAAATGTTTTGAATTCTGAATTATATATTAACTTGATGGATGTTATACTGGCGTTTAAGCAACAAGAACTACGAAAAGTACGAATTAGTGTGCAGTAGGATTTCGTAATAACAATTTGTTTTACTTTCAACTAAGGTTTTAACCTTGAAAGTTACGTAGTAACAACATTTCATTGTTAATTGTTTAAATTAGAACATAATATTAAAAGTAGGTTTCGGGCTTAAACTGAAAGCCTCTTCAGGCAGAAATGATATAACGTTAGACAGTAGTGGTTCACAGTGGAAGGAAGATACCATCAAATGTTACGCTTAAGGTCAATAAAATGAGTTTAGTATGGGCTTTTGGTGTGCAACAAAGATTGTAATGTTCATAATATATCCAAATAATTACAGTTACTGTTATTAACCTGTATCATCAGACTACTAGTATTTACTACTACTACTATTTCAATACACATGTTTGTTGAAATATTTTATCATATTTTGTAATTCATCAATGTGTTCAAAGAGAGAGAGAGAGAGAGATTGAGAGAGAAAGACGACGTCAAAGTGAGGCAGCAGCCATGAAATTTGCTATTGCATCTTGCGCTTTCAGAAGCGCTATTGTAGTATTGAATCTCATCAGTTTTATGATAACCTGGATATAAATAATGAACTAGATAAGGATAGAATGAAAGGTAGTCATTTTAGCGCGTAAAATATTGGTATTGGTTTGCCACTCCAGCAAGCTCTATTAACACCTACATAATAAGATGTATTTATGTACATATTTCTTTCTTTTGACAACACGGTTGGTGCAGTTGCTGAGCGTGTGTGTTGCGGGTTCGATTCCCGCATGTAACAAAGATTTGTATGGCCTACAGGTAGTTGTTCTGGATCTGACTGTTTGTGTATAAGAGTTTAAATGTTTGGAAATGCACCCACGATGCAGGAGTAATTCCTAGTGTGGGGGATTAAAAAATGTTCAAATGTTCATTGTCCCCCTACGATGCGCTGGTTTACTTCCTTCGATCTACGTCTTTCTTATTAACTAATTAGAACCTGATTATAATAATTTTATGGAAGCATGTCCGACCTTGGAATCTTAATGTGTATTAATGAAGTTTAAGGTCAAATAAACAGCTCCAAGCATTAGTGTTATTTCAAAGTGGGATTAATTAACAGTTTATACACTCTAAATATTTGCAATTGCGTTTATATGGCCAATGTTTATTGACGTCAATTTGACGATTAATGTCCTTAAAAACTAAATATACAGTGTTATTTCAACGTGGGATTAATTAACAGTTTACATACTCTAAATATTTATGCGAATGGTAACCGAAAACACGCACGAGTGTTTTTTTTTTATATAAATGGGCATATAAGCGCAATTGCGCAATAAACTGCGTTTATATGTCCAATGTTTACTGACGTCAATTTGACGATTAATATCCTTTAAAACTAAATATATAGTAATTACTTCAAAGAGACTTTTAATAGAGACATTTAAGCCAATCATAGCCTCAACATCGTTGAAATTGAGCATCAATTTGCGGTGTTGGATGATATCGTCCATAATACGATGGCAAAGATATAAAACGGTCATAAAACATTCAATAGTATCGACGTTATGACCGACCGCAGTGTACAGAAAACGGCCCGTTTACATCATGATAACACGTTCAAGTTAATCGTATGGTGTGAAAATGCTTTCACTTATCATGTCTACGTCGTCCTTATCTAAATCATTATCTGTTATTGCTAGCAAGTTATCAGATGCTATAATTAATATATCAACAGTTAAACAGAACTTCTTGCGTGATATTCTAATACAAAGTTCGGTTAGGTACCTAGATAAAGTCGTCTCATCTACTGACCTGTCTAATACGATACTCATATGTCTATGCAGATTTTGTTTGAGGTCCTTTCGTGTGTATGGCTGTTGCTGCTGCAATTGTTGTTGTTGCTGTGGCTGTGGTGTGGGGGGCGACGGCGCAGGGGCCGCGCCCCCCGGCGGTGCTCGTTGCCCTACGAGCACTTTCAACTCTGCCATCAACTTTTGCACCATACGGACACGTTAGTACTCAACCGCGTAACACACACTAGTGAAGACGTACATCTCAATCAATCGTAGTCAACTTGCCAAGAGCCATTGGCTCGGCCGTTGCATACACATATGACGTCACTACTGCACGTGATTATAAAGCATCGATATCGATACAAGCGTCGTTACAACGCGCGTGCGGGTTCCACACTGGTCGGTCGGCGTACGACGCTTTGACCTCGCAGCCGCTTTTTATAAGTGCCCGATGAGCGCGCAAGGTGGTGTATGTGAGACGGAATAAACATGTTTATATTTAGGAGAGATTTTCGGGACGCATGATACGCACGCATTGATACGATTAGTTACTCTGCATTTTTCATTTTCCATGAAGTTCGTACAAAAATTTTATTGCCACAACAAACGAATGGGATGTTTGATGACCAAGGTCTCAAGTTATCACTCTTAAGGCATAGTTATAGGTGATACACTAATTACACTAAAATAAACAATGGCCAATGTAGGTCGTCGGTTGCAGCAGATCACAATAGCGGTGAGAGGAAACGGGGTCATACGAGCATTGTTCGGCTTAAATTAAATTAAATGGGGCGCTGGTAAGCTTCCGATATAAAATTAGTTCAAGTACACAGCAGAGACATCACAATGGAAATACGGGAATACTATATATTTATTTTGACAAACGAACCAGGAAGATTTTACGTATGTAAACAAACACATTGAAAAAATTCGAGGTACGTAACCGAGAAGAGAATCCTTGAATCGTAAATACGAAAAACAAGCCGAGTTCCGTTCTGGTTTTTAAAATAATCGACTTTGAACGTGAATTGTGTGACGGTTCATGGAGACGTAGAAATAGCACCACCTGACGCCACCGGCGCAGGAAGTGTGGACGGTCGAACACACCACCAAAAATAATCAGAAATGTAATGAAAACATGAACGTAATTTTTACATGATGAAGTCTAGACACAATAGAATTGAAAACTCTTATAAACTTTAATAAATTCCCTATTACACAAGTGCATCTCGTTATACTTATCTAGTTTATTTATAGTGGCATAAACACCCGGAATTAGGGTAATGAATGCTCAAACAGTTACGTTTGCGATATTTCAAATATTACAACAGTTGCAAGAATAAATGTAAATGCAAAAATTTGCAGTATGACGAACTCTTTAATATGCTTTTGCCTCTTTTTGGAGGAGTATTAAATAAAAGTCAAAATACGAATGTGTACGATTTCGACACGAAAGTTGCCTCATTCGTAACATCCGTGTCGAAATCATAAACAGTGTCAATTCTCGTATTTTTTAAGAAGGTTCAGTCTGTTTTCAGTCTCAATTTGTCATGAATACCGTAAAATATCAGACAAATATCTAATCTAAAGAGATGAAAAGTTTTAGGCCCGTATTCCAGAAGCTCACTCAAACTCAAGCATTACTTTTAAACTCGTTTCAAGCCATTTGTTTGGTTGAAACTAGTTTTAAGTAATGTTTAAACAGAGATCAATGCTTGAGTTTCCTTCTGGAATACGGACCTAAGACATTTGATTGTAGCTGACACTGTGATTAGATTTTGAATAACGAGAATTGGCCTTTTAATTTTGCCCATGTCAGCTTTCTTGAATTTCCGTAACTGTTTGCGGTACACAGCTGTGTTTAAAAACAAATTTTATTTCCAGAGGCCAGCTGTGCCTGCGTAGCCTGATTTAGAGCAATTAATGAGAGCGATTCCACTACCAATTATTTTCATAATACTCGGAGTAGCGAGGGACGGTTTAACGTTTAGGAATAAAGGCGTTTGTAGATAAAATGATACGTGCGCTGTGTAATTACAACGCAGACAAGTAGAAGCATTAATAAATTAATAGAGAAGGAACGGTCGACGCGTTGCGCGTGTCCTGCGATAACAACTTTCTCTGAATAAGAGGGAGCGAGATTAGATTGAGATTATCCAAGCGTAATCATCAGCACGGCCTTATAGTTCCTACTCGTATACAATCGAGAGCACTGAGGAGGAAGTATAGTGAGTTCCTGGATTAATCATTAATTTCAACTTTCATTATATTGATGTCGGAATTACAGAAAAATAATTATAGACTATTTTATTGCTCACAGCCACACGCAAGCTGCAAAAGGTGAGTGAACGAAAATACCCTCTATTATATTATAATTAATAAATTCAACACTTTATGACTGTTTCAAGGGGCGCTGTTATATTCTTAACATTGAATGCTCCGTTCGCTTCAAAAGACACACATACATTTATGGAGAAATTCAGATAACTGTACTTATGGTTGAACTCCTTTTGTTTGGTTTGTAGCCATTTCGTTCGTTGGGGGTACGGTAACGTTTATTTTTTTTTTACCTTGAAGCCTAAATCCTGCATTGTTATGGTATTTATAGTTTGCAGACGTTAAAAAGGGGCAAATTATTTCCGGGAAAGTTTAAACAAAAGATTTGGGACAAATAAAACGAAACTAATCTTAAAAAGCTATTTAAAGTTCTGAAGGGAATAAAACGGGATTTAGCAATATAGTTAAAATGTTTTATGAAGCCGCTGCAGTAACACGAACTTACACTTAAACGCGCTATAAGTACTCTATTGTCATAGTTTTAATAATCAATGGCAAGGAATGGGAATAACCACCCTATGACCGTATCCATGGCGCCCATACAAGGGTGATGACGTCACATTTGATAGTAAAACCAGAATTATGTAAAGGATACGTCGGACATAATTAGACACAGTTCGCTTTGAACAATTGCTGAAGATTCCAGCTATGCCCGTTATGGCAGATAGCGTAGAAAACAACACGCCCATTCATAAATAAAAAACCTCTAGGGCCGAGGACGCGGAAGCTTGACCTAGATTAAAAATTGGGTTTGTTGTTGTACGAAGCTATGCAGTACTTACAGATGGTATTTCAGAGAGTCCTCCAGGGCACTGAATGATAAGTTTAATTCAGGAAAACACTTTTGGCACTTTCGCGGGACAGTTTTATGCGGAGGTGAGAGAAAGCGTGCTCTCCGTGCGATGGATCTGTACACACTGAATGTAGACCCCGAACGAGTGTAGTAGTAAGTATGCGCGCGTCCCTATTCCCGACGTCCTTGCGTGAAAGGGGCGGTTTTGTAGGGTGGCGCCATGGTAGCACGTCAAGGCAACGCGTCAATCAATATGTGAGATGAGATCCCCAGTTAATCATCCAAGTGTCACGCATAAAACGCGTGATTACTCAATATAAAACGGAAGTTTAAGGACAGGCGATTTTTTCCTTTTACATGACTGATAAGAAGTTGATGCAATTGTAAAAGTAACCGCAACAAGTAAATCACGCAACAGGTTAACGTATATGCACATCACAGCAGATACAAACGGCCTTGCATAACTGCATCATGGTGATTTTTTCCGACCCTTCACCTTAAAAACTTTCCATTCCCGTGATACTTGGATGTAAACAAATAACGAAACCAGTGGTATGTCGAAACGGTTTCATTACAATGGCAAATGTTGGAGAGAGCAAAAACAAAAATGGTTGCGTAAGGTGTTATTGAAATCAATAATTTACGGTGTGTTAAAAAGTGTAATGGTACTAATAAAATAATGGCAAGGGTACATCGAACAGATATGAATACAGTGTTAGCGTCTGTTACGCAAGTGAACAGTTACGTGCATGCAGTTGGTATGGACACGCACTATCTCCTATCATATCAAGACGCATCGTTGCGAGAACCGACAGCTGATCGACAGTAACCGCAGCGAACAATTCAAGTGCTGTGTGTTGCTAATACATTGTTCTTGACAAATTACATTGATAATGCTATCCAGTCATTGATGCAATGGAAGGTAAGGTTTCTCCTTGAGCTTTTAGGTTACTTGAGCTGTACGGTGATTTGAATCATATTTTTGCCGTTATATGAGTTATAGCTGAAACCAAAATTATAGCCAGTCCGGTTACAGATAGAACATGGCTTGCTCGTCTAATCTAGGTCTGGTGGTTTCGTATTGCCAGTCAGCTGTCCCTTAAACTGCCACTTGCAGCTGGCAACTGTATTGCTAAAAGGCTTTGTATATAAACTCCCTTTATTTTAACAAATTGTAAGCATATAACAGTTGTCTTTTTGAATGTCGAGATCTCGTCCATGACGGGTATTGTTCTTTGGTACTGAAACGGAGCAATAATGACGATTTATCTATATGACCACAGAATAAAGAATGAAACTTTTTTTTTTGGGTAGCACACCTCCTTGGTAGATGTTATAAGCCCTTCATGTTAGAGAGAAAAGAGCAAAACAATAAAATAGCGCTAACTAAATATATATGTATACATTTTTATAATGGTTTGAAGTGTGGCGATAATGATAATGAGTGAAAAGATGTGTTAACTGAAGCTGATGTGTTAATAGTTAATTAATGCATCTGGCTGGTGCTCGTACGCAGAATAGACAATAGTCAATACACTGTTTTGGCACCGCTTCAAGTCGTTTGTTAATTGATTAACGATACGCCTAAACAAGTTCCATATAGATGGTATAAAACTTAAACACCACTGTCGTGCGTTAAAAGTGAAATTAATCTTAAATAAATTCCATACTAAGTATGTTAATGAACTGTGAAAATTGCTTTATTGATTCCGATCAAAACATTGGTTTCAGGCAAAAAAAAAAGACAGAATCGTATTTACATAAGAAAAAGTTAATAAGGCCGTAAAAGGAGGACAATAAAATTTACATCTCATGTTATGACGTCATATCCCTAATACCAGACCAACATTTTAAAGACAAGGAATATGGCAATACAGACAATGTTTCGATGATGTCGAACCAAACTGACAAGTAAAGATAGCCGAAAGCATCTCCAGTAGAGATTGATTGAGATAAAATCAACAGAAGACGTGATGCCGATATGATCTTTCTATGTTGTGAAATCGAGCATAAAGGTACGACCACATTTACTGATGTTACATAATTATTAGTGAAATAACACATTTCATAATAAAAGTTATTTTGACAGGATTAGAAGCAGATAAAGGCTAGTGAAAATTATCTTAACAGAACACTGATAGTAGTGAAATCGAGGTAGATTAGTGTGAAATGAAATAAACAAGAGGAATTAGCGCCGAGCGATAGCCCAAGCTAATCTGACCGCAAGGGAACGGGCGCCATTGAGACTTTCCCTTTTCTTCTTGTGAAAGTGATGATGCCCGCTGCAACAAAGCAACAGTTTGCATCTAAAATCAACCACCGATCAAACCATGCGCAGCAATGGTGAAAAATTATGAAAAACCGTGTTAAAAGTTACAAAGAGTGGCTCGACATAAAAACCAAGTAATTCTCCTATACACGTGCAAACGTTTTCTTCTAAAGAGAATGAAATTTCATTGCAACTGCAGTCACGTGCAAGGCGATGCAGTTACCAGTAAATAGAACATCAATCTGTTTGGATATGCAAAATGGAAACTCAGTATGTTAATTACAAATGCATTTATAGAAAACATCTGCAGAGTAACGCAGCTTGCAAAGACGAATATCGATTCCAGTTAGCATTAAAGAGCATATCTTGTATCTGTATATGTTATTGGGTGCTGCGCCATCAGCAAAGGACCAAAACAGCAGAACACGAAAACAAAACAAAGCGTACTTTCTAAACGAAGACTTTCTCTTAACGAAGTTCGGCACGGCTAATGTCCGCCCTTTATGGCCAACAATTAGCTACAGAAACTGGACTGTTTATGGCAAAAAGAAAATTATGTGGAGCAATACACGCAGTTGCTAAATGGCCCCAACGAGAAATTCCATAATTGCTTAGTGATAGGCAACAACCATCAATTTTGTTGTTTTAAATTCTGTCGACAACATAAACTTTAACGAGGCTTCATTGTTTTAAAGCGGTACGGAGGTGTTTTAACGAATACGTATATTTTTCTTAGAATATTCGTCGGAGGCATTTATATTTGGAGTAATTTATTTAAATTGCACGTCATTATCCATTACTCAGTGAAAAAGATAAGTATGCAGTTAAAAAAGTAATGTATATTTTTTTTGTCCATCGTGCCAAACCCAGTTTGCGATAAAAAAAAAAAAAACGTAAACATAGGTGTGGACAGAGGACAGAGCATGACTCGGTTCATGTTAAATTCAAGGTTACTCAGAAAAATATTGAACCAGTCTTATCAGTAGCAAATACAAACATGAAAATTTTTTGAAGATGTGAAATATTTAGATCGGTTAAATTTTTAATATTTTTAGGGTTGGGTACCTATTGCTGAGACCGAAAAGTTGTGTGTAAAGTTGTTGTCATGTTCGTTCGACAATATTACCGGCTAATAGAAATAATAACATACAAGTATTAATGTGTTGTGCTATCCGATAATAAACAAATGATTTTACCGACTACTCATGCAGTCAAGGTTGAGGTGCCCATTGTGTTGTATAATAGAACAGTTGAATTATTCCCGCGATATCCTGAACATTTTACTGTTTATTGAAAACCCAGCTGGTAGGTGGTAATAATTTTGATCATTATTTTGCCATACTGAATATTGTAAGTAATTTCGACACACTCCTTGACCGATTAGTCGATAGAACAGTTACTTAATCTGTAGCTCCGAATACAAGGGTCAAAACATTTAATCATAATCTAGCCTTGCAGCGTTAATTTTTACATGTCGGCAATAAATAACATTTATTAGCAGACCTAATTCGATAGATTAATAACTTTAGTTAGCTAAGTTCTTTGCTGATTAGAATGCAAAAATGCCAGGTAGAGCATTTAAAAATGCATACATATTTTATGCTTGGTGCCTCATCAATAATGTTGCAAAAAAATTGCGTAGCATATATCTAGTGTTAAATGGTAAATTGTGTGGACATCCACCGTGAACCTTTTGGAACCGTCCCTGTTCCATCTATTACATAAGAATTTACATACAAAGACGGATGACGCAGCAATCAGGACGAATTTCCTTTCGCTTACGACTCACCCAATGAAATTTTTGATGAAGCAGTAGACTGCGAACAGGGTCGCATCATTGAGGCCGAGGTCCGGCTTGATCCTGGGTAATGCAACATGCGGCAAAGCAGCGTCGGCCGGCGGGCCGCGCACCTCTGGCGTGGCCGCGCTCATGGCGGGCGCGCCGCGCGGCCGCGTGCCCGACGCGTGCGGAGCGATCGTGACGGCCGGTCAGCTGGCTCAGCAATGGGCCCGGCGGCGGCCGCACCCGCCCCGCATAACACCACCGGCGCTCCCGGCACGCGGCACCGCTCGCACCGTCGCCGGAGCGCGCCAAAACCACCCGCGTGTTAGCCCGCGCGGCGCACGGCTGACACCGATCGGTGGCGCTACGGACACTTATCGATCGCGACGCCGCGTCTGCGCTCTCAACCCTCCACAGACACTAGTACGGAGACTTGGAGCCGGTCTCACACGTCCAGCATAAGGAACGCCAAGTAGATCACGAGAAAGAACCAGGGACAAACGAGGTACATGCAAACTGACATCATTTGTATGTTTGTATGCGAGGTAAAGTTTATTCAGACGCAAAGTTCAGTGATGAGCTGGTCGTACAAAAGTTGTGGCTAGCACGTGCAGGTCGCGCGTGCGTCTGGCGGCGCGGCGGCACTCTGACTGGGCGCGCTCGCGCCGCGTGCTCAGCTCACTGTCCGCACGATATCCACTCACCACGCTATCTATACTCACTATATACATACAACTCACGCACAGCCTGCACACCTTGATTTACATAGGTACTGAAGGTGTGACAATCATATCACTCAAAAACGAAGTTCTATATATATTTTTTACATTATCAAAACATACCTATGTATATTAGACCAATAACTTGAAGGTAGTACACACTATTACTTTTTACATAATTATATTATATATTTATTAGAAAAATATGTATTAAACGTAGACAGCAAAAAAGAATTATCCTTTGATACTGATAAAATTTTTGATGATGATGAAATAGTGAATAGCAAGAAACTTCAAAGCTTCTTGGCACCAGGATCGGATGGCGAAGTTTTTGCTAACTTTACAATGGAAGCAACTGTGTTGATAGACGAACTATACTATCTGTTAATAGACGATGTATCTGTTGTTGTTCTACAGTATTAATTTAGGGCGTGACCCGACCTTTAATTTACTTTAATAATAATTCAATGACGATACTATCTGTTACTAATTAACAAGCTTCAGAAAGTTATATTGCATTTCATTAATTATAACCTGCTGCTACTAACCCAAACTAGAATGAAAACATGCCAAGAACAAAAATTAAAACAAAATAAATTGTTCAATAATACTCTCATACGACAAGCAAATTTTCGAAATAGTCATAGTAATTGAACACCCTAAATAGTTGAACCAAGGTCAACGTCCGCGTGACGGACCGGCGAATAAAGCGATCTGACAAGAGGACAAAAAAAACATCTCTCCCACCGTCCATCAAGAGACGTTGCGGAATGACGTAAAAGAGTTTTTGCCATCACTACAAGTGGTGCCCAGAATTCGTCTAATGAACTCCCGGTTCTCAGTGACCTGCTCACCGCAACGCTCCATGAGCTGCGTGAACATCGACGACATATCGAATTTCTCGAGTACATCGACCCGAAGAGGACTATCTGTGGCGTAGAAGCTTTACTTAATCGTATATCGGTGATGTATTTATTAGTAGTTTTTTGCAGCATAACTTGGGAGACAAAGTGTCGATATATTCCTCGAGCTGTAAAATAAATTACGCTTCACATTGTAGTAAAGTAAGAGGCGAGTGTCATCGCATCTCTTGATAATCTTTTTGTCGAACGTGATGGCCGATGGGACAACAACAAGTCCGCTTCTAAGAAAATAATTCTCGGCTTCCCGGCGTAGCGCTGTTTGATTTCCGAGAAGCAGTTGAGATGCATCATGGAATCCTACTTTTGAATTAGTAGTAGTTGCCAAGTTTAAAAGCCATGTAATGATTTAACAGTATCATCGATTTGGCTTTAATTCTCAGTAGCATGAAAAGAAACCGAGGCATTAAAAATTTACTTACTGAATTTTAGATTTACAAATTACATATTCACATATTTATTTACCTTTTTAAATAAAGCTTATAAAAAATTAACCGTTTTTATAAGTACTATTCAAAAGTTTCGATTATAGGTCGTTAGTTAAAACCCATCTTTACTTTGTATTTTATATGATCACATGAGAACAATTTCTCAAAACGGTAAAGTAAACCATTGTGGATTATGGGCTGTTACATAGAGGAGGCCTGTGGTCTATCAAAACGAACATTACAAGATGATTATGCATATTGACCACATTTAGCGAAATTTTAATAAAGGTATCCCAGAGGTTAACGCTCTAAAACGCACAGAGTTTGTGCTCTTACTGAATAGGCTATTTGACAGATTTATAATTTTTATCTTGAATTACTTGGTTGCGGTTAAGAAGTTCACCGAAAGTATTGATTTTAATTTTAAATACGTATTTCGTAAGAAATAGTCAAATAAAAATTTAAAATTTAAATAAGCCGCGAAAACGATATATATATAGCAATATGGCGTCGCGATTTAGTGACGTCACAAGCGGTTTTCGGTTTTCAGTGGTGTTTGTTTTTATTTATTATTTGTTGTTGTTATCTAATAAAATGGTTTACAAGTGGTGTGCTGTACTGGGTTGTACAAATAAATCGATTAAAACCCCCCGAAAACAGTTTAAGTTTGCCGAAAATAAGCGTTGATGCGCGTGTGTGGCGCGATATACAAAAAGCCAATCATATTTTTGTGTTTTGGATATATTAATTGTTATTATTTTTTATTAAAACTCATGTAAATGACATAAAGAACCCTCATTTTATGCAATACAAGCAAAAAATCACAAAAAATTGAATACTGTCAAATAGCCTATTGTTGAAAATGACAAACTCCCTATGAACATTGAAACAAGGTCAGATCCCCGTAGGGACTAACTAGCTTAGAAAGAGAAATGAATGAAAATGAAAGGAACGAATAGCCAAGTAACATCAAAATAAATATTTCCTGGCCAGCCTACGTTAAAGCCATGTTGATCTGCTAATATCGAAACTAATTTGAACTTATAGCAATTACTAATTATATGTAGGAAATAATGTGTGAGATGATCATAAAAGACAGATAAATTATTAAATCAATCGAATTGGACAGGTCTTGGTAGTAGAATCATAGACAAACGTAGAGGTAGTTAAACAATCGTAAATACTTGTTGGATGTTAACTACCTAATTACTCTTTGGTGCGGAAATTATAGAGTATGCCCAGTTGCGATACGCAATGGGAAATATGTAAGACAAGCCGATGAAGTAGTAATCATGTAAATAATTCCATCCTTCCACATAATTACGACAGAATACATTTGTTTATTAATAGCATTAAATTTTGCTTTGAAAAATTAGATGTAAATTTTGCAGTGAAATCGATAGTAGTTTCGATTGTAATATCAATGACACGATTCCCGCAAGTATGTGGTGTAGATAATGAGCCTGGTTGCAAATAAAACAGTGGTTCCCGTGAAGTGCTTCGCCTGTAAATGCATACGCTGTAGTTGTTCGTGACACGAGAAAATTACAAAGTTGCATTCGCAATCAGCGCTATGGTGTCTTTAACGTTCGCGTGCATCGTTCTATTGATGCAATATGACCCACTTGTCATTTCTATGAACTCGTTGCCTCTATAAACGTTACTAGGATATTTTATCTGCAACTTGTTTGGAGGATTGGCTTCCTTAATTCCAACAGTAATGTTAAATAGCCGTAAGTAGCCGCAAGAAAATTGGTATCGTTATGAAATGCAAGATAATGTAGGCAAGCAGTGAATGACGAATAGTAACAAATTCATTTGTGAACAGTTTCGATCAGCTAAATCTAATCTAAAGCCCAGCAGCGGCTGCTGTATTTACGCAAGTATTAGTGATTTCCCGCTATCGGCAAGCTGCGCACGCGCACAAACTGATCTATGTCGCAAGTTTCCATCATTATTCTCATTACGAACTGGCGAGCGTGTTTGCAATTGCGGCACACCCGTCTCGTGCCGAATGGTGACTTGACAATAATACTACAAGTAGTTTGATACGTAATTTGAAAATGCTAAAGCCCTTTTATAGGTCGACCACGCACTGTGCACACCGTTTTCGCATAAATGTGGGTTGTTGTGGGAATTATTTGCTAAATCAGTTAAGTGAAAGCTCAGATGATGCAACCGACTGTGTAGTTGTTTGGCATTCAATGCCGCCAAAACACTGGCGTGTCTTTTCACCGCCAAAAGGAGCCCATTCACCTTGGTTCCTACTTTTCAGAATGTATCCTTGGAGTGCACCGACCGCCTTCAGCGTTTGAGAGTTGAGATTTCCTCAAAACTAAACTTTGGGCGGTTTATTAGAGTCCAAGGCCAAGGTGGCTGCCAGAAAACTTGGCGTCATCGCAAAAGTCCGGCGGTCCTTCACACCAGGGCAGTTGCTAATGTTGTACAAAGCACAGGTCCGCTCGTGTGTGGAGTACTGCAGACACATTTGGGCTGGTGCTGCGAAATGTCACCTGGCTACTTTGGATTCAGTGGAGAGTCGTGCGAAGAGGCTGATTGGCGACCTAGATTTAACTCGAAACAGTCTCCAAAGCCTGGAGCACAGGCGTAGAGTAGCCAGCCTTTCGGTCTTCTATAGGATACATTCTGGCAAGTGTGCAATGGAATTGCATGATTGAATTCCCCCATCTCCGTTCCACCATCGGACGACCCTTCGTACGGCGACTTTCCACCTTTACGTTGTTGACACCACTACGATCCGGATGAAGCGTTTCGCTTCTTCTTTTATACCGCGTACATCGAGGGACTGGAAAAATTTGCCGGCAGCGGTGTTTCCGTCACACAACAATTTGAGTGTCTTCAAGGCTAGAGTGAGTAGGCTTTTAATAAACTAGCGCGCTTTACCATCAGGCAGGATTGCGGTCAAGCACTAGTTTATAATTTATAAAAAAAAAGCTTAAAAAGAAACTTCCAGATTAAAGTACTGGCAAGTGCAAAATTGACGAAAACAATTAATTTTATTACAAAGTTTTAATTGGAATATGTTATTCGACAAAGTAATCCTTGCCCAAAAATGTATTTCAACTAAAGTATAAAAATTGAAACAACAGGATCTTGTTGATGTAAATAAGAGTACTTGAAAATATTTTCTTATTCAGTTCAAGTTTATTATAAGGTATTGTTTAAATCAGAACAATCACAGATACAATCGCCTCATGAGAGCCTTGATACACGTTGATCGAGGCTTTCGGCATAGAATAAAGAGAGGGAAGTAGGTTATCTCCGACCCAATCCGCGATTTAATTGCCTAATGTCATAGAATAAAGAGAGGGAAGTACGTTATCTTCATACAAACGGACCGCGCGCGGCTTGTATGTGTGCGCCATAGTATCTATGCGTCGCCGCACGCACACCTAAACACAATATTAGAGTGCCTATGACTGCGCTAGTCGCGGCTAGCACGGAACGAGGTTCGCGAGTCACGGCTTTTCGGCCATTAGCTTTTAAAAAATGATCACATAAACTGCAAAGTTGGTATGTCTATTTATGAACAAATAAAAGACATATTTTTCAAATTATATTTCTAAAAGTTATTTACAAGGATACGGATATATTACACATTAAAGTTTATTAACAACGCGTTTCGTAATAGTCGAAACCGAAGAAAGTAGGTATTTTTCTGTAGCTAATTTGTAATTTTGTATTAAATGTGTGATTCAATAGATGTTATGTTTGTATTATTTATATTTGTATTAATTAAAAATAAAAATAAATATGGTTCTTTATGTGTACAAAACTAAAAATAAAAATTACAAAAAAAAAACTGACTAGTATATGTAAACTAAATACTAAGCAAATAATTTAAACATAAGCTCTTAGTCTATAAATATTTGTTAGCGGTTTGGGCGACAACCGTAACCGACGAAGCGCGGACAGTCGTCAACCCTAAGACAGTAGGCAATTAAATCGCGGATTGGGTCGCAGATAACCTACTTCCTCTCTTTATTCTATGCTAATGTCTTAGGGTTGTCACGTTTAGCAAAATTTTAATTCAGTGTCTATAAATTGGCAAAGGTCGGAAAGTTGACGACTGTTCACGCTTCGTCGGATTCGGTTGTCACCGAACCCGCTAACAAATATTTATAGACTAAGAGCTTATATTTAAATTATTTGCTTAGTATTTATACATATAGTCATACACAGTTTTTTTGTAATTTATTAGTAGTTTTGTACACATAAAGGACCATATTTATTTTTATTTTTAATTAATACAAATTTATATAACACAAACATATCTATTAACCCTAAAAATCGTAAAACAACATAAAAATACTGACAACTGCCTCTTTGACTAATTATTTCTGTTGTTAAGATCTGAACTTTATTTATCTGATTCAGAAATTGTCAAATAGGTACTTACTTACTTTTAATAACGATTTTATAACTGTAAGTAAGTAGTTACTATACCTACCTACAATAGGTACTAAGAAATCGGCGTATCTAAATGTAAACAAAGCAGTAGAGCGCTAGCGGCAAATCAACTGACAGATCAAAAGTACCTATAATCATTGATTTGTGTGAATAATAAATTCTAGTACGAAAACAGGCCTACCTACTTCCCCTATCTGATAGAAAACTAATACTTACAACAAGAAATAAGTAAGTTCCTAAGTGGATATCTCATCATCAAGTAAAAATTATAATCTTATAAGAATAAGTGACTTGCTTACCTTTCCTGCTCAGTAGGTAATCTGAACAGAGACAATTCTGAAATCGATGAATTAAGACACCCAAACAAACAACAATACTTTCTCCTGCGATAATCACACATTGTTCTTTAATTTAGCTACGTAGTATTCTGTAATCTGTGATTTAGCGAATGTGCCGAAAAGCCGTGACGCGCGAACCTCGTTCCGTGCTAGCCGCGACTAGCGCAGTCATAGGCACTCTAATATTGTGTTTAGGTGTGCGTGCGGCGACGCATAGATACTACGGCGCACACATACAAGCCGCGCGCGGTCCGTTTGTATGAAGATAACGTACTTCCCTCTCTTTATTCTATGCTTTCGGCTATCAGGTCATTAGCTGATACGATAATCTACACAATGACAGCCGAGCTCATATTCCATACCTATGTCAACAACATCGTGTGCTAAGTTGAGATATTTTATTTGTTTCCCTCTCATCTTCCACGAGATTCATCATTTAGAATGGTAACGTCGATAATTACTTTACGGCGGGCTAATCAATCTATCACCATTATATCAGACTTATTTGGGAGTTTGGGACCATATTACTGTCAGTAATGATAGATCGATCCCAGTACAAGGTGACTTAGAATCCACAACTTTATATTTAAAAGCAAGTTGCTGGTGAAAAATCATAGCTACATACGTGGTTATACCTGTGCAAGTACTCACCGTTAGCCAGACGAGAACAACTAGAGATAATATGTCGATGATGGACTCGCCCGGAAAGTGGCATGCCCGTCACACGTCAACTGTCCAGTCCTTCATATCTCCGGTTATTCGTCAAGATACCTTTTATAATTTCTCAGACGAAAACATCAGTTTCCCCAAAATGATCAGCAAAACAAGGCTAGGACCTGTTTTTTACACACTTACGCAAGCAATTAGAGTGCCGAAATCATCAAATTGTATAAAAGAATTTTCATCATTGGGTTTTGAAATTATGACTGATTCAAACGCCTAGTTCTTTTGATGTTTTGGTTTATCGTGGATACAGTATATGATTAATAGGAGGTACTGAATGTGTAACTGAAGTACATTACTTGTCATCAAACATTACGTGATACGTCAAAACACAGGAGTATGTTTGTGCACGTGGCCGCCCTGTTGTGTGTGTGTTCATTTCCCCAACCTGCTAATAAAGTTTTCATTTCGCCGTTACAAACAAAAGATTGTTAATCAACATTGCTACGATTTTAGATTTTAATTGCGTCTTTATATCCGTGGTCACGTGAGACCGCCGCCCGGCGACATGAGCCTGATATGTGCTGAGGTATACGCTGGCAAAGAATGCGATACACCGTTTGCCAGCTTATCAGCCGACATCGCATCGTCGGGTGTTCGATTACGATACAATAAACGTAGTTACACTATATATTGCATAATTCAAGAATCGATTACAAATTGCGGTGGCGAGGGCAACGATTTGTCGAAGTTCTCAGGATTTTAAATTAACATGCTGCGATTTTTTGTTTTTATACAGAGAATAGGTATCGAATTCGTGTAAGGTAATTTCGTTCTTATCTATAAATCTCACTTTATCGTGTGATCGTTAACACTTAGGGACCTGCGCTTGAAAATGCAACTTAATTACTCGCTACCGGGTCCAGCGGACCCGGACAAAATTGCGCGAATATTTCAAAATAGCTCAATGAAAGTGGTTGGTATCTTTTGATATCATAATAATAAATGCAAACAAAAACTGAATAAAATATGAATATTTTTTTATTCTCCTTAATCCAATAGCCAGTACAAAAAAATAGGGAATTTTAGCATAATTTTATGACTTAGACTAACAGCTATAAATTCTGTGTGTCATACTGCTGTAATGTATCTACTAAGACAAAATATAAATAAGAGACCAAATCATCATAGGAACAACCAAAATTAACTTTCAAATTCAACAAAATCTGGATTATTCTTTTTTGGGATGAAATCACTTTCCAACAGTTCTACACATTTCTTCATCAATCTAAGCTGTATCGTTTACACAAGTTTGTTTTATATGTTCTCCAAACACTGCTGCATTACATTCACGCAAACAAAAACTTAATTTTCCTATCTCTCTTCCACTTACATAGACCGCATCGTACTTTTCGACCATTTGTTGGTAGGGGGTGCGTAGGATGCTGTAGTTGGTTCTACAGCTGGTATTATGTTTGAAATACGGATTTTGATATGCTGTGGAATACTAGTGATAGAAATTCTTACACCTACATGTGGATCAATCAAAGAAATAGCCAACGTTTTGATAAAATCTCTCCGTGTAATATGAAGGTACTCTTGCCTTTAAATACTATATGTGTTACATAGTCATGCAATAATTCTGCCATCAATGGAACGTATGAAAATCAATTATCCATGACGACATTTCTATTAGAACCTTTTCTCAGCTCCATCAGTCTTTACCACATCACTTTTAGAGTTGCTGACCTGGGTTGCACCGTCGTTTTGTTTACCGGCGTATATTTCGACATTAAAAGTATAATAAGTATATGAACAACAGACTAATACGTCTTTTATTTTCTGCGGTCTGAAAGACAGTTGGCTGCCATTTTCCAAAAAATAAGATAGCAAAAGTAGTTAAAAAGCAGAAATTACTAAAAGAAAAAACAGTAACGTATTTAGTCGCAACCGGGTCCAGTAGACCCATACGCACCTTTGTCGTCCATAGCACACACACGCAGCGCCCTAATTGATAGCTGAGATCGTAATCTACCACCTTATACTATGGCCGAAAGGTACTACTAGGAACGGCAATGTCGCAAACTTCGTAATTTTTAAGCAATTCAACAATATACAAGGAACTGGGGCCCCTGGACCCAGTAGCGAGTCCTTAAGTGTTAATTACTGGCATTTTTATTATGCAGTTCTTATGTTATATGTAAAGTAAATAAGACTATAGAACTTTCACAATAAGACAATGAATAGTATGTCATATTTTAACAATTGATAAGATTACTTTAGGATATTTCTTGAGCTAATACAAGTTCCCCACACAGAGAAACATTTATTGGTATCGCTAGCCTTTGTTAAGGTACACAATCATATAGCAATTAATCTGAGGATCTCTAAATACAAATATAGATAACCTGACGAGTGGGGCTTCGGTTAGCAATTTCACTTATGAACTCGCCGGAGACACAATTATGTACCTACATTAGTGGGTAATAATAGTTTTACTATTACAACGCTTTGAAAACCTCACGATGCCAGAAGCATCCCTTGAAGCAATAGTAAACGAGGAAAATGTCGCATTACAATGACGAATTGAAATTTAAAATAAAATGAACATGAGGAAAATTGCCTTCTGAGCTGAAATTAAAAAGTGGGGTAAAAAAGATACTTAGTAGGTAGGTATAAAATTTATGGGTCTGTGTGACGTTTGCTAACATTCCGCTAACATAACAAGCAATTTAAAGCAGTCATATTCTACTATGTATGTACCACTTTACTCGATAAACCCAATATTACCAAGATGTCTGTACATTTCGGGCCTAAAACAGTGTAGCGTAAACAATGAATCTATATAATTATCATGTTAATCAATTAAAACCCAACAGAGTTAATCAACCTAAATCTGTAGATAAACAAATTGGTGCGGGAAAGGGTCGGTGGAGTCAAAAGTTGCGGCTAGCGTGTTGTACGGAGAATGCCCGTGAGAACCCGTCTACGGTCAGTGGGCGAATTTCTCACGCAGTGTTTATGTTTCAACCGCATTTAAAACAATGCGCCGAGACGGCATTCCTAGTACAATTACGATTAGTATTCATTCCACGAAATTCTTCATTAACAGAATCATTTAAAAATCTACTACTCTTAACCTTGAAGTACTTAATTACGTACTGAATGCGAGAAATTGATTCATCAAAAAACCCACTTGTAACAGCTGCAGTACGGCGCAAACGAAACGTTTCTGGGAATACATAAACGAAATATATAATAACATACACTTTGTTAAATTTTAGCTGCCCATATGCGTAGAGAAGGATATACCTGCACGTCAAGAATAAACGATCAGGTTGGCTAACAATTAATCATACAGTTGCACTCCTGCTATCGCCTCAAGACATTGGAGTCATCAGTTACAATTCGCAACAGTTGCTTGTGCTATTTCGAGAAAATAACTTACTTGAGCCCCGTCATAGAGTAACGTCGCCGAGTGGTCGAAAGACAAACATTTAAAAGAGTTCGAAAACAAATACTCTGTTAAATTAAATGAAGCAACTTCTTTGAAATCTTTTAGCATGAATGGAGAGTGCGTTCATTAACTGGAGAAAATTTGGGGACGAAATTATTAACTAAGTGTGAATGTCTTAGAAGATCTTGCTATTTTAAGAGTTTCTCCTCAATCGTAGAGTAAAAAAAGTTTAAAAATGCCAAAAGGAAAATTCTCTCTAAAATTAAAATGACAGAACATCTTGTGTGTCATCATTTTGGCAAGAATTGAAACTGCGTTAATTATAGGGATAACCCGGGAGCGAAATTAACTAAATGTGGCAATTCCCAGAAGATACAAAGTTTGCTTATTTTGAAGACGATTTTGTACTTGATGTGAGGGACCCAACCAAACGTTTAAAACCAGTGTTTAATAATAATTTTCTATCGTATCCATGTATTCAAACTTAGCTGATGCTAATCCAAGTTTGATAAAGTTACGCATCAACTGGATTGAATCAATGCGATGTGAGTTTCCGCAAACTTGTTCGCATCGTATTCTGTCACGGTCGACGTCGCGCAACAACCGTGCGACAGTCGCGCGACAAAAGCGAACTCTGTAATCTGACCAATTAGTATAAGCGTCAGCTTGAAAACCAGCCTCACACAAACTGCTTTGATCAACGCTCGACGTGCAAAATGAGCGCCATTTTCGTCACTAAAATTATTCCATGTTGTTTGGCCCGAACAGGTTATTAACACGTGGGTAAAAAGAAAAATCTGTGTATTTCAAACAATACGAAAGTAAACAATGTATGGCTGTGTCTAAAACGATTGTAATTTAAAACAACGCTAGCAGCAATTAACATAATTGAGTCCACGTAATAATAAAATTCAATCTCTTTAAATCGGACAACGTATTCTACGAAGCTATCACCAGCTGTCCTGTACGTACCGATAAATATGATGCTAGGAATCTTAAAATTTAACTAATTAAGCATTAATTATTTTTATTTTTTTTTAATAATTATAAACTAGCGCTTGACTGCAATCCCGCCTGATGGTAAGCAGTGATGCAATCGTTGATGGTAAAGCGCGCTAGTTTATTAAGCCCATTCACTTAAAAAACCTTAGTGAATAGGAAGGAAGACGGCAGTTGAGCGAGGTGGTGCAATGTTAGACCCAATAACACGACCAACGATGCTGCGCCAGAGGGAGATTGATGTGGAGACCCTCCACGACCAAACTCCCGACACAACAACATTTGGCGCATCGTACCCGGCACACATCGCAACACAACTGCTCAGACCCGTCCTCCGTACTGCTTCACCAGACATCATGCCGGAACACGACGAATCGCTTGGCGGCAAGACTTTGTCTGGTGAGTGGTAACTTCTGCCTGCAGCCGATGTTATGGCCTACCACCGAGGCAAACTGTTTACAAACTGATTTGTTGAAATATATTATAATATTCATGATGGTCAGTCAATATAGCTAGGTCCAATTGCTGCTTCTAACGATAGAAAAATATAATAGATTGCCTTCACGAGTTTCACGACAGCAAGCCAGAAAGCGGTAGTAATAATACATTAAATTATTATACCTGCAATAAAAAATTAAACATTGAATAAACGGCAGTGAGGATATTAATTAATAAAGACTGTTGTGAACTTGACTATATTAATTTCCAATCAATACCATGGACTTATGCAATATGTACCAGTGATTGCAATTCGAATGCATTTGTTGCCAAACAAATAAGAAAACAAAGCGCAAATAGATACAAACGTTGCGTGAGATAATGGTTTTGACGAAAGTGACTTTGTAACTTCTAGTTTATTGCTAGCTAGTAACAAATTCACACATCGTCACAGTAAGGATTTATCCTGTAGTATAAAGAGCACAACGCAAGAGAAATTGCCATAAGGAAAAGGCCATAAAGCCCTCACAAAGCCCAACAACAATGTTGCAGAACATGCAGACTATTTCAGTAATGCAAAATTATGAATTTTCTGTAGCCACGAGACAACAAAAGAATAAAGCAACTCTTACGCACAAAGTAAAATTTTAAATGAAATATCGGCCATTTCCGTCGGTGACGTTTTCTTCTAATTATAAGACTAAATTAGAATTCTACTTTATGAGCAAACTAATCATCAGAGCAAACTAATCATCAAAAGTTACAGGCAATTACGCTGTTAGCGAGATCCAAGTTTCAAAATTTACAAGAAATGTCGGTGGCGTTATTTTTGGCACCATCTTCTACACTCTTTTGTAATAACTGGTGCAAGTGTAATGAAGTTTCTTTGCACTTATAAACACCTATTGCTCCATTCGATGATAACAACATTAGTTGTGAGTAGTCAAGTCTGTTTGCCAAATACAGCCGAAAAAAATCACAATTACCAAGAAGCGCCTGTGACAAACATTTAGGGATATGTAGAAAAAAAAACAGCGTTCATATGAATACTAACATCAAGTACCTTTAGTAGTGATATTTTACTGCATTTTTTTAGACTCCATTCTCAAAAATTTGTGGTATCTCAATCGGAAAATGAGGAAGTAGAAATTCTGGCAGTTGGGATGGTATGCCATTTAGAAGACTAACCAGTACGAAACGATAGGTGTAAATCAATCACCAGTTACACTTAAACCAATTTAATATCACAACAGATCAGAATCTGCAAATCATTCTCAAAAATTGAATCCGTGACCTTCGCTCTTTTATCAGAGGTTTAAGAACTATGAATTTAATTAACTATATCGCTGTCTGTGGTGCATAACAACTTTCATTTGAGAAACCAATGTCGTTCAGTCGACTTTTTATTGTTGCTGTAAAAAAATTATCTCGAAACTTCTGGAGAGAAATACCAAGGCACGGTATCTTGCGAGGTTGTTAGTTGAGAATTAGGATCAAGTACAGCAATTGGAAATGAGTTACAAAGTTTAACATTTTGCATCAAGTGATTATACAAATTAATGTGTCTAAGGGTATCATCGTGAGAGGCAGGCACGTCACGCCGCAAAACGCGCTCCCCAACAACAACCGGCAATTTGTGAGTTGTAAACGTTTCATGCTCAAGCTGTAATTACTATTCAATTGAAAACTGTTCTTATTTTTAGGTATAGTGTAATCTGCAGCGAAAAATATTCTTTGTCGAATTTCAATAAGAAATTTTATTCGAAGATAATTTGTTACCAATATCTAAGTTGGGCGCATATGCAAACTTGACTGTTTTTCAAGTCAAGTTAGTTTTAGTAAGGATACCAGACTTAATTATGTCTGACACCCCTACTAAGACAGTGAGTCATTAGCATGAAATATTACATGGACAATCCCAAAAAGAAACAAAGTATTCACTTTCAGTGCCAGACACAAAAAGTTCATTCAATTTATCTTTGCCTAACCGAGCGGGGCAGGGTCATTTCAAATTCAAAGAGCTTTCCTCCCTAGTACATGCTGAGGAACAGATTGACGGGCCTAATTTAGTTTTGGACACTGGCATTTGAATTTTCAGAAGTGACTATGGGAGTGCATGTGGTTTAATATTAAAGGTTTTCGCTTGGAAGTTATTTAAATACCAGATATAATAGGCGAGAAGTTCATGCACTATTGGACGTTATACAACGATTCATTTCAGAAGCGTATAAGATTGTTATTAAGGATACATGAATGAAATCGCATACGAATGAAAAGTATGGTGGGAAGTAATAAAACAAAATTATGGCCGACTGACGATTGGAGAAACCGATGACCACGTGTTTCCTGCACGATCTGACACCGGTGCTTCCTGGTGCGTTTCTAAATCTTGCAACCTTGAATAAACTCACGGTTATTTAACGCTAGTGCTTTCACAGATTCGGATTAATGCGTGAAGAACGAAACTTTGTTCATACATAAACCAGCTCTAGATGTTCCAGGGTGCGATAAAACTTGCCCGGAGGTCAGAACCTGTTCAATAAATAATTTTGGCGTGGTCGAAATTCCCCAGTATAATAATATAATCTTTTAGGGAGAGCAAAGAACAATAGGCCAAAGTTGTGGGTAATTTCAATCATCGTGATGGATTCTGTTCTCCAAATATACCCGTGGCGAGGCATTATGTTAATAATTGGTTTCGAGGATCTCAAGGGCCGGGCAGGCTTGGCTTTAGGAGTAAACGCGCATGCGTGCCCAATTGCAAAACAACCGGTTCTGTTACACGATATGTAGGTATGTAAAGTTATTTCAATATGTAAACACATACTAGTTAGCGAGGAATTATATCGGTTGTAAAACAGCACAATGATGAATAGAATAGAAAACATGAAACGAGGCCAATTAATTAAATATTCTAATACCTACTAGCTCGTTATTTTCTTTAATGTTGGATGGTACAGGTAATCATCAATTTGCGTAAAAGAGAGAGAAAAAAAGCAGAGTTGTTTACGCTCGTGAAACGCCACAGGCGATTCGAGCGGTCATTAAAGGAAAGCTGACATCATCGCCAAAGTTAGAAGCGGCCGACTATTGTTGTTATGCACTCCACCGGCGAAGGGAGATTGTTTATCAGTAACTGTTGCGAATATTAAAAGTGTTAATACGTAGATATTAGAATAGCATTGTTCTTATTCAAACTAGGATTGCGAAGTTCAATGCCACGAGCATCGGATTACGAGCAACAATTCGCCGGTTCATTGATTTTATCGCGATTAAATTGGCACGCATTGTCTTAAATGATCCATTGATAAGCTCGTAAGCGGTATACTGAATAGTCGAATAAATAAATACTTAGAACTCATGTCTATAATCTATTTTGTTAGCACGTTTGTTACTGTGTCTAGATTTTTAGACATTTCGATTGACAGTTGGCACCAAAGATAAGTTCTAAGGAAGTAATAAATATATTGAAGTATTCTCTAAAATTGCCACACACAAAATCTTACATCATTGCGCTCGCGGTTGTCAAATTAGATAACGTTTATGAAATAAGCAGAGAAAAGTCTAGTTGTATATTAAAAAGAGGGCATTCTAGTCAGGACTTAATTTGCATAACATTGACATAAGCCGTCCCTCATTCATATGTAATGAAACGAACAGGTTTTTCTAACCATAGACAAATAATTGCAGAACAGACGTATAGAAACAAAAACGATGCTGCATGTGCATAGCAATCATTGTTAGATAATATCATGACTAGCAGGAAAGTTTGTGCTGAATCTAATTATTAAAGGGTAAAATTATTTTAAATTACAATTGGATGTTGAGAGTTCCTATTATACCCGAGGGTTTTTAACATGAAGACTCACTCTATATGCAAATTGAAGGTAATGAGCACGAAGCACACTTATTTCATGAATTAAAAAGCATAGTTGTTAAGTGAGGAAGTTCTACTAAATATAACCGTGACGGAAACTGAAAAGTAGTTAAGCATAAATTACAAATTCAAGTTTACATTTAGAGACAATGGACTTATGTTGAAAGGAAGTACCTATGTTATTAGATTGTCGCTTAAGTTTGTTTTACAAGTACACTCGTATTCAAAAAAAGCCTGTAGGCCGTAATTTAAAACGCTTCCATCATACCGTGACGTGGACTTAAAGCCGAATCTTCACCATGAAAAATCTTATACAAAAACAGACCTGTTTGTTCTGCTTCGTTCCAGTGTTGTACGAGAGGTGAATAAAAAACTTGGCAAAAAATCTCGCAGGTTGAAACTGCGCATGTTGGTGATTGCGTGAACGAGTAAATGCTCCAACCAACTCGGTTTTTTCTGTGAAGCACGTAGGTCACTCGAAATGTAGTCCATTCTCAAATCAAAGAAAAGCAAAAACGGCAATGGAATCATTCCGAGCATGTTGCGCCAAGTACTATAAAGTTGCAGAGTTTGGTGACTTCGCAGATTTAAAATTATTAGAAAATCGCGCTATGATTACAACTCTGGTTGGTTTCTGATTCCGCGTACTGATTAAATGAATTACGTGCATAACTTGTTCTCTAGAATGCTCCGTCAACGTTTGTGTAAAAAACGTGACCCGACTGGTATGTACGAGTACTACTGAGACTGAATTTGTAACAAGGACCACCATTTTACGTTTAGCCGATTAGCGAACGTTTTGCATAATATTAGGAATATAAGTAGCCTATTGTCTGGGTCATTAATGATATGCCTTTAAAATAGCTGTTCTGTGACATAAATTTCCGTTGTATAGGTTGATTGATCAAACCGACGCCTACCGCTATTTGTTAGAGCTTTCATTAAGATTTTTAGGTCAGAATAATTGCAAGGTTAACTGTAAGCTTAGATTTATCGATAAATACGTACATTTGTTACTAAGTGCGGGTACTCGTTGGTTGACTGCTTTCAACACTTGAGTCAAAATAAAGAATGATGTCATTATTTTTTGTGAGCACTTGGTAAATGTTAATGTGAGATGAATTGCTTTTTGTTCGTGCTCGACAGATGGTGCTTACAATGCTTCGTTTGCATTTAAATAAGTTATATATACCGCTATGTATATAATAACATGATATACATTTTTGTACAGTTGTATTCAATTTAGTTTAGCATCATGCTTCACCTATTACGACCTCAAAATTAATAGAGCTAGAAAATTTTAATATACAATATTATATCGTACAAGTTAAAAAAAACCTATATATAGAAATAAAAAGAAAAAAGTCGAAAGATTGCTAACACTCAAACAACAGAACATATTATCACATGATTAATGGAAAAATGTATTATATTCTTCTGGATAGCCCAATCAATAAGATGTTTTTTCCATATGAGCAGTATAACCAGCTAAATAGTAGTCAAATCTAATGTAAAGTTTAAACTGTACATACAAATACATTTTAACAAAACGATGATCTCATCAACATTTCAGTTAATGGTAGCACGCACGGTTGACGGGCCAAGTTTCAAAGTGCAAATAGTAAACATAATTTGACAATAACAGTCACACATGCAAACAGTTTTCCAGTGTAACATTCAGCTATTAATAGAGCACAAAGTCGATGATCGGTTTTGGCTCTTCGGCGATACCCAAGTCCGTAGGGGCCAAATAGATCGCAGCCGTGAAGTGCCGCTAACGTGTAGATCATCACGACAAAAAGAGTCTTATTATTAAGTATTAAGGTTGAAATTACTGTAATAATGATGCTTAAGAGGTAACTGGCAGGAAGACATCCGTCAATCAACACGGCAATCATTGACGCTCGCGCTCATTCCGGGAATGGGCTGATGCCACGTGTCTGTAGAACTGCCCACTGATGTGAAAGATGACAGGAAAAGTGACGTCGATGAAGCTTCAATGAAATTGAAAACTTACTTGTATGTTTTACAACACGGTCAATTTAAAATAAATAATGCCTGAGTTACGATAAATGTATCGTTAAAAGAAGCGCCACAAGATAGAAGCATATCAATCATAGCAATAGACATCGATAGCAATAAAGCAGTCATAAAAATGGACGATCATAAAACAACCTGTGTGAGTCGGTCGTTATTTAAGGGAATCCATAAAAACAGTAGCACAACAAACTATAAAGACCACCGCAATGTCAGTGCAGTGCTGTCGGAAAACAACGCGGTGGTTGCGGACACTAAAAATAATATAATACGTGTTTATCGTGACTTTGATAGTTTCCTCAAACTCTTGAATTTATTATATCTCTTGCAAGGTCTATAAAAGTGATGGGGGGCGGATCAATCCATTAACACAGCTGTCACATTTAAAATTAGCCTTCTAATAGTTTAGATTTACCGTTAATCTTAGAATGTCCGAAAAATAGAACTCGAATAAGGATAAAAACGTAAAGAGAACACAGACAACAAAAAATTTGTAATGCCAATCTGCAAAAATACCGCAAGTTTTCTAATAACTGTACAAGCTTTTAGTAAAAAAAAAAAAGTGTAACGAGTGAAGGCCAAAACGGTTTTAACTTTAGGCAGAAAGCACGTGTTATCTTGAACAATCTGAAGGTATGAAAACACCTGTAACAGTATTTGCGTAACTCGTCAGAGACAGTGTCTAGAAAATTTCTTTGGTGAAATTAAAAGGAGTGATTGATCGACTATGGAGCTGATATTTTCCTATGAAACACTAGGTGAGTCAATTTATTTGCATACGGTTCGTATTATATAACATCATGCGATCACCTGATCATATCACCTCACAAGCTAATTAAAAGAAACCAGATCAGGAACTGGTCTTTGATGGATTATGTGACAAGATAGAAATCTTTTAGATTCATTTTTTGTTCTGGTTAATAGCATCGTGAATAGAGACAGACATATGTACAATTTGTCATTAGGAGCCACGAAATCTTAAGCAGTACCGTTTGTTCGTCACTCCAAACCCATGTTTTGGCACGATGCTATCTCCAATGAGATGTTAATGTATTAGTTGGCACGCACGCTTGTCAAGATTTCAGCCTATCAGATTACTATATTATTAACAGTGAGTAAGGGTGTGGAACTGTGGGGCACGTTTAATCTGCCATCAAAATTCTCGTTGCTCTTATTTTTAGTACTTTTGGTAATTTATCCCTGACCTTGCGATCTTATATTTAGTCAGCGGAACAGTGAACGGAACGGCGAGAATGTCGAAAGTACATTATTTCTCCGTAAACTGGATATATGTGTACTTATGTTTGAAGCAGCAGACACAAATTTTGTTGTCAAAATTGCTCTTTCACAAAGATCGAAGAGCATAATATCTAAAGGTAATAAAACATGCTCAAAAGAATTAAGTAGATTAGGTTGGAAGCGCTGAATATGAAATATTTTGTTAACTAGAAGAAGGTAAACAAATAAGTTTGTTTAAACTATTTCCCTTGAAGGCTATACCATCCAAACAAGGTAGATACAGTCGCGAAGGACTACTACGAAAACTTATTCAGATGAGGCATTGTACGAAAATGTGTCCAGTGCCCGTGACCTAGGGTTTTGTTTGCTACGCAGTGTCCGCCAGAAAGACCCAGACTGCTTGTCGCCGCCAGCACAAGAGCGAGACAAACGTATATACTTGAATGAGAAGCGGGACAGAGATAGATTATCGACCATGGCTTGGATATAAAAACTCTTGTGCGAGTTAAAGTGGGTGACGTAATGCTACTTACTGAGCATAAAACGCAATTATATGATGATCAATGTTAGTATTTTTCAGTAGCGTTGGCATTCGATTAGCAAACAGATATTTGGCATTAATGAATTTTAATATAATTTATAAATTGATGTTGACAAATAGCAACCTACTAACTGAATGTTTCGTCTAGAACAGCGATGACTTTAAAATTACATATAAAACATCTAAATTCTTCAATTAATAACTAAATTGATAAATATCACTGGTATTAAATAGAGGTTTAATTAACTGTAGGTAAGCTTATTTTTTGTACAGAGCAATTCAAAAGCTGTATAGATAAGGAAGTCACTGCTCCAATTAGCAACATACAAAAACATTGCTAAACAAAAAATAATAATGTGATTATTTTTCAAAAAGTTTTGTCATGTAGCCTTGGGCGTTTCAAACTCGGGGAGGTAACCTCGGTGGTAGGCCATAATATCGGCTGCCGGCAGGAGTTACCGCCCATAAGACAAAGTCTTTCCGCCAAGCGATTCGTTGTGTTCCGGCATGATGTTTGGTGAAGCCATTCGGAGAACGGGACTGAGCAGTTGTGTTGCGATGTGTGCCGAGTACGATGCGCCAAATATTGTAGTGTCGGAAGTTTGGTCGTGGAGGGTCGCCAGATCAATCTCCCTCTGGCGCAGCACCGGTGGAAGTGTTGTTGGGCTCAACATTGCATCACCTCGCTCAACAGCTGTCTTCGTTCCTATTCACTCAGTTTTTTTGAGTGAACAGGCTCTTAATAAACTACAGAGGGCGGGCGCTTGGGCGCTTTACCATCAACGGTTGCAGCGGTTGTAAGCGGGATTGCGGGTCAAGCACTAGTTTATAAATATGTATATGTATAAAAAAAAGATAAGTTCATTAAATTACTAAACAAACTTAATGTAAAAAAACCGATATCAAATTCAAAATTTTATTTCGGATTAAAAAACATCCCATATAGTGTTAGTACAAATAAAGCTTAGCCTAATGTTAGTAATGAATTAACTAAAGTGGGTCTGGACTCCTATCCACCTACGTAAGAGGGCGAGTCCACCGATCCGAAAACACATTCAGTATGCCACTGGAGGAGGTGCGCAAGCGCGCCATCATGGAACACAACGTTTTCGCATGATCGCGGCGAACCGTCGACCCTCGCCTCCGCGAACATCCTGACGCGCTACAGCGCCACGGCAACCCCAAGAGCACCCTAAATGCGTTATTATACTGTACGCGCAAGTTGCTGTATGCCCGCTGGGTATACGTGGCCATGGTATTGACAATTTATTTGAAATGAACTTCACCAACTCTGAATGGCTAAAAAACTATTATTTTAGAAAAAAAAATCGTTAACTTTGAGTTTAATGAAGAAACATATGTCGTAACGTTACAAATGAAGTGACAATGAAAGAAATATGTATTGATAATTGCCTTTGTTTTGATATCTAATTACTTTATTAATTCGGTTAGTATGTAGACGTTTACAAACAAATAGACCTCGGTGACGGCTGTTCAGTTATAGCAAATTGATCTGTTAATTACCTCCTTTATATTTTCAATTGGTAGTTATAATGTTTGTTACTAACACAATATATTTATATTTTACATTTAGATTGCATTGTTTGTAAGGGATAAATGAGTCGACTTTAATACTGTGTAAATAAACTCTTGACTTTTTTGCTCGTTATTGCTCCACACTAGAATTTGTCCTGTACCGTGGGTGCGTTTAGAAACATATAAACTCACATACACAAACAGCCCGATCCGGAACAAGTAATTGCAGGTCATACAAATATTTATTCCGTGCAGGCATCGAACCCGCGACACGCAGCGCAGCATGCCTATTGGTGACGGTTGGTTGGCGCAGTGGGCAACTTTTTCTGATTTACACCCTTTACTTGAACATGACAAAAGATAAAGATTTTTAAAACTGATAAGAAACTAGAACAGTTTTTCGGAGAAACTTATTGAAGCTACTAGACGACGAGGCGTTAACAAAATATAAAATGAGGTGGTAAGACGTTGAATATTACAAAGAGTGACTTAAAAATATAACAAGGAAACACACGTAAAAAAAAAAATAATGTTGAGCGCTACCCGACACGAAAATTCACATTGATATTTTCTAAAATTTTAACATTTTACATTGACTTGCATGTAAAATGCGAATAACAATATAATCAAATTAGATATCGTGCTGTTCTTTGAGATAAGTAGCCTTATCTAAGTAATTGCAAATCGCTTCGTAGCCATAATCAAATAGACATAACCGTGGGACACACGCCTAAAGGGTGGAACTTGAAAAGGCTTCATTTTATTTGGCGCAATTCCAATTTCGGGTACCTATAAGCAGATTTTTCAGAAAAAAAATTAATATGTCAGTGAGACTAGTGGCATCAGCAATATCTGCAATAGACTAAAAATGCCTGGTATAACTTGTCCATAAAGTCATGAAAATGGATCTTTCTGAAACTAACAATTTTAAAAGTAGGGCAACACTAAATCTTAGTAAATAAAAGTACATCGAATTGCATTGGCAGTCATCGATTTGTTTGTGACTTGTTATTTATTGAAATTTGTATTAATTTTCAATTCTATTTAAACAAAACATCAAAAAATGTGTTAAATATGAGACAAACAAACTCAGCTCGGGAAATTATTTTTAAATTTTATCATCAATGTTTGTTAGTACACCGAGTTGAACAAATTTTATCAAATATGTATGATATTTATGCTTGAACAGTTGCTAAAACTGGTATTTAATCATGTTACTGTTTTTTTTACCTACTACTTAGAAGTTCCAAGTTTACTAAGTAAACGATTTTAAGAGTAAAATGAGGATTCTTTACATTGCGCATTTAAAGGTTAGATTGCAAATATGTTTTTGTATGATTTGCAAATGTTGATACTTTAAGTGATTTAATTTACCACTGATTTTAAAAATGAATTATGTCATGTTCGGAATTAAAATTAGTGCTATCCATCTCCTGATAGAAATTACATATTATCATTTTTAAAATTTCAGGAAAACGAGAGTGAACCCTATATCAACTTATCAAGATATAGATGAGTCAGTTATTCGCCTAAGCGAAGGTAGCAGGCCGATGACTGAAGTAGCGGAGACGTTGTTAGTGACGCAGCTGACAATGATAATACTTTTAACGACGAATATTTGGAATCAGATGATGAAAGCAATTATTATGTTTTGGAATACTTTTCATTGGTAAAACACGTTTAAAATATACTAACAAATATGTATATTTTTTTGTTTTACTCATTTTATTTAAACGCCAGAGACCATAGATTTGTGTTTTTATTAAAACCAGTTTTGCTTCTAGTACAAATTAATGTGCTAGTATCAAAATGATTTCAGATAAGGCAACAGGGTTGCTATATGCACGACCGCAGCCCTCATTTATTTTCACGACTTTATAGACAGATTATAAGCGAGTGGACAAATATTAAAGTATCACATTGTACATATATTTTTTATTTATTTAGGTAACCAAGCGATACATAATATATTTTACAAAATATGAGTATTACATTTTTTATGGTTTCGCTGTGTAACTAGGATGTATATTATAAAGTATGTATACCCATAGAGTCAACAAGGCTAACGTCAAGATAATCCTCTTAATCTCTTAACCATTGGCGTCGTGCGCAATGAAATCGTTTAAGTGCGTTATGCACGCCTTGCATGTGACGGCCCAGACTTCACGTCGGCGGCTGAATGCTAATCGCGGTGTCATAAGAAACGCATATGTTGACGGCGAATTATAATAAATAGAAAGTAGCTAAATGGTCAAATTGAAAGTAGCTTGCCATGTAAGGGTGGGTCGAAGTCTGTGTCTGTTTTATTTATTTCTACCGAGCCATTGGCTATAAAGTTTGTTTTTTTTTTTTAAATGATGTTTATACCAAACTGGACATTTTCTACAGGATATTAAAACTATGTACCTAACTATTATATTATTTACTATATTACTTTTTCACGTGTTGGGAAGTCCAAATATTGAAAGCAATGTGGTGTGGGTATGAATCATCATTCAATAAACCAGTTCCAAATATAGGTATATAAACTTCATATAAATTAAAAAGAAAACTACATTTAACTGGCACGGCACAAATAGGCCACTTGATCGTTGCTTAACTGCATTCACTGATCCGCGTACCTAAGTAAGCCACGACCTCCTTGCACTTAAGCGTTTTTTAACACACTCGGCACAGGTATGAGCATTTATCGTGCCACTCGTATCTCTTTTCTATTTCAAAGTGGGCAAAATTCCAGTAAGTTCCAAGAAGATCTGAGTATTAGTACTCATGAATAAAAGAGGAAGTCTCTTTGACCTCACATTAGGTAAATAGCCACAAATAATAATAAAATGAAAGTGATTTAAATCTTCCAGCCACATTTATACGAAAATAGAGTAGATTTCATCACAACGAAGTGCCAGACGAGACGACATCAAAAGTATAAAAGATATAGATAAAAGGACTTTCTGTAACGATAGACGAATGGAGAAATAATGGAAGTGAAGGATGAAGACAGAATTTATGATATAAACTAAGATGACTCTAATTATTTAGAATAATGAGAAGTCAATAGATATGTAATTTATTTTCCTGTCAGTGTTGGTCAAAACATCTTGACCGCAATATGTACATGTGACTTCCATGTCATATGTATTATGAAGGCAATAGTGGGACATGACATCACCAAAGGAGCGGTGTGGGTACCATGTGATTCAGTAATGATGCAATTCCAATAGCCTGATCCAGGTGGGTGTCTTATTCTGGACAACGATTCTAATATGATAGAACAGTTAAAATCGTAAAAAGAAAAACAAAACAAGACGAACAAGATAACAATGGACAGACGCCTGCACAGCAAGCTACTATAAACCTATCAAATTTATTTGATAGATTTACAACTTTGTCGCTAAGGCATTAAGGTTGAAGCTTGGGAAAACTTGACAGTTTGGGGTAGCTCGACCTGTTTGCATCTTTATGAAGAGCGAAAGATGAAAAAAGAAATTAAATTTAAAACGGTGGTTACTAGCCCGAAAACCTGACTATCAAAGACACGCAGCAGAAGATTCAATTGATGTCTTCTTTGAGATAAAACGAAGAGAGGTGTATAACGCGAAAAGTGAAAGACGATTTATAGAAATTGTTTTCGAGAATCAAGCTTGTATAATTTTTGCGGTCATTGCAATGGTTAGTACTATCAAAATTGAGCACATGTTCGCAAATAGCCGTGAGGTCACCCGTGATCTTAATTACGTATCGTATGATTTTACTGCATTGAACCGGTTCAGAAGGAAGTGGTCGAGTTTTTAGGACCTCCTTGTAATGGTTTTATTTTTAAAGATATCCAACTCACTTAACTCATTTTATGTTAGAGCTTGAAAAATGAGCATTGTTTTCATATTGCGTCACTTAATAGCAGACTTAATTACTCATTATTCTATTAGGACAATGTTGTCTGAAGGCCAACACTGACTAAAATTGCTTTGAATTTGATTAATGTCACACAACAAAAATAATTTACATTTGTATCTAATTAATTTAATTACTCATTACAACATGACATTATATTATGCTAACGATAGTATTTTCAATTCCATATGGCTCCCATGGGTGCCACTAAAATATTTACAACAATCCGAAACTAGTGATGACGTTAGGAAGTTCAGTGACATCATATTTCATGACATCATCCGACTAGTATAGCAAATTGCAAGTAGAAAATCGGAGAAATCCATAAGGAGAATGTCAAATGCAAATTCAATAGCATTGAATATTTGAACAAATTATAAAATGTTTTTAGCCTTTACGGATTCTGTGAATCCTGTTTTAGAAAATAAACATCTATCTCAATATGGACCAAAGAGATCGTAACTAAACGCTTTGTAGGAGTAAAGATGTGGAAGCCTTACAATAAAACTTCTTTCAACTAGGTTAAGACCGTTTAATCGGATCCGTATTCGCGTCAGATGTTGTTAACAGTGAAGAACGAAGTAAAATTGATAATACAAACTTTATAAAGAGATAGCAAATTCTGGTTCCAACACAAAAATAATTTAATACTGGTTTTAAAAATGACACTCGTCCTACGCAGTCAGTTTTTGGAACACTTACATAAACTACAAGCATTGGTTTTTTATGGCATACAAAATAAAACGTGTGTGTAAATTTATCAGATGGAATAGCGTCATAAACGAATTATTTCGCGAAGAATTCGGGTCAGTAGACAACTGAAGAGGGGGGAGGGTGGTTACAAAATTATCAACAGCTCGTAGTTTATCTCAGGAGTACGTAAATCAGAAGCGGCGTCTGTGTTACGCAACACGGTAGCGACATAAACAACTAGATTTTTAACAAGCCGTGCTTCCATCATGTGAGTCATTATCAACCAAATCTGGACTCAAGTCAACAACATTATCTTATACTTACTTACACACTTATGTAAACTTTGCATAATATTCGCTGAACATGACGTGATGCATACTCACAAGATTTAGGGCATTACTTTATCAGCGTAGATAGCGTCTTTCAAGAACTCAAAAATAATGCTTACAGCACACGAGAAATTACCAAACAACAAATGTAACAAGCGATGACACTAAATACAGAAGGGCACGAAGCAGTTATCGTCAATTACGCAAACATTAGCAAACATGGACATAAGTAAACAAAACTGTTAGCAGCTTTACCATAAGGGATTATAAACAGAAACATCAGTGAGGTCGCGCAGTAAAATATTGTCAGCATCCTTTTACGATAGATAAGCATCAAAACAAGTTGCAAAATGTCTATTTGGGCAAGTCAGTTAGTTGTGCAATAAATAAGATACTTAATCGAGACTCGATGATTTTGTGCAGACAATAGGCGTGGGCAGCAACTCAGCAACCACTGACGTAATCGAATTTGGACAATTAGTTTCTATGGAGTAAACAACTCGCGCACGAGATGTGGGTTATCGGTGTTCGCTCAGTATTGAGATAGCAATAGGAGATCCTCCTTCTTACCGAGGAGGCCTATGTCCCAATAGTGGGAACATTATAAGCTGATTATGTATGTAATGGGAGATAAACACGTTAGCGGTATTAGTCGATATATACGTTAATTAATGTGCTCCTAAATGTTTATCTTACACAACCACGTGCGCAAGATGGATAGCATTGAGGTAATTAAAATAAAAAGATAGACAGCTTTCAAGTTGTAAGTAGGGATAGGCGCGTTAGAAAGCTATCGCGATGCGTGTTGATTGACGTCAATGTGACACGTGCTGTTAGGTGACCTAAGACCCGTTTTCACAGCATATCCGCTTAGGTCCGCGCTTTAAACACATTGATAAGATTGATACGACGTTGGATCTTGGCCCAGAGAGAACGGTTGCTTCTAGAAATGCTGTTTGTGACCTTTATCGTGACAATCGCGTTACAACGTAGCGGTGCGGTGAATTATAGTAAGCTTAGCTGTTGGTAGATTTATTATAATTAACTTGGAGAGTGTTATCGTGACTAATTGTGAGATTTGATAAATTGCTGCTTCGTGAAACTAATTATAGGTTTGTGCTTTAATGAGCCACGCCTACGTAGGTGTAGTTTCTTAGTGCACTTATGTATGTAGGTATTGCATTTTTCTGAAGAATGTAGAACATGCGTACGACCTGGAAACGTATCAACAGAGTTGGCAGAGTTGTTGTTACCAAGCATTATTGCTAGACCAATTAGGACAACTGCATAATGCGCATTTTTAATTCATAACAAGCTGCACTAAAAACAGTGTCTAAACACTTCAAGTAAAACTTTTATGTAAAACAGTTTCAAAATACTACCGGCAGGGCTTTTTCAACAGATATATTATTTTATAACTATAATATTAACTGAATACAAAGTGATATACAGAGTGAAGTAAATGGTCTTATAATATTGCATTTCTATTCTTGGCATGTGGTGAATATTTACATCATAATTAGTCAATGTTTACATAAAATAGGATTACTACTTCGCGCATATTGTGTTGAAAATAATACCGGAATGTACCTGGATGGTAAGAATAGAATACATCGTGAGGAAAGCGGCATGTCCTAAAACCAAAAAAATAACTAATACTCCAATCCGTACTAGATACGCGTATGGATGCACTTCCTCTCACAGGGTAAAAACTTTTTTAAAGGACTGTTTTTAAGTTCTTGCCCAAGCTTTTCCATAGAGATTTACGTTTTGGAATAGGCTTTAACTTTCTAACTAACCGACTTACTGCTTAATTTTAATTTTGACAAAACAAAAGTGCCTGTAAATGGTTTAAGTTTAAAGTTCCAGCAGTCGGAATATTATAGACTGACATTGCTACAAACAGTGCGAATCAATAATGAAAATGCTAATGCATTTTAGCTATATGCATTAAAATGCATATAGATAAAATCAAGACGTTCAACGCATACCAACCGAAATAACTGATCCGTTAGTTAGATATCAGTAATAATTGTACGAAACTTCACACTTCTCTAATAACACTGAATAATTTGATTCTCGTACATCAATACCGTTATCAGAGGCAGCGTGCAAATGTAAACACACTGGATAAACATTGATAACTGGTTACACAAAGATGGCTGACATCAGGGATCTATTGAATAGTAACCCTGTCTCAGTAGAGGTTATCTAGTATCGAGGAGATAACGATTCTACTGAGTAACAAACAATTGTTTTTATATTAAAAAAAATATTTAATAAATGACCTAAATATTGTCATGATGGCAATAAATTTCTTTTAATAGGTGTGTTGATAAATAAATGTCATAACTTAGGAAGCGATTTCTCTGAAATTCGTTTCAGGATCTTTGAATTCTATTACTTAAAAACAATATGTATGATAAAATCGAACCGATTTTATTAACCTTAGTTTATAGTGCTCAGCATAGATATTTTCCGAAATCCAAGCGGGCGAAGCCAGCAGGCACAAGCTTTGCGTTCTAAATTAATTTCAATTGAAAGCACATCATCGGAACAATACGAGTACATTTCTTGAAAACTTTAGATAAACAATAGCTGGGTCTTGCCCAAGTTAATTGCAGTACACTCCTTACAACTAATGGGATGATGTCAGTGTCATGGGGGAAATTCAAAGCACGAGTGTTGGAACAATAAAACTATTGATTGCTATCAAACGGTATCTTAGCTAGACATCAGGCTCGCGAAGATTGTGCTGTGGTAATGAGCGACACCAAGATAATATCACAATCGACCATTGTCGCGTGTCGTTCACATTATCCAATGTACGAAATTGTGAAACATCCATTATTCTTTACAATATTTATGACTTGTGAGAATCTGTAGATATTTGATAAATTACCTTGCCGAAGAGTAATAAATCAATGGATATACATGTCGTTACTTATTTGTCATTGAGTATATTTGTTGTCAGGTGATTATTCAAAATATATGTGTGACTAAAAAATATTGGCAAGGAAGTGTTTCATTTCTCAAATCTTCTTTGCTGACATTTCGCACGCATTTAAACGCGATAAGCGAGCTTTGTGGCACCATCAACTGATTCTAATAAGATACCATATAATTGGATCAATTTCTCAGACATAGTACAACTACTGCCAGTAAGAAATGACTCAAACGCCAGACTGGTTGATAAAAATTTAATTATGTGCCAAAACCAGTGCGGCTTCAGGTGGCCGTTGGCATAGCGCCCGGACATGGCGTAAACAATCTATTTCAGATCTGAGAGTTGATTCGGTGTGTTATATTCTAACGGGACACTTCCCTCTACCTGACGGCCGCGTGGCTCTTTATATGGATGTGTATGACCACAAAATGGTATCCTTTCTTAGTGCCAATGATGTCACATTAAGTTTCAAGTCATTGTTGACGTCACAACCGATTGTTAAACTCCTGATTCAGGTCTGACACCTCAAAAGGACACGATCATCCATGACATAGTAGTGAATAAATAGTTATAATAGGTATGAACTGTAGTATGACAATTTGTTTGCGGTTTTCAGTCAAATCATACGATCGTGCGGTGAGTCGAGCACTAACAAAATATTTGCTTTGAGTTGTATGACTAATCGTTGGACATTAAGTAACCATTGCCGGGGTGGATGACCGTGTCTGTTTGTCGTTCGCTTAGAGGGCAGGTCTGACAGTAAATTTTGAGCAAATGTTCAAATGCTTAATAACCGATTTCAGACGAAGGTGTAGAAAAATTGATACGAAATAAATGTTAGCAAGTTTTACCGAAAATAGTACATCAACCCGGCCGACTTTTCTCAGGGTTGGAGTATCCTTGACGTCTTTTGATTGATCACCATGTCTGACGTAGTTACTTACCTTCTTCTGGAAAAATATGTCACCCGTTTAGAAGACATTGCCTTACCTGAAACAGAAATAGATGTAATGTTAGCTATATGTCACTTTAAATTGTCACTAATTGCTTCAACTGTGCTGTTTGATGGGTTGCTTTCATCTTTCACAGGTGCGTATTAAGATAGAATAGAATAGTTCTGCATTTAACCAGAGCAACTCGGTCTCAAAAGTCAAAAAATATTCTAAAGGGAAAATTTTCCTTCAGGAAATGTTTACAATAAAACGGGAACTGCCTCTTAGTTCCATTTTTATTGTTAATATTTCCTGAAGGAAAATTTTCCCTTTAGAATATTTTTCAACAAGGTCAGTTGCAAAGTTATAGTAAACAGAGAGCGGGGATTTGTGTGAACATGAGAAAAACACGTGGATGAGACAATCGGTTTGATTCACGTAGTAAACATGCTTGCTTGACGGTACACCTGCCAGACAGTTTTATATGCCTGATTTGTTTCATTTTGATGATATGTGGAGATTTTTTTTTTTTATAAGAATTTAATATTGAATCGAGATGACACCAGTGTCTTGTCTAGTTTTCTTGACATTAAAAATTGAGTGAGTATATTTATCTTAAGTAAGTAATACTGTATACAGCGGTAAAGCAATCTAGTCTAGACAATAGACGAAGGCCGGTAGCTTATGAAGAAATAAAAAACTAGAAGACACAGCACATAAAGACAAATAAGAACAAGGATAGAACATCACGTATGATAACAGATAGGTCTAATGTTACACATCCTCGCACATAATATCAACTCATGACATTGAACCTTGATCGCTCTTGCAACATAAAATAAGGCATACAAATATTTATTGAGTTTCACAAAGTTTTCCGTATGTATTGCATGGTAACGTTACTATTATTGACTAAGGCACACTTGGTTGTATAACAGAACGGCGGCATGGCACATATGTGCGATTAGAAATGCATAAATCACGTTGTGTCCCATGCGCTAGCGCTGCGCACGACTCACCAATGTGATCTCTATTATGCACAGCCTTTACGAGTGCCATTAATTTACACTGACAACCATTTTGTTGAGTAGTGGTTACAAAAGTCATTTTTACGACTTACAATTTCAAAACACAATACCTGTCATTCACTCTGGTTTCCTTTTGGAGAATATGTCTTTGTGTCTCTGCATTTTCCACGTAGTTATGTTTGGGATATTTGGTAACAGACTTTTCCGTTGCTAAATGAATGTAAAGGAAGAGTATACTTTTAAGTGGAAATCTTTCTGGTACCTTGATGTTTTGAGTACCTTATTAGAAAACAACACTTGCTCAATTTATATGCCCCTTTTTAATGCGAAAATCAGCTGTGCAATACATACACGTGCGCGTTGTTCTTTATATCCCTATACCTAATTGTTCTTTATTCTAATAGTGCAACAGTTGCAGCTGGTTACCATGTGAGAGTAAACCTTACGTAAGTGGTTACTGCCACATTATAAGTATTTATCCATTAGCTATTGTAGATATAAAACGTGGTTGTTACAGTTTTATCATTGTGTTCGGCGTGGCTTTTAAACACAATATCTGGAGCGTGAACAACTTGTAATCCAAACTATTCAACGTTTTGGAAAATCTTGTTCGATACTTCCGGCACTTTAGTTTTTATTATAATAAAGGACTAGATTCTGTCTGCGACTTAGTCTCCCGATCGAACCAGTCGCGTCTTATCGCATCGGCCGCCCGCACTTAATTTCTTCTGTGTGCGTTTTTATTTTTGCTCTTAAAAGCTGTTAAAAACTCTTAATTTAGCCCATTTCTTGGCAACTGGTATCGTGCGAAACCAGTAGCTCAGAACTGGGCATTACATGCAAAAATATTTTTTCAAACCCGACTGGTACTTCCCCAGAGATGAACGCGTTTAAAAAAACGAGTATTTTTCCTGAATAAACTATTGCCTCATATTATTTTCGGTTAGCGTTTGAAATTCGAAAAACAAAAGGTTTTTCATAAACATGAGTGTCATTGTCATTGAGATACTCAAGATTGCTAAATCATATTTGAATATTTCATTAGCAATGAAATAATAGGGTAACTATACCCAAATTACGGCTTCTAAAAATAACGTATATTATCTCATAAATACAGAATAACTCTCCACTGATTTACGAGTATCAGTTCATCTGTCAACAGTCGTGGTGTCCTAGTGGTTAAAACACCAGCCTCTCAAGTATGAGTGTGCGGGTTCGATTCCAGGTCAGGCAAGTACCAATGTAAGTTTTCTAAGTTATATGCACTTTCTAAGTATAGCTTGGACACCAATGACTGATTAAAAGGTGAAGGAAAACATCTTTAGGAAACCTGGACTTGTAAGTCTGAAATAGCTAACCCGCATTGAGTAAGCGTGGTGATTACGTTCGATCCTTCTCTGTATGAGAGGAGACCTGTGCTCAGCAGTGGGACGATAAAAAGATTGACGATGATCAGTTCATCTTTGAGATAAATATAATCGTTTAAGTTCTACTTGACTTTCAATAGCTAGTACTCTTTCAACAAAAGTATTTTTATGTGGACGTATAATCATGATTACTTGATGATATGCCGTACACGTTTATATTGATTTTATTAGAAGACTGACTAACGAATGTTAGGCATGAAACTAAACCACTTTGAATTCCAAGATAAATCAATTTGCTTTTTGTTATGTACAGCAGCTCTGTTCAACAGTGAACGTATACGTGGCCTGTTGTGTATGTTAAAACTATATTTGCAGTCTAGACCATCGCTCAATCATTGTCACTTATTTCAGGATAGTTTGCAATACACCCGTGCTCGACCTTTTAGTATGAGCAATGAGGATATGTCTTAGAGATAGCGTTGGAACCTAACTGAGAGTTTTTATTAGCTTTGCCCTATATTAGGTCTTACTCATGTATCGTGGATGTGTTTACAAAAGGTTAAGCAAACAGCCAGCCAGACCCGGAACAACTACCTATAGGTTATACAAATTTTTATTCCGTCCTGTAATCGAACCCGCGACACGCAAATCTTGCCGTCAAGTGATGTGTCTAGTAAGTACATGATGCTATTTTCATGACCAAAGTATTGATTTAGGAAAAAAATGTTCAAAGATTGTCTAAAAATCAGCAACGACTTCGGATTTTCTTGATGACTAATATTTGTACAAAAAGCCATTAGAACGTTTTGAGACCGAGATACTAATATACGAACAAATAGGTAACAAGTATGTATTCCTTTTTGGTTCTTTGTGCGATGATTTTTCATGCATAGCAAACACTATGGCTTAAGAAAAGCACTCGGATACTTCGCGTGGGAGGTGTAATAGACGAACGTACAAAAAATTTACTGTTTGCTATTTTAGCGGGGCAGATAAAAAAATGTCTACACTTTCATATATATTTTTACAGTACTTAACGTCAGCGCTGTTTCCTGTTTAATAGGTTTACATTCGAATTTAATTATCTTTCACTGAAATGAAAATTATCATCTCTATAATATTCTTCTACAGACATTAAATGATGGCGGTAACAAGATGTTTTCCGCTACCTATTCCACCTCATCCCAGGGTGAGGCCCTTAGGCATCTCAGCCTAGCATTGTATGCATGGAGCACCGTTATATGGTTGGCACCGTACATCAGATATAAAACCTACTGACAGACGATAACGGTAACAGGCGTTTCTTATGCGCGATACTACAGCCCACAGACATACGACGTTATTCAATGTTCTACATGATGTATCTTGACATAAGACAGGCCGCATTATGACGGTCTTATATGCTAGTAATAGTTCTATAAGTTTGCATGTCAATGTACTCGGTCATTTTTATGAGGGTGCCCATATATAGCCCGGTGATGTGAAGAGTGATTGGAGCCGTGTGGGAGGTAAGATGAATTGGCAAACGGAATCTAAGTTGATTTGTAGATGTCTGTTGATCATGATTGATTCGTTCATTTTGTTATTTTACTTAGGCGAAAATAAGTTATGTGGTACTATAAATTCACTGGATGCGAGAAGCACAGAGCCGAACTGCAATTTGAATCATTTTGAAGTCTATTGCTTCATTGCTCTATATGTTCAAAAATGTATCTGCTCAACAATGTAAATAACACAATGAATGCTGTTGAACTCTCAAATGAAAACCATTGCTACTGTTAGTGTGTTACTAAATTAGTTAGCGGACCCTGGGCTCCAACGCGAAAGCCGCGGATGCATCCAGGATTATATGCTAAGATGATGATGATGATGAGTGCATTACTAAATTACCCTGCTGGTCGAGGCTGGCTTTGGGGGAAGTCCGGGCCAGTTCAGCTGAAAAATTAACTGATTCAATTGTAGAAATATCGACCAATACTCGTATGACTACAACTTTGCGAACGACGACGCTTTGTGTGTGCAAATACCATTATGAAGCGAACATCAAAACGGTCGTAAAATAATATAAGCGAGGAAGCCCGAATCAATATAACACGTTATTATTCAAAGCAATTACAATGTGTAGGTTATTTTTATAGCCATGGTATAACTAAACATAACAAATAAAAGCCCACCAGCTGTTTCGTAAAAACAAGTTAATTAAGTAACTACTAATATTCTTCTGTTTATTTGAATATTGAACAAGCCAGAGGTTACGGGTCGTTGTGGCGAACATATTGAAATTGTCAAAAATAGACATGCGTCTACCGCAGAATATTGGCCTCCCCTTAAGATCGATAAAACGAATAAGGTGGAGAAGTCAGACTTGTCCCATTTGTATACTTGCTCCATGTACTTGCACATGTAAAGATAAGAATGAGTGGTTTTTGATCGCGATACATATGCTTTTGGACACTCACTTATTATCCTCGTTATATTGACCATGCAGAACAAAAAAATATAAATTGCCTCAATACGAGATTAACTAACGCGCATGTTTAATTACTCGTTAGATCTATTTGCGTGCCGGGTCAATGTTAGCCCACGGTTGATTGAAAGAGTTAAATAACGCCGCGTGTATAGGGCTGTCAATCTCAATATCTTAGCAGTACGTTTCACAATTAGGCACACGTACTTTTCCAAACGGTAAATAGACGTTCGTTAAAGGAATATTAATTTTGTCTCAAGTTTTAACTTGTAAATGTTTTAACATTTCAAGCTATTCTGGGAATATATTAATTGAAGCTGAGCTCTAAAGGCGTGGAGAATAAATTATAATTTATCTGTAGAATCAGTCATAAACTTATAGTTGAGAAAGACGCCTAAGTGCGTACCCGCAATGCCCATTTTTGGAGTCGATTTCCAAGAGGAATGAATGTGGTGTTGCCAACTAAGGGGACAATACGGGTTAACTTAATAAATAATTTTCTACTACAGATCTACCACCATGTTAACAGTGCTTTACAATGGTAGATATGACAGGACCTGATGATGCTACATAACCCAACCGCGTTTTACTGTATTTCAACTTTAGTATTATGACTAAGGTATTAATTTTCCTTCGCAAGAATTTTACGAGGTGGCCACGATGACTGTGGTAGATAAACGTGTCATGTTTCTATCATTAGCTACTTACTGCAAGTATAACATCGTCAATAATAATAAAATAGGTTTTTTGACCTATTCGCTTCAATAGACATTTACCGACTACTTAATTAGTTTTTCAAGCTTTATACGTCAATATGAGACTTATTATTTATCAATCAGAGTTTAGATAACATTTCTACAAACAATAACAAAAAATGGAAGTAGAAAACAAAGTAAATGAAAGGCCAAGGTTATGAAGTGATATATGATAACTTTTTCAGGCAAAACAGTTTTATACATACAAGTAAATATTCTCATTAAAATGACAATTCAACAAAGACAAAGACATTCTTATTTTTTATGATTTCTGTAAAATTTGTAAATTGCACGCTTTAGAAATATATTTTCTTCTTTTCAGAATGAATTTTAAACGGATTTGTAGGAAATACGTAGTACGTACATCATTGAACTCGCTACTGTCCAAAAATCCATTAAATTTAAATTTAAAATATATGAATGGAATTACGTCTTGTCAAGTTACAAAGGTCAATGCAATCTGAAATATATAATGGGACGCACAAAATTTGTATTATAAAGGATTTTTAAATTAGGTTGAAGCAATATTACTTCAGTTAATATGTCATAAAAAAAATTACAGGTAATTTACAGGTTCAAATGAAAAGTTGAATAAATTCAAGAACAAAATTTTTATTCACTTCAATTTAATTCCAAGAAAAACATAGTCATATAATTTCTACTAAATCATCATCAAAGTAAATGAGATAGCTTCCCGATGTAGGTACACATGGAATGGTGGAACGTTTCACGCGACCCAATGTTAGGCAAACATCGTCTCGAATACTTGGCAAATCGGAGAGGAATCTTTGGCACAGACGGCAAAGTCACGCCCCCGATTTGTGCCTAACGGGTCCAAGATGGCACTCGCTAAATATTTAAATCATACACCATTGTATTTGAAAGTCAAGACCTTTAACAACTGTTGATTTAAGTTGGTTTGGTGCTTTAGTTTTGGTTTTTTGCGTGACTGTCTGGTTTCTAAGCAGTTTTTTGGATGTAGCATCTAAGATGTTCTTGAATGTTGTGCCACATTAGTAAAAGTAGTCTTGCTAACCCATAGTCCAAAGTAAAATTACTTAATATTGGTGTCAATACAGACATGGCAATTTTCAAATAATTTTGCCAAATGAAACGTTAATCACATCAAATTGGTAAATCATTAAAATAAAACAGGCTATCGGCGAGTAACATTATCAGCTGTACCGTTTGCATAATCCAATCGCAGAGGAGGATTGCCCTGCAAATTGGTGTCACTGTTACGTATTATCACGCAAGGCCGTTGGTACTACAAATACGACAGAAGAAAAAATAATGTCTATGTAATTAATTAAACGAGATACACTGTTGGAAAAACACCAAATTAATTGCATAATTTGTATAGTCTTTATTGAGGAAGTGTTTCATGTCTGAACATATCATCATCAACAACCTTCTTATCGTCCCACTGCTAGGCACACGTCTCCTCTCATACAGAGAAGGATCGAGCGTAATCACCAAGCTTGCTCAATGCGGGTTGGCGATTTCAGATTTATTATAAAGTCCAAGTTTCCTCAAGATGTTTTCGTTCACCTTCAGTCATTGGTGTCCAAGATATACTTAGAAAGTACATATAACTTTTAGAAAAGTTGCATTGGTACTTGCCTGACCTGGAATCGAACCCGCGCACTCATATTTGAGAGGCTGGTGCTTTAACCACTAGGCCACCACGACTTATATTATGTCTGAACATATGTAGTTATACTTATATTATGTCTGAACATATGTAGTTAACTAATTGATTTTCACCCGAGATCAATTATTACTCCTTTGGTTAATAGGGAACTATTCAAAAGAGAATTTATTGTTTCAGCTCCACGTAGAACTAGAGATGTCCCAGTGACAGTTACTGATTAAGTCTTGTTTAAGGACAAGTCTTAATGAATAACAGTCATAACCAAAGAAACGGTTACTAATTGAATTTTAATTGGACTAAAAACTTCCGACACTCATAAATAAATAATAATATTAGTCAGCAACTTATCATAACTTATTCATTATTCCAATCTCTGATCCTAACAAGTTACTGCTTTACGTTGCCTTAAGCGCAATATTGCTTTCTCCATCGTAAAAAAAGAAAGGAGTTTTATAAGAGGTTCTAAACCTCATTAACCAAGAACGTTAATTTTACAATACTGTTTGTGTTATATGACCTTTAGTGCTTTGCTAGCGGACAGTTTCTTCATTAATAGTAACGTCATGAATTCAAAGTAACAGGTAAATTTGTTTCCTAATTATTTTAGCTGTTGCTTTTAATTACTACTCTTTCCCCTAACATTTACTGACTCATTATGCAGATAGCTTAAAATGGTCATTTTGTCCAAAGTCGTATCGTTGTAGATTAATATGACATATGTATGTAATTTAAAACTATTTGTAACAAATGTAATAGGGATGTTTCCTGGGTAAAAAAAAAATGATTCTATTTAGTCCGTCATTCAGATTATAAAAAAATATTGGATACGTATATTTTGTTTTATCAAACCAATAAAAATTGTCAAATATAAAAGGCATCTAAGATCAGGAGTGGTGGCTGGTGACGTCACTGGCCGCTAAAAAGTGTAGCGTGCAGTTAACCTCACACGAGTTTTCAACGCGCTGTATCGTCTTCATTTTTTGATTATATGAAAAAAAAATACGCGTCTAGTATTTTTTTGGAAATCTGACTGACTTATTAGGTTTTTTAGTCAAATACCCTATTACAATAAAATGAAAATGCATTATGCACATACACCAAACATCTTATATGTGGTATTTACGAGGGGACTCTAGTGCCGGGGAATTTGGAAAATAGGTATTTGAAGAAAGTATTGCCGTCGCGCTGCTACCAACCTCTCCCGAAGGGAAGAAGTAAAGTGCGAAAAGGACATCTGCATCACTGTCAATGGGATCTGTGCCCTAAAATATCACATTGGAAGATTCATAAGTTAAATTGCATTTATGTTTAAATTTATTAAACTAACTTTATTATTTATTAACTTTTTTTATTTACTATCTTCAATAAATTAAAAATAATATATAAAACCAAGAAATGAATTAAATGCAGATTTTTCATAGATCCGACTTAAAAGTCTCATCTGAGTTGGTGGAGAGGTAGAATTAGCTCACTTCATCGAGGACTGACAATATTGACAGCTCGCTTCAAATTCACTGTGGGCTCACATCTAAATTGGCACGGTGCGATTTTTAGAAGAATAGATTGTTAGTTACATGACGTCGTATTGTGTAAGCGATAATTTGGCTCCCACATCAACTAATTAGATATATCACAGAGCAAATCGAGTGAATGTTTACGAATGTATCTTTCGTTGCGCTCGACCTTTGTGGGTGAGACATCAAGGCCGATCACCGGCGAACCGGAAACGCTGGACAATATGGGTCAACACCCAAGTGTGAAGTTGAAGCATACCTAAGATTTACCCAACGATTTCGGATGTGGTTGTAGAACTAATCCTCTCTGAGAGTCAGGTTGCGTTATGAGCGAATTTGAGACGGATTTCCTTTTAAATTTTTATACGATAATCAAATTAATTGGATGGCTTTACTTATAAGAAGCGTTGGTTTTTATAAGACTGTTATGTGAACAGAAAACGAATATGTGTGCCAACCATTTCATAGTGTTTATGACACCAGTTTCCACTTTTTGCCTTGTAGTCGAGACGTTGGGAATTTACAATTAGATTAATTTCCTGTAAAGACGGATCTTATTCAAACAGCAGTTACTGTCAAACAAAAAACATTTCTCGAATCCAGTAATGAATACAACAAAAAAGAAAAAACCGACAAGTAATCATTTGGCAAATCAGTTGTATAACACGTGATCCACGTAATTCATGTTTGACGACGAACACTGATGTCACCGCTTCAGATGACTGTTTGTGAACGAGATACTCTATTTCCGAAGATAACTGTGTTAGCATTTATCATTGACAATAGTTAGTCATGCATTAGGAAGTGTGGTTATATTTCCGCTTAGCGTAAATGCTGAAGCAAAATTAAGCGATTCTCATGATATTGGATCTCGTTTTATAGCGCATAAAATTTTTGATTGGCAGTCCATCATGCCGCGACGAAGCTCTATCACAGCGACGGTAACATGAAGCAACAAAGTAAAATCACAAGCAAACAAGGCTTCCAAGGTACAAAAAGTTACTTTCTGCAGGGGAATTTCGCCTCTGCTAGTAAGGAGAAAGATGTAATTTCGTGTGCGTAATTGTATTGTTGTAGGTGACGTCATGTTGAGTCCTTGTACGGCTGGGTGCGCCGACGCATCCCGAGGTTGCGGTTACAACCACTCGGGATATGTTTCAATGTCATGTGAGATGACGTTATTGCGTTGTTGCTAAGGGCATGGAGATGAAGGTAGAGCCGCACCACGACCTGACTAATAACTAGACAACTGCATTGTAAGAATTTAAATGGAGATTAAGTAAGTTCATGAGCTTTGCTAACTTCTTCTAAGAGTGTTCAAGTTAGTTATCTGAATACGCCAAATAGAATATTTTATGTTCATTTAAATGCATACTTAAATGCTTTTCTCATATATTTAAAAGCCTTGCCTTTTCCGGCCAACCCTTTGTGAAAGTTTCAAGTATCTTTAGTTACTATGCCTATAATTGTGTCTGTCTTAGTGTTTGGGTGATTCACTAGTCATAAAACCAATGGAAAACTTTCAATTTATGAAATTCTAATTTTTTTTCTTCTTTTTCTAATTGAGCTACTGTCCACTCTTCAGCCAGTGTCACGTGGAGATGGCAACGTATACGTAGAGGCGAGCCGCCGACTTTGCAGGTCGTGGTAGATCAAAAGAAATTAGTAACAACTGCAATCTTGTATCAGAGTTAAAGCTGCTTGACATGTCATGTCACGACTAGCGACTGTCGATTGTAATGACTTGTCGACACGGTTGGTGTAGTTGCTGAGCGATGGACTGCTGCGCTGCGTGTCGCGGTTCCGATCTCCGCACGGCCCAAGTATTTGTATGACCTTAATTAGCTATTCCGCGTCTGCCTGTTACTGTACTGTACTTACTGACTTTAAATGTTTGTAAACGCACCCACAATACAGGAGTAATTCCTAGTGGGCCAAAGTCATGTAAAAAAAAATGTATTTGTCTCATATTTGGCTAAGATTTATCCAAAACGAGCGATTCATGCCCCGTCGATTTATGATGTTGACGAAAGTAATAAGGCAGTATCTACTTATAATTTGCACAAACCCTCAAAGATCACGACTCCTCTAACAATCTATGATCAAAGTACAATCGCTTACTTATTTCTGTTGTAACTGCGATTATTAGAAAGGTAATATTGGCAAAGATAGCACAATTTCGCCGCGTGTCCGGTGGGGCTGCTTGTACAAAATGATGAATTGCGAATGGCGAATCTATGAGGTCATTACATTTCTTTCGGACGTCGAACTCTCTACCGGTTGGTTGTTGCTAGGTAGATTATAACGGTCACACCATAGTGCCTCTTTACGGGTACAAGGCAGCAAATTACAAAAGTTGAACAGCAATTAGGCCGTTGCTTTAACAAGTCTGCAATTATTGATAATAGTAATGTTTCTGTTAGGTGTACGGCATAAGACTCAAAGTGGAGCGGTGATGAGTGTAGTAACGGCAAAGAGTGGTTTGGCGGCAACAAGAGTGATGGATGTGAACGTGCTAGCAATGTCACTTTGATCGAAAAAAGTTATTAAAATAATTGTTCGTATGACGATAATTCCTGATCTTCTATGTCTATTACTTCATCCTGAATTCCTTTACGTAACAACATAATTCATTTTTATCATTATTTTTAATGAGATTGAATAAGTGCTTTTCTGTGTATTAATAAAATATTCTTTTTAGATTGTATTTTCAGCTTAAACGAACAGACCTTTAATCAAAAAGCTCCCTTTGAAACTGGTGAAATATTCCTTAACGTATAAAATAACTAGCTTTCCGCCCGCGTGGAATTCGGTTATATCGCGCTTTTTAGATTTCCATCTGGAAGATCAATTTTTTCCGGGATAAAATGTCCCCTATTATTTAATCCGGACTACTAACTTTATGTCTGCAAAATTTCAAAGCAATAAACATGTGAATAGCTGTAGGAAGAATCAATGGGGGATACATACACATTACGATGTCAATGTACACTAGCATATTAATTGTCACTACAATAGTGACGCAACTCATCTAAATGCAGCAAGGAGCACGTGTTTGAACACGCTTATAAGGCAAAACCACTGCTATTATTTTTTCTGCACTTTTAATTGCATTGCTTTAGTTTTATATGGTCTTGATGATTTATTAATTGTTATAGCAATGTGTTGGTGCACGTGACAATAGAGGGCATGAATGATATCGCATTCTTGTACTTCGTAGTACAGATAACTCTCGTTACTTAAATTATTCTGAGAATTCCAATGATTACGCAAACCGTTGTTCTTTAATGAAACAATCGTCTACTTATAAAGTTATTATAAACAAATAACAAGTCACAACACGGTGTAAGAAAAAGTTATTGGTCGGGGTTTAAAAAAAAACAGTAGTTGCATACAAATCCGCACGGCGAACAACGAACCGATGAAAAATTTTAGCGATGGTTGGGTCTTATTGAAATAATGTACTGAATTTACGAAAAAGGCTTAAGTATACAGATACTTATGCCTTTCATTATCAATCACTTCATTTCATTACAAGTCCTGACCTTTGATTCATAAGTATATGTTGTTAAACCAACTTACGCTATTCTTAAATCAAATATCTCCTTGACACGCAATGTCATTTCAATGTTCGTAAAACTACATCTTTTCTTTTTTAACGACGTTGTTTTATTGTCTTGTTGAAAATATAATATTTTAAATAAAGCATTCTCAGAGTTTATTCGTTTATTGTCAGTACGAAAATAAAAACTGGACTAATCTTGCTGCAACAAAGGAAAAATGAGTTTGTTTGGGTTTGATATTTTGGGAAATTTGTGTCAGCTACATTACTGAATGTTCCTACAGATGACACTGGAACACATCACACAGGCCTCTTTTCGCTGAGGGGGACTGAGCAAGATTCTAAAACACGGGCATAGTGCTGCTTGGTAAAAGTAACATGTCTTCAAATTCTCAGTTCTAGGACATGCCTGATTCCTCACGAAGTTTTCTTTTACAAGTTTGAGAAGAGGTGTTTTATTTTTTTACATTGTAAATCGGCTTTCTGTTTGTTTGAAAAGACCTGTGTTTTATTTATTTTTTTTTACAAAGTAAATCGCCTTTCTGGGTTCTACCCCACGACTTACTACTTGTAGGGGCTGTTGCCAATGGGCCACCAGCCCACCACTGCTTATGAATATGCATCACTTGGTTCTACATTGGCATGACCATGCCAATAACTGCACTTGTCGTACAGATAACACGTGTTGCTCACGTGATAGAAGCAACAGAAATATATAACGAAGACATGTAATCCATATTATGATTTTAAAAGAGTGTCCATGGACCTTCTTGCACGTTCTTCTCTATAGAGATCTACGCTTTGGAACGTGCAATTTAGCTTCACTTTTCTTGGACTGACCGACATTGACTATTCAAAAGCACCAACTGTTGGTTAATTTGAAACAAACAATTTGGATTTGATTTGTTCGCAAACCTATTTTGTACGTACTGGCTCAACAGCTTCGCGTCACAAGGACTTCCCTGTTAGCAAAGTTAGACCCTACTATTATTAATACACTTAGGTGTTCAACACTTTTTACAGATATGTACGCACGGGTACATATCAAGGCTTACACAACGAGTATAAGCTGACCTCCGATTGACCGAAAAACCTATACAATACGAGGTCAGCTAGACTGGAAATTCAGAGCTTGGTGTGTAGTCATGTGTACGTACAAACCTATCAAAGGCACTCGGGATGCGACCGCGCGAACTAATATGGCCATAATTGCTTACTTTTCTCAAGCTTAAGCACTTTGGCAAAGAATTCATCACGAAGATTACTTGTGAAATATTATAACGATCTCGTAGAATTTTATCACGCATTCAGGAGGATCTGGAATGCGTAATAAAGTAGTTACGACTGTGTCTCTGTTAAATCTCGTGTCTTAAATGGGATACTGAAAATGAATTTGTATGAAAAAGTTTTCGGGACATATTGAGAGCACGTTTTCATTTTATGTAGCAAATTAAATTGAAGGTTCTTATCAAAGGAGGAAATCAATTTAATATTTGTCGGCCATGCTGTGAAATGGGATTGAACGATGTTTTGATGTATTTACATCAATTCAGTAGATTGGGAAGGATTTCATGCACAAAACTTTAAACTCGTTAGAACCTATAGGCAGGTAAATTATCATCTCAGTGTTAATAACAGTCGCATCAAAAACTTTTTCAGCGTTGGAGTCTGGGGTCCGCTTTACCAGTCTAACTGCTGAGTTTAGCTAAACTTCGATTAATTTTCCGTGAAGCGACTGTCGTCTGACCTCCACAACCCGAAGGCGATATCGAAGCATTAAATATGATTTAATAATTTACTAATAATAAAAAGTTAGTTGTCAGTTATAGGACATGCCTGTCTCCTCACGATGTTTTCTTTCACAAGTTTGAGAAGAGCTGTGTTTTATTTTTTTACAAAGTTAATCACTTTTCTGGGTTCTACCCTACGACCTACTACTTGTAGTGGCTGTTGCCAATGGGCAACCAGCCCACCACTGCTTATGATTATGCATTACTTGGTTTCTACATTGGCATGACCATGCCAATAACTTAACCATTAACTTTTGGATAAAATAGTTTCCAAGATCGCACGCTCGTATGGCATCTCAATTGCAGACTGCTTTAGTGTCTGGTTCGTTACCTCAGTTCCTAACTACTGGAATAACCGACCTGCTCCATAAATCAGGTAGCACCGCGGAACCCAAAAATTATAGGCCGATCACCTGTTTACCGACGGTCTATAAAGTTCTTACACCCATTTTGAAGACTAAAATTTACAAACATATTGACAGCAACACCATCATGTCTGCCTCTCAAAATGGATGTAGGAGCGGGGCCCGCGGTACTAAGGAGCTACTCCTTATTGATATGGCCATTAGCCAACAGGTTCGTCGTTCCCGAAAGGATCTGTCGACATGTTGGATAGATTATAAGAAGGCCTATCTATGACTCAGTACCACATACATGGCTCATGCGGGTGCTGGAGTTGTATAAAGTGGATGCAACTCTGCGCACCTTCCTGATGACATGTATGAGGACATGGAGGACAGTCCTTCGCTATCCAGGATGTCGAAAAATTCAGAAGAATAGCGAACCGATAAGGATCGAGCGAGGAATATTTCAGGGCGATAAATTGAGTCCACTTTGGTTTTGCTTAGCATTGAATCCTCTAAGCACACTATTGGAGGATTCAGGTCTAGGCTATCGGTTGAGGAGAGGTGGTCAGGTTATATCGCACCTCCTCTACATGGATGACCTGAAACTTTTTGCTCCCAACAATTCACAACTGAACGAGCTACTGAAAATTACTGAAATTTTCAATAGCTCCATCAGGATGGAATTTGGTGTGGACAAATCTGCGGTCATGCATGTAAAGCGAGGAGAGATTATGGAATCCGTGGGAACCCAACTCACTGGTTCCATAAACCTTAGAGCCCTCTCCGCATCCGAAACCTATTAGTATTTGGGTATGTCGGAAGTGTTGGGTATCAATGTTACTGACATGAAGCAATCGTTAAAGGAACGCTTCTTAGGCCGCCTGAAAAAAGTACTTAATAGTCTTCTATCAGGCGGAAACAAGGTGCGCGCTGTCAACAGTTGGGTCATGCCGGTACTCTTTCGGCATACTCAAATGGACTCAAACCGAACTTGACGCCCTGGATCAGAGGGTCCGTACGCTACTGACTGCAAATCGACTGCATCACCCACGGTCATCGGTTATGAGGCTGTATATCCCGCGAAAATGTGGAGGTCGCGGCTTTTTAAATGCCAAGACACTCCACAATCGCGAGATATACAGTCTCAGGGAGTATTTTCTAGAAACCGACGTGGGGCTGCATCGAGATGTGGTCGCGGCTGACAAGGGCTTCACTCCGCTCTCCTTGGATAAAAAGAACTGGCGTAAACCAGTAGTGTTTGACACAAATGATCGGATGGAGGTATGGAAGAGCAAACAGCTTCACGGACGCTTTTTCCGAGCCCTACACGGGCCCGATGTAGATTTGCAAGCGTCCGTAGCCTGGCTACGTTTCGGTGACCTCTTTGGGGAAACCGAAGGTTTTGTCTTTGCAATTATGGACGAAGTTATGATGACGAACAATTACCGGAGATTTATTGTGAAAGACGGCACAGTTGGCATCTGTCGGGCATGTCACAGGCCGGGGGAATCAATAAGGCATATTATCTCCGGATATTCTCGTCTAGCTAACGGAGAGTACTTGCATAGACACAACCTTGTAGCCAGAATAATTCACCAGCAACTTGCTCTTAAATACAACCTTGTAGAATCGGAGGTGCCGTACTACAGGTATATGCCCGACCCAGTTCTCGGAAATGGCCTTATCACATTGTACTGGGATCGATCCATCATCACTGACAGGACTTTTGTTGCCAATAAGCCTGATATAGTGATGGTGGATCGATCAGAGCGGCGTGCAATGATTGTTGATATAATCATCCCACATGATGAGAACCTCGTGAAAGCCGAGAAAGATAAACAAATCAAGTATCTTGACTTGGCTCACGAGGTTGTCGACATGTGGAGATTCAGCAATCATTGTACCGATAGTCGTGACAGCCAATGGCTTAATAGCCAAGAGTCTCGACCAACACCTTAGGAGGCTCTCGTTAGGCAGCTGGATCAAGGGCTTGATTCAGAAAGCGGTACTGCTGGACACGGCTCGCATCGTCAGGAAGTTCCTCTCTCTGGAGCCCTGACCGCCGGTAGCTTGGACCCTGTTCCCGATACCGGTGGGCTACTATTTTTTATATTTTTAAATGTTTTTTTTTATTTATTTATATAAATATTTAAAAATATAAAATAATATGTACATATAGAAAAATAAAAGGAATAATAAAATTTAGTACATTATTAGAGCAGATCTCTTAATGACTATTACATTTTTCGTCTAAACTTCTTAACTGAGTGCAAATACTTCACGACTTAGGCAAATACATAATGTAATTCGCCTACACAGTTTTCAAGTGCACTAGGAGTATTTAAATATTTATTTATCAATTGAACATGACTTACTGCTAACACCTTATAAAACCTACAGTTTCAAGGGCCATTACAGCTGTCTCGGTAATTAATCTGAGACTTAAAGCATTATAAATAATTAAGTCATTTCTCTATATCTGGCTTAGCGTGGCTCTCGTATTGCTTGATAAAGCTAACAAACATTAATTGAATCATAGTAGATTGGTAGTAAATTTAATATAAAAACATGAATTAATTAGTTAATAACAAGCAGCGTTATCCGAATTCATAAAAAAAACTAGGTACCTAATCATAAGAGCGTTTTTATCGTTCGCATAAATATACACATTATTCAAACCTCGATCTCAACACCCACTCGTTTTGTTCCTCTACCTACGTATATTTATAATAATGGCGGATAAATAAACAATAATGACCTTCATATTTGCCAGCAAAATACAGATGGGTATCTCTAATCAACATAATATTTATATTGTTGTACCCTAAACAAATCAAAAAATTAATTTATTATTGACCTGTATGATAGGTTTATTACGATAATCATCGTATATCAAGTTCGCATCACATATCGCATGTAGACTTGCAATTTTGTTGTACATTCGGTGCCTTGTGGTGTAGTCGTGTTCAGTACCCTTGCCGTGACATCTAAATGCCCAAGTCAATAACCTGCCAGCAAAAAATCTACAATAACTCCACACTGAAAGCAGCCGACGCTCTATTCTTGGAGCATGACGTAAGCTTCATCGTGGTGCTCAGAAATTATGAGTTAAATTACAAGACGATCAACACGTATGGCTTTGGGATTCCTTGGGAGGCATGCACATTTATCGTGATTATTCAACGTCTCGTCGTTAACAGTTAATGATATGAAGGATATAAATGCTCGTTCATGTTCAAGCGGACATTAGGGATGGCCAAAAATCTCAAATGTTTCCTTGATGATCTGAATGTGCATTTGCAAGACATGTAATCGTGCAGATGTGTCTTTATTTAAAATGGTTAACAGTCCGCCACAAAAGTGACGGCTTTGATGACTGGCGTTGCAAAGTTAAAATTGTCTCGAGATCTTTTAACCTAATACGGAACATGTCTCACGATCATTTGTTAAACAAAGATCTGAAACGAATCATAATCATGAACTACAAACATTAAATATTGGAGCTATTTTAAAGATCACGGCCACAAAATTGCTGAGCAAGAGTAACCTCCTGCAGTCATGGGTATAGATAGCGCAAAACCAAAACTTTGGAAGTATAGTTAAATAATATCCATGCTAGTTTTAATGTTCACCCATTACAAAAGTAATTATAAAGTTAATTTTTTTTTGGTGTGACATTTTATATCTCTTTTTTTTTTTTACTTCTGTTAGTATATTTTCTGTGTTACATAACGTAGGTGTCGAGTGAAAACCTTCGCGACTTGATTTTTTTTTTGGACAAACTGACGGACTAATCATGTTGTCAGTATGGATAGTATCATGTGACAATGCCAAAATCCGCCCACAAGCAGGCGTTGCTCTATATCAAGATTTGGCTCTGTACTTCCTACTACTTTTGGCATCCAACCCAGAGATACATTTTCGATAATATTCTAGACTACATGAGGCAGTGTTGAACAGTTGTTAAACATAGTTAACTCTAACGCTAAATCAAACAGTTACGAGCCTGTTCAAAGTATAAGTAGTCGATATTGATCAATTGCCTAACGTCTTCTAGATTATGCATAGAAGGTACAAGTTTAGGTTATTAGGATGCAGAGCAGAGACTCCGCCAAGACGTGATTCAGAAGACATTATGCTTTACCGATTGTATCTCATGTTTGCCTTCTGTGAAACCGAATTGAAATGGCATATTCATAATTTTGTCTTCATCCATTTCATCACTCCTCAGGTGCCATCTTGAAGTTAAGGACTTACCTGTTGAAGTATCTAATTAAGAAAGATGTACAGCCTGTAAAAAATCTTGCTATCAAGCTCTTTGACTTTGTTTAGGATATTTGTATACATTGCAATTTATTTTTTGAAATGTAAACAAACTGTTGTTTTAATGGTTGTTTTGAAGAAACAGGTGGCATCATTTCAATATCACATCTCTCATCAATCACTTTGGGAAGAATTTAAAAATAGCCTTATTTTGATCGACCGTTTAAAGTTGTTCAGGTATAAAGTAAGGCATATCTAATTAAGAAAGATGTACAGCCTGTAAAAAAATCTTGCTATCAAGCTCTTTGACTTTGTTTAGGATATTTGTATACATTGCAATTTATTTTTTGAAATGTAAACAAACTGTTGTTTTAATGGTTGTTTTGAAGAAACAGGTGGTATCATTTCAATATCACATCTCTCATCAATCACTTTGGGAAGAATTTAAAAATAGCCTCATTTTCATCGACCGTTTAAAGTTCTTCAGGTATAAAGTAAGGCAATAACAAGGACCATCATTGTTTTATTTAGGCCTGACGTCACCCGTTGTCGACAGGAAAACATATGTTTGACTTTGACATTGCACTGTTTAGAACGTTAAACTCAATATCTTCTTTGAATTAATTATTATACTAGTTATATTACCAATATCGACAGTTCGATGTGACGACTGAACAAAATTATTGTTAGTACACATAGGATGAAACAAATATTATGTCGTTATTAAGTTGAAGACGCTGAGAAAATTCAGTGACCTTTGAATACAACACAAAAAACATCTAACAGCACAAACAAAATTAAATATTCGGCAACACATAAAACAATCAGCACAAAATGGTTTCTACCACCAAAAAGAAAAAAAAAAAAACACTCAGCAGGCAAGCATGCACACATACTAGGAACGTTGTATGGCGTTCTAATAGTAAAACAAAATTTAGAAACGACCCTGACCCACATAAAATTATACAGTACAAAAATGAAACCATCACCTCTTACGTTTGACCAATGGAACACTAGCTTTGATTTAAACATAATCTGATAACACAAACATTAGGAGCCATTTTCATGACCAAATGAAAAGAATCTAATGTAACAATCTGTCCATAATCTTTTTATTTTACTTTAAAGCTTATATTCCATTGGCAACAAAAACAGCCATAGCCAGAGAAGCCAAACGTTCCGAGCGTGGAGCGCGTCTACCTGGAGTGCTGCTGCCTCTCGTTTGGCGGCGGCGATGGCGCGCGAGAGGAAGTCGTCGTCTGGTCCCGAGAGTCGTTCGCCGTCGCAGGGCTGCCTGCACCGCTACCGCCCAGCGCCAGCGCCAACCCGTTGATGCTGCCGACACACGACTACGTCACCACAGCCCTATCGTCGAGGACCCAAAGACCTAGCTGCTCCAACCATCCCTCCAAAAATAACTCGACGCAAAGACAACATGAAACATATGATTCTAAACTAAAGTTAGACAACATTCAGTGAAACTTTGGAGCAGATAAGCCAAAACTATTTTCATACTAGGATCGATAATTACAATTACATTGCTACTATTCTAATTAATGTATAACACGATGATCTAGTAGTTTGTTACGAAATAATAATCTATTGATTATTTTTATTGATCCCGCCAAGTTTTATTCTTAGAGTACTTCTCATGTCTCCATCTCTCAAATTTGTTTAAAAATGTTGTTAAGACTACGATCAGCCGAGCGAAGCAGAACATTCTCAGCGGGGTGAAGATATAAGCAGTGTTGTTTAGTTAGTGGCAAGGCATCGGGAGTGTCAGTCATAATAAAGGTAATTTTGGCAAGCAAGCATTCCGCACGCAAATTGTTATAGACATTGCTGATGACAATATTATCATACAAATCAAATTCATTCATAGGTGGAGAGCCATCAATCAAAGAACAAACGTGTCAGATGCAATAAGAGTTGGACATTGTCCATCTGTTGCAATTGAAATTAATTAAAGTAACGTCACTGAGACAAACTGTAATGTTAGCAATGTAACAATGAAGTAAATCAGTCGGGTTTCAAGCGTTTCGACTATAGAATAGTAATGACAATCATGGAGTCGAGAAAGATAAGCTTCAATATGAAGCCGCTGAAGATTCACTAACGTAACAAGGAGTGGGCGAGAACAGGCAATTAGTAGAGCTGTTCGCGTCAATCCTGTAGAATAATGTCGCACGAAACGCATCTAGAGTATGAATGGGACAAATGCGTAAGACTCAGTCGTCAGACAAAGCAGCCGAGACGTCGCCGTCGTCAAGGTTGGGCTTTGTTACAATAATATAAACTAAAATCACTCTCAGGTATACAATTGGCTAAACCTATTTATTTCAATAGAGTATTTATATTGACAGGTGTTGTAAAACGAGAAGTTACTGTACAAGTACAGTTGGTAACAAGCATGATTGACGTCATAATATGTTTAGATGTGAAAGAGTTATTATGCTGGTTGTGAGAGGACTTATTTAGCATTAAAACAGGATATAGCTAAAATTACGTATCGTGGTGTAGGATTTGCAGAAGTTTTAACAATCAAAATAATAAATAATGATAAATGTAGAGTGGAGAAAATAGATAATACGAAAGACGATAATGATCGGTTCGTGTTCGTGATGGAACCGATGGTATTTGCAATTAACTTCTAAGACTAGTGTGCGATATAAACAAATTTAGATAAACGTGTTTAAAATACCGCATTAAATTGTGACTACAAAAAGAATACGGCTATCTGTAACTTAATCAGTATTTCAATGAAAGCCGCCAATGGAGTTTACTTAAATGTTAGCAAATGATCTTTATCTTTGGCCATATATAGTTTAAATACTTTTAGAAGTCAGGCAAAGAAAAAATTAAATCCTTTAAATACAAGCTCTCCTTACGGTGGTGGTTACGGGTTTCCTAATTGTAACTTAAAGATTAACTATTAGTGGAATTTGAACACATTCATGTTCAAATTTGATTCATAAGTCGATGAAACCTTTTCTTTGAGGAACTCGCCAGATTAAATAACAAGGAAGGGAAAACAAAGTAGTGTCACTTACACTCATTATAAATGAAATTAAAACTAAAATTTATGCGAGTTCTCTGTACAAACAGACCAATTTATGCATTTCCGTTGACAGTACGTTATAATAAAATTGTCTTGAACCACCTTCGCATTAACAGCGCATATTTCCGTAAATTGTAATTTTAACATGGCCATAAAATGTGAAGGTCGGACATCATGGTCCACCAGGTCACATTTAGCGGAAGTTTGAATTAATCGCAAACTGTTATTGTTAACATCTGCGGAAAACAGACGCCTTTTGTTTATGCAAGAGCGAGCATTTCTCAGTGGAATTACTCATTATGCAAACAAATATGAGAAACGATTTTCGTGAAAGAGGCGTAAGTATGATAGAGCTGTAAATTATGAAGCTAGTAACGTAGCTAGTAAGTATATATGATGAATTAACTCGACTAAATTTCAACAGGTTGCACCAGTGTTTATTGCTTCAAGTTTTGGGATTTAAAAAAAAAAAATATTTTACATCATGTTTTCAGAACAATACGGATGTCCCGTGTAAAATGGCTTAACAAAACTTTAGTATTCAAATATGCATAGAATATAATATATAAATTGAAACGGTTATGATGCAACAGTTTTCCAAGAGTATGCAGAATGGAAGACATGTTCAACAGATGTTCAGTTTATGGGTTAATATAATAACTTGGGACATGATATGAAAATTCTAGACAAGAATTTCAGCTCACGTTTCTATCGTATCGTCTTGTGATATTTATACTTCCAAATGTTACTTTGCAACACTGTATACAAACTTTGAAGTGCATTCCAAACCATAGAGGTGTTTGGAAATAGATGTGCACGAGTATTTATTTGTAAATTAAAACTAAACCAATAATAATTCAGAGACGTATTATAAATAAATATCCTGTTGAGAATTGAAATGATTATTTGATTGCGGTCTGACGTCAATATAGTTGAAGCCAATTATATTTTGTGCATTAAGTTTTTACAATACATACATTTTGGTAACCAATAAAACACAAATAACATAAAAGGTCAAACTATGCCAAAGATAATTTCGTAACTGAAATTGAATTGAAGGATAGGTACAGATATCATTAAATCCGAGTATACAATTTAGTAGATGTGTTTGATACTTCATGACTATTATACGCGAAGCTGCCACCGTAGGCGCGCGGCAAGCTGTACATTGCTCGTGGCCTAGTAAAGAGCAGGCCCGGGTCGATAGCGCGTTGTGTTTCACGCGCGCCTCAAAGAGATGTCAGCACATCGTGACGGGGTCCACGAAGACCGATGCCTGGGCCATGACTGCGGGTTGGTTGAGAGAGAAGCCCTGGGCCTGACGCCCAGACAAGAGAAGGAACACAGGTGGGTTTTAGTCAGTAAAAGTCTGGCACACCCTTCCGCTCCGCCCAGAGGGGGAGAGGGAAAAGTGTGATGATTTCCCATCCCCACTTTTCAATTGTCAAACAATATTGTGACAATATAAATAACTGTCTTGAAATCCCATTCGTTTTGTCTTCTACGATTACGATTATATGTTATCAATTCTAAAAGCAAAGAAATATAATATACATAATACATATATGACACGGCCATCTAATGAATTATCCATACGGAACGCCTACGCCCAACATGTTAAGCCTATCTTTCCCCTTGGAATACGCCCGCTACATGGCATCATCAAGATTGAGATGAAAGCGCAGAATCTAACTTCTATAACAACCCAGGACAGATCATCCTGGCGCCGCTGTACAAGACCCAACTCCAGCTAGAACTGGGATTAATGGATGGAAGAAAAAGACGATACATTCTAATGGATTGCTTCGGTAAATCGAATGCCTTTTTGAAATCTTTAACTAATTCTGCTTTGGGGTTCCCCTCAAGTTGGGATGGTAATATTTATCTACGGCATTTAGAACGACGGTAGAAACCTGAAGTGTTTTTATTGTCTTTGAAAGAACTACATACCTTATATATATAACACTTCTTACTTAAAGATTACAATAATTACATGTCGCTTTCAATGGGGTTTCTCGTGCAAAGTAATAGAGGCCTAAATGTGTTTACTGTGGGTTCTTTGTCTCAGCTGCACTTCGGTACATATTGAACTGAATGACTAATGAACGAACGTATTTCGTTCGTGATGATTTGCAAAGCTCTTCTAAATATGACTGGCATATTAATTTATTAGTCAGGTCTTCAGGTCTTTTTTTTTTAATTATTCAGAATAATAACTAAAATGCTCGAATAATAAACATCATATACTTGGCAACATTTCTGCGTGGCATTACCCATTTTTTAACATGACCGTATGCCGTGATTATGTTTTGATCGTGTGGGACGTGGGTCAATGTTGTGAATGCATGTGAAGTCGGCAACACCATGCATGCAAACTGTAATGAGTTTAATAGCGTCGATTTCTCGAATGTTTCAAGGACAAGAAGTTAAAAATGTAACCTAAAACCTGCATTTCCTATGCATTACTGTATGTAAGTACTTTTACTATCGTACTTGTGATAAAAGTTGACATAACAGTGAAACATAGTTGATACTATTATAATTTGTTTTTTTTGTATACCAACAGATACATAGATAATGTATAAACGGTGGCACTTGCTTACTCTCTACATGACATGACATACGAGTAAAATATTTAAACCAGAATCTGTTTAAAATCAAGCAACGAATCGATTACAACGGGCCCAAAAAAACCGACATCAAATGTTATAATAGGTACGAATATAATGTTTGTTAGAAGCAAGACATTGCATCATGTCGATGCATTTCACTATTTACTGGCGCCAAGGCCGGCTCTAAGGTTACAAATAACGATAGTATCGTAGCTTAAACTCGTAACGAAGTACTTATTATGATATAATATAACATTTTCTTATGCGTTGATTAAATAGAAATAGAATGTAATATAAGTAGAATGTTACATGTAATTATAATTTATTTATAATGTATACTGTGTTATATATTTTATACAGACCAAAATGGCAAAAAAAAGACATGGATCCGAAGAATATTGATCATGAGCCAAGTGGTCATCAAAATAAAATAAGAAATAGTCTGTGAGATTTGAGACACAGATTAAATCTTGGTATCTAGGAAAACTAAATGTTGCATCAGATGTTCACATGAGTAAATTCTTAAGAATTTAAACATCCATCCAGGGATTGTCCCAACTTCGCATTGTAAATTTGTAATGGTGCATTTTCGTTGCGTAAATCTTGCTTCTCTAACAATAATAAATTTTGCTCTAAATACTTTCGAAAATCCCCACTTGGCACCGGATATAGCTATTGCGTTCATAATACTCCCTAAATACCTACAAATGATGATTTCATGTTTTCCCAGTTTCATCATGACACCCATAATTTGTATCTTTACCATGGCATCTCCATATACCAGGTTACTGGATAACAGAGACAGCAGTTCTAGTTTTCCAGAAGTCTGACAACACCCGAAGGCATCCCTAAACGCAGATTGTTCCTATCGACACAAGTTTTACGATATTTCTAAGAAAGAAGACCCCAAACTACAACACACAAACGTTATCAAGTCATAATTATTCATTGCATTACTGTCCTGTTAAGCTGCTAACTAACATGGGAATTGCGGTAATGATTACGGCATTCACTTTTCATCTTTATCTATAATTACAAGCCAAGTATTACAGCTTTCTGCATGCACTTTGTGACATAAATTAGCTTAGATAGCGTTGGTAGTTGATACTAATGAGTCATCAAACAAACGAGCGGGTAACATGTCGGCACGCCAACCTGCCATAAACACGGTTGTTTTTTATTTTTCTTCTTGTAATCTCGAGGAACTATAATATTGTTAAGTACAACCCTTAAATCGTGTAGGTGATATATGGCTCGTATTTATTTCTAGCCAGATTAGTAGTCGTAAAAGTCTAAGTGCTAATAATGATTTTCATTAATATTTCCTATTAATAAAAATCATTATTAGCACTTAGACTTTTATTATTTAATATTATTTAAGTCGGCTATCAAATAATTAATGTTTTATCGGCATTCTACGGAAATTGATTAATTATAATGGTTTATTTATTATTTTTAGCTGTATGTGTTATCAATTAAATACATAATATTATTAAGTTAGTGCTTGCTACAAATTGCTTTTTGGGCAGCTTAATAATTTCATGAGACTTGCACGATTTGCATTGAAATAGCATCGAAGTGAGACCTGCATTGCATGTGAACTACATTTACACTGTACAAGTGTACATCCATCTGTAGAAGCTAAAATGTATTTAATGAACGAAGATGCAGCTAAGGACATTCATTTTGAATCTTATTCTGATAGCAATAAGTTGTAAAACATTGTCAGTGAAGCTAATAGAACAAACAGCAACCATTCAATATATAATCAGAAACGAGAAAAACAAAGAAATCATGGATATGTGCTCACTTTCACATCACATGGAAGAAAAATACATGTTCTTTAATATATTCCACGTTGCTTATGCAACGATTCGGGATAATGCTGTAAATGAGAAGCAGCGCAATAATTAGGTACGGAAATAAGTAAACGACTCAATTTGTCGACATGTTTTTTGTAACAGTTTAAATAGAAAATACACACTGCGCCATCGCAATATATTAATCCCGATATTAATAAAAACACAAATTCCTATGTAGCTTCGGAATCCACCGCGCCAACTGTTTGGCAAAGCACCAGGAGTGGTGATTCATCACATCCACCTTATGCCGTTTTTGTTATCTTCGAAACCATGTAATCGATTAACAGTAATTGGAACGACCGGATTTGTTGCCAGTTAGTTTGTTGTTCTCCGTGCAATATATTATTGATGATGATGGTATTGTACGGAGATCATTACAGTTTTACGATCGTACAATTAATTTATGCGACAATTTCAACAGCAACGCATTAACTGGCTTCTAATTAGTCTTTACTCAGCTGGCCGGCAGTTACGTGTCATTACATGAAAATTAAGAGCAGCTTAAATATTGGACAACATTGAAATAATTTTGAGAGCACGCCACCATTTTTAACGCAGCCTGGGAAAGGGCAGGAATTCCACTGTAAACGGCCAATGGTAGCAGTGGTAAGTACTAACAAAAAGAGCAGAAACGTGAAATACCATCAACAAAGCGCACTAACATTACAAACATCGGTCAACTTCAGAGCGCAGTGCCGTACGGCCGGAGATAACCTTCGACAGGCGTCAAACGATGCGATTGTGTAATCGCCGTCGAAGCTGTTAAGTCAACAATGGTACCTTTCAGTGGAGCACGTTGTAAATCATACAAGCGGTCGTTTGTGGCGCGTGCGCCACTCGATACGTCGCGATAACAACGAGACACAATATCAGCCGCATAGGACTAATCTCACACAAAACAAATTGTGCTTTAATCCAATAAGCATACAGTTCAATTTTTGTGACTTAAGCCGAGGTGAGCTTATTGTAGAGACTATAGAATAGTGATAAATTGTAGGGAACAATTGTCCTTTATTTCGGAATCACGTTTGCTGTAATGAAACCCTTATTCTGAGAAAGAGTTACCATTTGAATAAATTACAAACAGTACTAAGTACCTAGGTATTGTGGTTCGTGACCGCAAAACAGATAAAAGCTGCCGCAAACAAGCTCAGCTTTAGAATGAGAACATTATGAATAATTAACTTGAATATAGAAAATAATTTACTTTAACGACATGCATTAACCCAGAATGCAACACCTGATAAGTGCGAAAAGGTTATATTATAACATGTTAAAATCATTTTCAACTATTTCCGCCTTTTACATGTTTTTTTATATAAATGTGTTATATGCAAAATAAATACTGTTAAGAAACGCCTAATGCTATGAAATAGCATAAAAACTAAGTTTCAGGTCTTTTCTGGGTACAAACATTTATAAATTATTACAAGGGGTGAAGTAATTCACTTCACTACGACACTAGTAGCAATAAATAACTGAAAATAATATACTGAACGATTAGCTTCAATGTATAAAGTTTACATATAAAAAACCCTAGAATAAGGATAAAAGGGAAGGCATTTCCACGAGAAGTGCAAAAACAGAAACATATAAAAGTTAAATTTCTGGGTTAATACACCGTGTATTAAATATCTTATAAAATCAAATTTGAGCAAACGCCACGTGGCGTGTGTAGTAAATATATTTTAATATCAAATTGCTCTAATGCTGCGTGTCGGTGGCTATCTCAAGAGTAGTCTCGGACCAACATGTTTTGGCGGATTGTAAACGAAGACCGAGGAGTTTATTTTGTTATCAATAAAAAGCTCAGGTGATAAATGAAGCTTGTTCTAAAACTAGTTCTAGTTTATACGAAGCAGCTGCACTATCTCAGTTTACTGATCTTTGAAGCAAGTGTCCTCTGAGAGTCCTAAATTTCACCATTTGAAGAGGCTGAATCCGGACATTTTGCAGATTCTTTTAAATTATGTACGTTCGGACGAAGGTGTATTTTTAGTGCCTGCTTCAGACTGGCGCCAAGCTTGCCTTGACCGAAGTTAGGTGCAATAAACCACGGAAGGCTGACCTTACACCCTATCGCGATACTTACATGGTATTTTTAATAAGCAAGGCCAAGGTTTATTTTGCAGAGAAAAAACTAGATAGTTCAAGCACGTGTAAGCCATGTGTGACATCATTGAAAAATCAAACCATTAAGGTATGAAAATTGGTACAATCACTGAAGCAAAGCAGCTTTTGAAGACCTAAATCAACAAATTGATCCTCATAGCCTAATGATCAAAACGATTTCATTTGCTCACTAAGTAAATGTTTACAAAACTAGTAAAATTAGCATGTTTACTTTTAACTCGCAAAGAAGCAGAGCTTTAAAATATATTTTGATCCCGGGTTACACCACGATTTATTAGAGGTGTATAATCTAAAAGTGTGATTTCACAATGATATGCCTTAGATCCATGCCATGCTACGGAGAATGTAATGTCCATTAGTTTTTATTGCCAGCGAGACAGCGCCATAAGACGAATGTATAAAAGGTTTAATTAGTGCTGTGTAAATGACATTTACACAAGAAGACATCTTAAAGCGAATTATAGTATAATTTATGAAACTCGTAACTTGTGATGAATTTACAAGACCGGTCCTACTTTCATCATCTCGTATCATTTGTTTTGCAATACGCAAGTGTTGCAGCGAAAATCGCAAAAAGAATTGTAAGTGTGCAGTCGTCCAAGGTCGAGTCGTCGTTATTGACTCGCAAGTCTAGACTCCTTGCCGTACATCGAAACACACCCTGATGAACGAAACTTTACATTAGCTAAACATATCGTTAATCAGACGGTAGGAGCTGAAGTAAGTTGTGGGAAGTAATTGATCAATGTTTAAACTGTGTTGATGTTACAAAGTATAGTTTATTTAGTACCTAAATTATTTACTAAAAATAAGCATTTTATAGCTACAGTAAAACTGAACAGAAATTCCTAAATGTGCTCGTTCATTGTTAATGAAAACTGGAGCGGAATGAGCATTACTAGTAGGTAAGCAAGCTCAAAGGGAATCAGGTCATAGCCTTGGAATAATTTCGAAAAACACACTGTGTTGTATAACTGTCGTGAGAAATTAGAATCCTTAATCATATGACAGCAGTGGTTTTCCACTCGGAAAAGACTCAAGATTTATAAAAACACTTACACGTGCTGAAGTCATCGCATGAAACTTGCTACATATGAGAGGGCAATTTGTCTCGAGTCCAACACACATTTTAGCGTGAAAATATTATGGAAATTTAACAGTCGATGTTTAAGAGGGTGTTAATATTGTAAACTTGATATATATGAAAACAAGCTGGTTGGACATTTGAACGACATATTTGTGTTCACAATATTTGGAAGACAAACTATTTTGAATGTAGCGTTATTTATAGATGTGACACATATGTAAACAAATAATTCAACAATATATAAAGTGGTTTAATTGAATCTCGTGGCGATCATAAAGATTGTCTACTACCCACGGCTGACGAAATTAGACGAATGACGAATCCCGAGTGTTTCGAGATCAACGAGACGTGTTCGATAAATGTAGAGGATAACACATAACAACAAACAGTTTACAGACGGTACGAGAAAAAAAAAGACGAAATATTCTTATTTGTAAACTATGATCGGTGTTTTCAAAACCATAACAACTGACGGTTGCAGCAAACCTTCAAATATGTATTAGAACAACAGTGGAACCAAACGATCTGATGAAAACTGTATATTCTGTACATTGTATACAGAAAAGTAGCGTTGTTAATGTTTACTGAGAATTAGGAAAACATGAATTAAAACAGAAGTCAAGTACGCGTCCAGTAAATAACTGAAGAACAACTGAGTAGGGAAAAACAAAGAATGTACGTGGTTTAAATGTAGTAGCGAGAGCAACCGGGCGTGCTTGTGCCGTAACTTGACGCTAACGACATTAGTAAGTTGACACTTGAAGAGCAGTGAAGGTCGTGCGATGAACCTTGAACAATCACGGAGGGTGAACCTGCGCCCGCAGGGGTAGTGACCGCTGACGAATGACGATGAGTAGGGGTAAAATTAAGGGTATGTTACTGTATAATAGTGCTAATGCCCAAAGTTGTTTTCCAATCCGATTTTCTAAACTGGTGATTTACTGCATAAAATTATTTAGCAGTTAGTCTTATTTATGAATAACTTCATCAATTATCTTATTTTAAGCTCTTAGCTTGCCATATTGTAGTCCAACTGCGTACCAAAACTGTTTTATTTGGCATGTCTTGAAAACGTAATTTAGAATTAATTTAATTCACAGTGTTTACGCATGGAATACGTTCATAAATTAGTATACTAAAATATTTATAGCATATATTTATAAAAAAAACTTGTTTTATCAATATTATCTTTGTTTATTAACAGCAGCATTCACGACAGGGCTGACCAAAATATGAGAACAGGGAAAATTAAAAAATAGATATTTGTAGTGTTATACATATTTGTTGGGGTTGGTAGTAATTTGATACCAAGGTCAAATACAAAGGCCGTACATCGAACTTTCCATCGCCTTCCGTGTGCCAAATACATGATTGATGGGGCGTTATGGGGTCCCATAGTAACTGAAGCTATTAGCGGTTCAACGACCAACATAACGCTATTGCAAATTAATGTTTGTATGCCGCTGTGATTATGAGAAATTATCTTTGTGAGTCATGTTGTGTGTGTGTGATTTCTTTTGACTTTGACCCCTTAGTATTTCGAATTCAGTTCAATGACCCCCTGTTTTGTTTGTGGTAATTGGTAAGTATACACAGCTTTACAGTATATGATCTGAGACAGTCGGGACGGACATTAAATTCACTGGAATTTACTTAGAATTGGGAAATGAATATTGGGTGTCTATAAAGTTTAAAATATAGATTTACACCATACAACTTGTCAATTATAAACAGTAATATTAGTATTATTTCTAACAAAATATATTATAAAATCAACTTTAACATTTTCCCAGAGAGATAAGACATCCTGAAAGTGAATCATTGTCGTTCACAGTATCATGGGTATTTTAGTAATGCAGAAAGAGCTCGATAACAATAACGAAATAAGTTCGTAAGTGTATTTTAAACAATATTTGAGTTTGTGAAGCTTGTGATGGTTTATTTTTGAATCATAGTAAGTTTAAAATCAATTAAAGTTTCTTAATCGATCAAACAAAGTAGCATTTCAATTTCATTTGCAGTACTTATAAATTCGTAGGCATCAGATACCAAAAGCCATTTACAAATACATTTATTGCCTAATTAATTAAAAAACACACACAACGATTAACACCAACACCAAGTAACACAAAAGAAACTTCATCTCCCGTCTCTTTAGGAGGTGACCGTTAATCCAGGTCCATTGAACCTAATAGTCCCTGTCAGTCGACGACACCGGTAAGCTGACGGCCCCTGTAAACTGAACGGGCACAGGAATAGTTCCTTCCATATGCTTATGTACACGTCAATCTGCGCATTGGAGCGTTATTTTACGTGATACCGCCCTAAAATAACTGAGTGTTGTCAACGAAGCGTTAATAACGTGCGTGAGGAAGTCGGGCCAGTTTTAATTTATTTGTAGTTGGGTCATTTTGTCATTTTAACTTTGGTATAGGTTATATTTAGATCCGACGCGATGCGATAATAACTCTGCCTTTTTACGCTAATTGAACGGGATTTGTATAAAATTGGATATATCATGATCGGACAGGGCCAAGGCACATAATACTTTTTATCTCGATGATATGTTCGTGACTTCGTGTGAAATAATTTCGATGTCCACGCAGTCGGGAAGCCAAATAAGTTAGAACCTACAGAATATAAGCTGAGTACACTTTTATAATATTAAATTAAAGAGCAATGCCCCTCTTTGCCATAATCGTATAAGTGTCTTACCGTAGAGGAGACATTTCAGAAAGCCTACTTAAATATTTATGTAAGTATGACATTACTTATGAACCTCTGTTGGCGCCACAAATATTGAACTTAATACAAATCTCAATATTTGGTGGCGGCGCTCTCGTCGTGTTTGTCCATCATTCACTCTCAAACGAGCATAGAAAAGGTTACACAAACCACACTTGAAATTCATATCTGATTTGCATACGAAAAATGGAAATACAATTTATATACAATTAGCAAAATTGTTGATCCAGCGTTTGTTATGAAATCGTAAATTACGTTCAAACCGGCTATGGTTAGCCATGCACAACCTTGAGAGGATTGCGCATTCCATTCTTTCAATTAAAATACCTATTTGCAAGTTTCTAGGAAAGACATTCTATTGGCACACATGGCAGTTTGTGGTTAATGGCGTTGAGAGATCTGTTAGCAAATAATATACGCCGTGCAATGATGTTTTATTCTTCGACAATTGAACTTCACGTGTCACTTCCGCAGAGCAACGCGGAATCAGCATATAAATAAAACGTTTAGCGGACGCTTGTAAAGCGTTGCTGATACAACAATAAACAAGTTAAAATGTTTAACATGCCACTAATTCTGGTATGCGAAAATTAGCAAGTCAGCTACAGAAAGAGATTGAAGAGATTGCGATTATGTTGCTATGAACTTATTTTATATTTAGGTTTCATTTGAGCTAAGATTAAATTTTGCTAAATATGGTTTAAACAAATATTAATGACATTTTCTCTTCTGAATATTATCTGGTTTCCAAAAAGGAATCCGGTTTGTTTAAGCATACAAATTCGGCCGGTGTCGGCGTCACAGTCAGCTGGGCAATAGGTCGGTCAAAATAAACAAGCGATGACGTAAGATCCAGGTGAGTTGTTTGTGCCATAAACTTTTAAATAAAATAAGATCCCATTAATCCTCATGTCGGCGGATCGGTTAATCTAACACGCAGAGCGCGTGCAAAGAGGCATCAAAACAAAAGATTAAAATTTTACCAAGCCCAACTTGTTTACCCCGGGAGCTGACGTCAGTGCTCGAAAAGAGCCCGATGAAATCATTTGGTCGTTCACATTGACCTTAAGCGTACCCTGCCCATTAGGGTTGAAACAAACGGAATCAATTGTTTACATCAAATTGTCATTCAAATGCCAAATAGGTTGATAACACGTTTACTGTTAACTTTCGTCAAGACAAAGGTCAGTGGCAAATAAAGCTAGGCTGTAGTTAGATATAAAGGACTGCCATCCCTACCATTTTAATTTATTTTTACATGACGTGCTTGAATTTTAATTAGAATTATATGGGTAATTAATTACACATTCATCTAGAGATGACGTGAACGGAGTATCCTTGTCAGGCTGGTCAACGCAATGAGGTAGGCATAACATAATACGACATACTTATATCAAGTGTTATTATATAATTTTAAAATTAAGCTATTATACCCCGTAGGCTGCAACATGATGCGTCATCGTGCCGGATGTTTTTCCAGGTATGTAGGGCATCATGAGACAGGTAATGACGGTGATATATAACTTCTATCTCGTTTGATAGAACGAGTATGTTTGCAAAAGATAAGAGCAACGTAATATTATGCTTTTGATCTGATAGGGCCACGAGTTGTTTTAAGGAGATACCGAGGTGCATGGCGCACAGGCAGATGGAGGATCATGGGTGGGTTAAGCCAGTAAAAATCTGACACGCCCCCCTTTCGCTTCATCCAGAGCGGTAGAGGACATGTGATGATGATGACTCATATAAAAAACAACATGCTTTCGATGAAGCAAGGTACAGCTAACGATGTATTATAATGTCTTTCCTCATTAGCATTTCTAAGAGGGGAAGCCATTTCTTGATTAGAGTTTTAATACTAGAAAAACTGTGATAGCTGAGCCAAATAAGCGAATTCTATGGACGATATGGACAAACAGACTGCTCACCGTCAATTTAATACAGAAAAATGTGACCGAGCATAGTTTTGTGTTTTTGACACGAGATTAATGGTCGATCGAAAGACCAGCACCCTAATTGCGTAATACACTATTCATTAGAATTAACATGAATTTGAAGCAAAATAAACCAGCTTCATCAGTTCGGAAAACTGCTCAACATATAAATAACACATTGAATGTTGCTGAACTGTCCATATGAAACCGATTCCGATGGATGATGTGTCACTTGATCACCCTCGCCCCAGCTCAGGAATTTACATCCTAGTTTGGAGCTCATGGTTTCCTCAATCAACTAAGCGAAGAAGAGTTTAATTAAATAGTTTCGGAGCAGAACAGTGCCGCTAACAGTGACTTCCTAATAGCTGTTCTGTCATACTAAATCAAAGTATTATTAGATGATGATAAATTATTATAACGTTATTATTAAAACGCTGCCTGGTGTTTGGTTTGAATAGACCACCCTGTCTGGCGGAAGATTTGCTTTGATATATTGGAATGAGCGGACACGTTCATTTAACTAGTAAACACCATAGTGAAGAAATTATTAAGTAATATATTTTCTCGAATATAAAATGGTGTCTGAAAGGGCTTGAGGCTAGGTAATAACAACGTTAATGCTTACCGCGGTTGATCTGTGGGTGGCTGACAATCTTTTAATTACAAGAACTGCGCTCCGTCCAGAATTCCCCGAATTTATCCTGGTTTTAAGAACGTCCAGAAAAAAACCATACCTATATAGCCATATAACCAGACCCCTCTGTGCCACGAAAATGACCCGGCTGCTATTCGTGTATCTTCGACAGTTGTTACGGGTCGCCAAAGCCCGAAAATCTGTCAACCAACCATAACCAGGGGTATCGTATTACCCAATAACTTGGTTGTGGAATTCAGGTAACCAGTCGCTCCATGTAAAGTACTGCATCCAGTTAAACTAGAAGCCGATCACAACGTACAGCCGACAGCACATCAAGCTACTACAATCTGCCAGAATTCCTTATTAGATTTTCAACTTTATCTCTATAGCATAAAGGCTAGAGGTTGATTGGGAATATCTCACAATTTGGGGTAGCTTGACCTGCAGTAGTCCGTACTTGAGAAAAGGGCAACGCAGATTGATTGTCCGAGCGAGGACCTCCATCAGTACTATGTTTAATCAAACTAATAATTTAGCATCATCACTAACAGCGATTTCCTCGTAATTTTCCGACGGGCAATATATCAAGGTATTATTAACTGAGCGCAAATAATAAGCCTTTATCTTAAGCGGATAGAATAGGCCAATTATGACACATAGTTGAAAGGACACAAGCTTTGTGCTGCGCAACCGTAGTATCGTTGTATCGCAGTACAGGCATTCTATATCGGCATTCTATGACCAATACCAGTCGGTTTTAAATCAAATCAACTGACCGTCTATTATATGCAATTTTCATACAAAGGATAGAAGACTAAACGTCACAGTATCGTCATTAACAGAAGATTTATTTTCATGTTTCGCAACACAATGACCATAATTAGATTGTACGTGATTACTTGGACATAAATCTATCAACTTTGATTTTATATTGTGTTGAAGTTACAAAGTTTGTTGGTGCGGTTTGAAATAAGGGGTTAGGAAGATGAATAGTCACTTAACTTTACACACATAATAATTCAGTTTTTATGTGCAATAAACTTGAGGTTCTTAGAAGTCAAATAACTCAATATCTACTGCATAATATAATGTCATTGCAGGACGCTTTTATCTCCTTCAGTTTTTCAACGGAACTATTTCTCCATTCAGGAACAGGTCTACCCCAACAGATATCCGTTCCACGGTCTTATATGGCCAGCTTGGTGACACTTCTGCGAGAAAAGGTGAGTAGCAGCTGGAAGACACTTATCGAAAATTAAGTTGAATGGCAAGCAAATGAAAAGTCATAACTCATAAGTCCAGCAGTAGACTTTAATTTATGCAGATGATGATGACTGTGTCATTTTTAGACACAATATTAAGAAAAATATGAAATGGAGTTGCATGTACTCTTGTAGTCAAGTCATTTCCTATGTTCTGTCAATTGGCTATACCGTAACCTAACAAATTACTCTTATCTGCAAATGACGTTTGTTGCATAAAAGGCGCGGGAAAATAGAGAGGCAATTAGGTAATTTCAGATTCCGTAACTGTATAAACATTTAGTATATTTGGAAGTAAGAAATAAGCTGAGGTTTCAAATAAATTACCTTAAACAGACTTGGATACTTTCTCTGTTTGCTAAGCTAAACTCAGCTAATGACTAGAGTTGCTAAATAATGTATCAAACGAATCTAAATACTTTTCTAGAATGCAAGTTGGCAAATTTGTGTTAACAACCAGTTCGTCTCGAGTGACGATTGATTACAATAATTTATGGACGGAAACGGCCATATGCATGACGCTGCGCAAGGAGGCGCGGTTTCGATCCCCGCGCATTGCAAATATTTGTATGCATAAATATGAATATTTGGACTAGCGTGGTCGTGCCTCGGAAAGCAGAAGTTAAGCCGTTGGTGGCTAATGGGAGTCGTTACGGCTTGATGGAGCCCTCGAAAGTCCAATAATTAGTCTTACTGCAATGCTTCGATATCGCCTTCGGGTTGTGGAGATCAGACGGCAGTCGCTTCACGGAAAATATCAAGTTTAGCCAAAATCAGTAGTTTGACTGGTAAAGCGGACCCCAGTTTCCAAAGCTGAAAAAGCTTCGGATGCGACTGGGATTAAAGCCGAGATGATGGCCATATGCAGCATGCGTTAATTTGTTATAAGTAATAATGTGAAGGACAATTCTCGCAATAAAAACCTCCAGAGATTCTGAAGGTTTTAATTGCGAGAATTGTCCACATACATACAATACATTGCGACTAGATAGCGACAATCTTTGTCAAAAACTAGTCAAAAAAAGTAAGAAACTAGAAGTATTTTTAACAGAATAAGACTATGTTCATACTGTGGAAATTCATAAAATTACTAGAATAGTCTCTCTGTACCCATTGCAACTGTTCAAAAAAATGCTGGCTGCCAGGTTACGTGCACCACACAAACTTTTCAACTACCCTATCCATCAAACGTGTGACATGCCATAATTCATCAGACGCGATGTAATGGACGTCCAGCCATCCAGTCAGCGATGTAAATCACGACAATTGCATGCCCGTGCGCCGGTGGACAGCTGCCTTCGTACCTAAGTGCATTGCAATTTGTTATGTAAAGTGTTACTAGGCGTGTATTATGGAAAACTGGTATCATTAGTATGGCTTGCGTTCTGTTCACTGGATTTGTGTGTAATTATAGATAAAAATATGGGTCATTTAGTTATGTTAAGCTTATAGGGAAGTTATTCAAGAGAGTTATTAATTTAAATAATAATAAAAAAAAAGTTACCCCACACTACGAATTACTTCTGTATCGTGAGTGCGTTTACAAATATTTAAAATCACACAAACATCCAGACCCGGAAGAACTACCTGTAGGCTATACAGATATTTGTTACGTGCAGGAATCGAACCCGCGACACGTGGCTCAGCAATCGATCGCTCAGCCACTGCACCAAACGTGTCTCAAGACGTAATGCAAGACGTTTATTAATTTATTTGTGCCAACACGACTTCTCTGTGCGAAAACTTAATAACATAGTCAAAGTAAGAACTGCTTTAGCATATTGTTTATCAATAGCGATGTTAGACCGGTTCTTGAAAAGTAATAGCTATAATAAACATTTGATCACCTCCGCTTATAGCACTGACCTGGACTTGAATGAAATAGTGGAGATAAGTAATAATGAGAGAACAGCACAAAAAAAAAAACAAAACGAAAAAAATCATAACCCTCCTTTTGCTTTGCCGTAGTCGGGTAACAAGGTTGTCCGTTGTACCGATCTGATAGGAATTAAATTTACTTTCATTATAATCTCGGGAGTCGTATCCAAATCATTTGTTTACGCAATTTTATTGGTATAAACTTATTTTCTTTCGCTCAGTTCCACCTGTGGCAAAGGTAAGCTTTGTAAAGGTTTAAAGTAATGACAGACTTGTTTATAAATGCAGATGACAGGAAAGAATTAACGATTATGCAGATTCCGAACAAAACTATTGGCTATAACTTGTAAGAAGTGTTCTTTATAGGTTTATGCAATCTTATAAAGAAGCAAATTGCTTTTACAGCGATAACTTTGTAATGAGAGCAAATCTAGTAACCTACTAAAGGTATTTAAATGTTAAGAATGTAGTACAGTGAAGTGAATATCATCACGTAATAAATAAATATAGATACATAGGTTTCTAAGTTATTGACTTACGTCTTTGATAATCATATGCTGTGTTATCATAATTTTCTGGATAAGGTAAGCCGGATCACAGTGGGTTAAGTAAATATAAACAAAGTTGTTAAGCGTAACTTTCAACCTGACAGATAACCCTAAGTTATTACGCACGTTACCGATAAAAGCAATAGCTTTGTCTACATTGAAAGTCCATAAAATCACGTAATGTTGAGTACAATTATATGTACATGACAAATGACACCAGGGCATTATCTGGTGGTTTTGTACTTCTATTGCTATGAACCTTTTCGTTTCGTTGTTGAAAATAAGCTCATATTACACGTTGATCTGAACTTTGTCCCAAATTCTAAGGGGTTCAATAACAGAGACGGGGTCCGCTAGGACCCTTACCTACCAGGACCGCAGGTTGTCGAAATAGATACCGTGACTGGCACAGGCAAATTAAGGACACGGGTTGGTTTTAGTAAATGTCTGAAACGCCCTTACGTTCCGTCCAGAGAGCGGTAGAACTCATAGGATGATTTAGCATCCAAGTTTAGTGCCTAGTTTAAATATGGAACATCACCATTCTCTTCCCTTTTGTTTTTGTTTGGGATGGGAAATCATCAAATGACCTCTCCCGCTCTGGGCGGAGCGGAAGGGCGTGTCAGACTTTTACTAAAACCCACCCGTGTTTCTTCACTTGCCTGTGCGCCAGGGTCACGGTTCCTTTTTTAACCAACCCGCAACCCTGACCCAGGAGGCATCGGTCTTCATGGACCCTGTAACGTCCATTCTCTATATCCCAATTTACTTAGGGTCGTTGCAACACGTTTCTTTCTTCTATAGTTCTCTATTAGTCATCCTTATGGTGCTTGTTACGTTGGTAATCCCAAACTCTTCGAAAATGGATATAGCGGAAAGATTTACTCATTGAGTTCATTTAATAAGGCGTGTTTGTTTACCTATATGAACTGATTTTTATACGACTAATGTAAATACGTCCTTCTTAACAAGAACTGTAGAGATTCGGAAAACTTTCAGGAAAGTAAAACAAACCGTTTTTCAGAAAACTATACAATGACGTCGAGTTACAGAAACCATTTGTTTACACGTTGTTAACGAAAATAGTCGGGAGGAAGAAAAACTTCAACATAACACATTAACAGTTCCTAGAGATGTCACAGGATGTTCTTGAACTATTTTGTTCCTTTTACGGTCAAGAGAGATTCAAAGGGAAATATGTCTTTTATGTAGCATTCGAGCTGTCAGAGAGTTGATCCTTTATTATTTTTGGAGTGATGTAGTGTGTCACCTAAGTGGAAATTTTACCTTTTAAGTCAGTTCGTTTAAAGAATAACAAATCCAGGATCATTAATCTTCCATTTTATGTTGTGTTGTGAATCAAGGGGAGATAAAATCTGTTATAAATTGGAGTTTCCTTTTGTCTGGTTTCACCGAACTAACAAATTGAAGAGAATACTAATTAAGTATGTTTTTGCTAAATACTCATTACTCAATACTCATTACATTAATTTATTGCATTCCATAATGTTGCATAACAGTTCGTATATTAAGGTTTAGAATCAATTGGGTTGTATCCTAAAAAATAATTTAATGTTCATCAGATAGATTTATAAAAAATATTGAACACGTATTTTTTCTTTTTTCTTTCATTCAAATACTAAGGAAGATATGTTCATTTGAAATGTCACATGACGTCACGCCGTGGTACAAAATATACCACGGCGTGACGTAATTAGCCCCCACTCCGTAACTTTAATACGCTCTATCTCAGTAGTTTTTGGTAATTTCAACAAAATAAAAAATACGTGTCTTAATTTTTTTAATTATCTATAAGACGGACTAATTATTTTTTTGATTTTCATATCTTGGATACATCCCTATTACCTATGAACCCTGTCGGGCACAGCAAAGTATTTTATTTTATTTTTGTATAGGAGAGAGGATGAAAGGCGCTCTTGTTGAGGAAAAAAAAAGTAACAATTATATAGTATCAATAAAGAACAGTATTTTGTGTTTTTATGGTGTTTATATTTTATATTTACAAGTATTTATAGTGGTTTGGTTAAATTTAATTTTTATATTGCACGATTAGCATTATAACTATTAATTATAATAAACTACTTAAATATTTACAATTTTATTGTGCAGGTATTGTGGAATGTTATTAACATAAATTGTGCACTCATTAGCACATTACATTTCAAATTAACTAATACTCTGCAGTAATGCATACTTCTAATCAATTCATTGAACTAACAAAACCAATGTGGAAATGTGCGATTTGTAAACATGTTGTTTATCAGACACTCGACGTATTTAAGACATCCACAAGCATAAACTCTTCAAAGGTATCCATTTTGAATTTATATATGCTCATGTCAAAAATGAGTAGCAGTCAGTTGTCAGAGCTTCAGATGCGCTCCACTTGCGCTACTCCGGTTTCACACGCATATTTATTTTAATCACCCATTTATCTACGACATTACGCATTATTGTTACGACAGAACCGTAACTGTGTAACTCACACGTAACGCACCGCATGTAACGCAGTATTGTTGTGACTGACTGTACTGATTAGTTAGTTTGTTAAAACAGAAAATTGAGCGTAATGCCGATTCGCTTGTTAACGGCTTTCTAACAGTACTAAGAACTACAAGTTTTATGAAAATTGGATTTTAATAATAGTCGGTTTTAAGCTATTGTTGTGTGAGGAAAACTGGCAATTAAATGGACTGCATCGATTGTTTTCCCGATCAGATACATGCTCATTACATATGCATATTGTACCTATTGCTTGTAATATGTAAATAATAATTGTTAACCTGGACATTCGATATGTCGAAAAAAAAAAGAAGCTTAAAACAGGAGCTATTATGACGTTCAATAATCTATGTGGAAAATAACAGTAATTATTTCCATATGTGAATAACAATCCGCATAGATACCGAACGAGTATAACCGGGTTTATTGACTATAACATCGAAATATTACGTCATGGGGGGCAGAATATGGAGCTGTCAGGGATATGCCAAATTTATTTTACAAATTAACGAACTAATCGGAGTAGCAACTGAAGTGACCGTAAAGGCATAAATATAACACTACGTTGCATCAGTTGAAGTAACTTTACGCATCTATGTAATAAACACTATGGATAACATGTGACGGTACAGTAGGCAAATTACCCTTCGTTGTATATTACTCGACAATAAAATTCTGTTGCAAGCTAACGTTGCTATGTGCCTTCAAAATTCTAATTCAGGCGTTCATTTTGGTTCCAACACTTTAAAGTCTGGAGTCTCAAGAGATCAGAATAATAAAATTAAAAAGAAACTTCACAGTTCTGAGTAAATTAAAAACGTAAATTTAGAAGAATATTTACTGTAACAATCTTTCAGAGTAAAATATTTGGAGCCTCTCACCGAACATTTACAGAGGTGAGTTCAGTAAGAAAAGCAATGGACTTACTAGAATGAATTACAAACGATTAGATGTCAAGCTATAAACTAAACAATAACACGGGTTTTCCAAGAATATAAATTTAAATAGAAAATGCACATATATTTACCAATGCTACTTATTGAACAAAGTCTATTTACAATAAATTAAAATAACGCAATATAAGGTACGACACGTCAATGTCAGTGGTAAATAAATAACAAAAACATCAAATCAATGAAAGTGTCGCATAAAATTAATCGATTTGTAACAAACGTACTCTCATCAAAGCGATGTGTAATAAAATAACAATTGAAAACGTAAACAATACGCGATATCACCCACTGTTGCCATACGACCAAACATCATAAACCAAATTGAAATGACTTCATGCCGTAATGGAGCATGAAGCTCTGGTGTATTTCCTCTGGGAAATTCAAACAAAGTTTCCTCCGAAATGTTAAAAAAGGATTATTTATCAAGCAAAAATCGAAAAAAAAAAAAAACTATATCACTAGCCAAGATACTTGAAGATAAGGTTGACGTTGTTTCAAACACATCGCAGGTAAAATAATATGAAAATTTTGATTAAATAAAGACGGATTTAAAAATGATGACTTGATGGATCTGGCCTTATTAAATTAGCTTACATAATAATACTTCGGTAAGAGGGAGTGGGCCGAATCCACAACGAGGGTCAGTGTGAGTTGGTAGATAACCGAATAGCACAAAAATATACGACGTAATACCAAAATAGCTTCCCTTTACCTTAAAAAGTTTTACTAAGTACATTTCCCCATTATGAAAATACACCTAAGTTAAGATTTAAGTGCAAATACAGACCTCTTAAGCAAGGTAACAACTTTATGAATATGGCACCACATGCTCCTCAATTTCCAAGCCATGGTTATACCATATTCCTTTTAAGCTTCATTAAAAAATTACTAGTATACTGTATTCTTAAGAGGATACCGCAGACACGCTATTACACCACACAACCTTGTAAGATAAAAATTTCATAGCAAGCAAAATGAGGTCGACGTCGTGAAGCTTTGATGACAAAACCTACATCTAAATTATATCAACTAGTAATTTTGTTACAAAAATGAGATTTGTTTTGAAAGTGCTTACTTAGTATGCGAAGAAAATACACATGAAAGAGGAAAAACAAAGATTACTTCGTACCTAATAGAATAAACATCTTTAAATCCTTTGTTCTATAGGAGCCACCAGGAACAAATTAAGTATAAATAATGTCTGAAGTGTAGTCAATAAGTGCTTATCGCGTTGGTATTTATTCGCCTTCCTGGTAGGCGTCATCAGGTTTTATGATGCCATCTGACTGATCCCGGATTCTGACGTCATATTTGAATATTTACGAGGATTGGATATTTCATTTACCTTGTAAATGGCGAATACAGAATTTTGTGTATCCTTGCCAAAGGGGTCAACAATAAAAGGTAAATTATGTAAATTAAATCGAACATCGCAGCATATGCAAGAGCATTTATTAGGTATCGTTTTTCAGTAATGTCATAAACATGCTTTCCATTGCCTCATGATGGATTACCAATACGGGAATCCTCTATAAGGGACGAAATATTACCAATTAATTCATTGGCATTTATAATATTTAGAATATATAAATATATTCTCCTTCCTTGTAGGCGTCATAAAGTTTAATCATGTCATCTGACGGACTCCTTTCTGACGTCAGTCTTATTACCAGGCTGCACGAAGCTTTCACCGACAGAGGGCCAGTGTTCCAGTAGTGAAAATTTAAAGGCTGATTATTTTAAGTCATAATGGCGTGAATCTCGCATTCTATGATACTTCATAACAAACGGTACTTTAAAAGACAGCTTTTTAAATAATGATTTATTATGACTGACTAGTTATACCGCATTGCGGCTTGTATTTCCACGAAGCACGAGGCACGTGAGTAATTTTCCATCGTCGCGTCCCCAGTCGATTAGTCGAGATCAACGGCGGTAGTGAGTGCTGGCAGTAATTGGAGAAAATTCACAATAATAACGTAATTTTTCCACGTTTCATATAATTACTTGATTGTGTAAAAATGTTTCCGATAGAGTTGAATAACTCTCGAAGTGGAATCGGGTTTTCCGATGAGTGAAGTACCTACTTGGAACTCTACTGTATTATTCACCCTCAATGCTCTGGAACAGTCAGGGCTACGAGTTGCCCTTGAACTACTTAAAGCTTTCGCTTTGACAAAGAGAAAATTTAAAACGTCCAGTTTTGCCCTGAATATTTTTAGCTTGAGTCTTTTCGGTATAAAGCTTGAGGCAATTTGTATTCCTGTTAATGCAACACAACACGCCTACCCAATCAAAAGACATTAGTAATAACGACGAAAACATATTTGGTATGATTAGAGACGTGTCAAGAAAACGACATCAGTTATGTAGATTAGCAAAAAATAAGCATACAAAACAAAATTATAGTATAATTAAAACACGCCAACCTAAGGCAGTAACATGCGCATTAATCCTCGACTTAAATTCAAAGGAGATGACTACAAATTGGAATATTAGGCAAAACCACTTGTTTTGACGGCGCTAGAAAAATAAAAAATAATAACCATAAAATGCACGGTCCAAAGGTTGAAAAGATGTTTATTTGTCTATAAACGTGGTAGTAGATAACAATAGTGAGGTTTAAGATGTAGACTGTGAATTAGGTCTAAACTTGGCACACAATTGATATCATAACGCATTCTCACAAACATTTAGAAGCATGACAATGAAATAACTTGGTCACGAATGTGTAAAAACAATGTCTATGGAGTTTTATGACAGTTTTTTTTTTTAAATAATAATAAACTAGTGCTTGACTGCAATCCCGCTTGATGGTAAGCAGTGATGCAATCGTTGTTGGTAAAGCGCACTAGTTTATTAAGCCTATTCACTTAAAAAACTTAGGAATACGAAGGAGGACGGCAGTTGAGCGAGGTGATGCAATGTTAAACCAAAGACCAACACGACCAAACGATGCTGCGCTAGAGGGAGATTGATCTGGAGACACTCCACGACCAAACTCCCGATACAAACAACAATTGGGGCATCGTACCCGGAATACATCGCAACACAACTGCTCAGACCCGTCCTCCGTACGGCGTCACCAGACCTCATGCCGGAACACGACGAATCGCTTGGCGGCAAGACTTTGTCTGGTGGGTGGTAACCTGCCGGCAGCCGATGTTATGGCCTACCACCGAGATTTTCTACCGTTTTTTCCACCGTTCTTCTCCATAGATAACCACCATAGACAACGCCTTTGAATGTGCAAACTAGCTTTATCTTTTGTTTGAGTTCTTCACTTGGAGTTACACTTAATCTACAAACGCTTTAGTGCGTGTTCCATGTAAATAATAATTCCAAGAATTTCTTATATATGTTGCTGAAAAGTTCCGATTAATTTGGGTAAGTAATCTTTTTCGCTATAAATGAAAAGAGATAAAATCTTGGAAAAAAGCGGCTGGATGTTAGTTTGATTGTGCTTTTTTCTGGAAAGTCCGTGGCGACGGTACTGGACTATGCAGTAAAAAGTACTATTTCTACTGTCGCTGAAAACCTGCGCTGGGCTCTGTTTTGATAGGGTCGTAGCATAATGCTATGTGACAGCAGTTTCTTGTGGATGTGACCGCATGTTCCTCAATCATTTCTTATATTTGTGCTTTTGTAATTTCTTGCGTCATGTTGCAAATAAAAATTTTCTTATTTTCATTTCTTTCTTTATCCACTTATTAATGTTTATCACAGAATAAACCAAGTCAAAATTATACGATATGGTGATGTTATAGTCGATAGTAATCTCACTTTTTCTTGTTCGTGCAAACAGCGATATAATTTACGCAGTCATTCGAAATCCGTTACGATAAAGATGGAGATTAAGTCTTGTTACACAAAAAACCACTGCTTTTTGCACAAAAATTTGATAAAACCCACAGGTTTCATTCGCACGTTGTTTACCACGCGTTTCTATTTATAACCATGACCACTCGTTGTAAGTTTTTTTATCAGCATTTGACGTTTTTTAAAGTAGCAGGGGGAAACCGGTCGGAGTGGGTTTGATAAATAATATTATGATTGTTATGGTTACACAAATGGTATTGAAACCACAATTGATATTACTTGTCAATATCGTAATCTATGCATTAACTGCCCTATGAGACGCCTTTATGGTTGAAATGATTTTAACCTTGCATTTTTACAGGCTGCATGCAAGTGCTAGTATATTGAATGCCGTATTCAAGTAGGTACTATTATAATTCTTTTCCGTTCCCTTTGTAATACTGCGGGTAGTACATGGTTCAACTTTCATTATTGAAATGTATCGTCAATTATAAAATCAATACAAAAAAAAAAAAAAAAAAAAAAAGAAAACTGTTACATGGAAAAGTGTAAGAGAGCAACAGGGGTCAAAATATTTTTTTCTTTTTAAATAACCCACAAAATATTTCAATGCAAAGGGGTTATGAAATATTGTAGCACCAAGTGACGGATCCGCCAGGGTGATGCTTTTTTTTCCGAAGGTGGAAAAATCCTCATGGACTATCCTCCGCTCGGGGACTCGGAGGGTTGTGCCGGACTCTTACCGGCGCTAAAAAAACCCCTATGCGCTCCTCTACTGCTTTTCCGGGGTACCGGGTCCTCCCAATTCTATGGTACGCCAGGGCTGATGTCAGGCAGTATCGGGATTGTTCGAAAGACACAGTGCCCCCTGGCATAGGCAACTGAAAGAACACGCGTGTGTCAAAGTCAATAAAAAATTCCAGGATATTTCCCACTGGAAAAAACGGGAATACAGAATCATTTACTGGTTCCATCGTAACAGATCGCGCGTCTATGTCACTGTCAGGCGTTATATTAAAAAGGAAATACTACAGAACATGAATACGATATTGCATATATAGGTGTATTGCAAACTGAAATAGTGTTATACCTACCTAAAGTGCTCGAGAAGACATGGGCGCCGATTCTGTGGTTCACAAACTGAACTAATTTTAAGTTCAGTGCATCCTTTCTTTCCATTTCTATAAGAAAAGGACAGAAGATAAAATGTCAATTTAGACCTGTCAAATTAGCGCGCTCCTGACGTAAACTGGCCTATTTTTAGTCGCCATGTTTATAATCGCGTCTAAACTGTCTATGGAGTATCTTAATTTGACAGGATTAAATTAAAATGTTATGTTCTATCCTTTTCTTAACTAAATGGAAAGAAAAAGATGCACATAACTTAAAATTAGTTTAGTTTGTGAACAACAGAATCGGCGCCATTGCCGTCAATTTGTTAAAACTATATAAGGATGCCATATTATTTGTTAGCATCCGAAAAATAGACGCCTTGAAATACGTCAATAGGTTAAATAATATTTATGAAGGAAAACAAACCTTGGTTATAATGATATCTTTCAACAATGAATAAATTCATGATATTTACTTTATAACCAATGAGTTATTCACAATACCTACTGTCTCAAGGCTTAAAACTTAAACCTACTATAAATTATTAATTATTCTCTCGGTGGTAGGCCATAACATCGGCTGCCGGCAGAAGTTACCACCCACCAGAGAGTCTTGCCGCCAAGCGATTCGTCGTGTTCCGGCATGATGTCTGGAGAAGCCGTACGGAGGACGGGTCTGGGCAGTTGTGTTGCGATGTGTGCCGAGTACGATGCGTCAATGTTGTTGTGTCGGGAGTTTGGTCGTGGAGGGTCTCCACATCAATCTCCCTCTGGCGCAGCATCGTTGGTCGTGTTGTTGGGTTTAACATTGCACCACCTCGCTCAACTGCCGTCTTCCTTCATATTCACTAAGATTTTTTAAGTGAATGGGCTTAATAAGCTAGCGCGCTTTACCATCAGGCGGGATTGCAGTCAGGCGCTAGTTTATAATTTAAAAAAATATATATAATTTACTATGGTTTTATATCGTATCATTTGAAGAAAAAAAAACCAGTTTTATACTTGTAGGTACTAGTCTTAACTCAGTATATGTTAAATGTCTATTCAAAACCTTGTTTTGAATACCTGTTTTTTCCACTTTGGACTTGTATACGTGTAGGGTAGGTCGCCAAAGTAGTATTTTTTACATATCTACTTATTGACATGTTTAGGAAATACATCGTAAACCTATTATAGACGCATGTGGACAGGTACACAGTTACGTCTGTAATTCGATTTTATAATAGGAATAATACTTATATTATTACCGGTACAACTACTAAAATAGAACAACCATAAAATAGGTCATCTCGGTGGTAGGTCATAACGTCGGCTACCGGCAGAAGTTACCATTCACCAAAGTCTTGCCGCCAAACGATTCGTCGTGTTCCGCCAAATGTTGTTGTATCGGGAGTTTGGTCGTGGAGAGTCTCCAGATCAATCTCCCTTTAGCGCAGCATCGTTTGGTCGTGTTGGTCTTGGGTTTAACATTGCATCACCTCGCTCAACTGCCGTCATCCTTCCTATTCCTAAGTTTTTTAAGTGAATAGGCTTAATTAACTAGTGCGCTTTACCATCAACGATTGCATCGCTGCTTACCATCAGGCGGGATTGCAGTCAAGCACTAGTTTATAATTATATAAAAAAAACAACCTCTTAAAACATTGCGTGAAGAGTTTGAAGTAAGCAGTTTCTACAGATTGTTAATCCATACTAATATTATAAATGCAAAAGTAACTCTGTCTGTCTGTCTGTCTGTTACGCTTTCCCGCTTAAACCTCTCAACCGATTTTGATGAAATTTGGCACAGACAGTCTTTAGACCCTGAGAAAGAACATAGGCTACCTTTTATCCCGGAAAAAATTCATGTTCCCGAGGGAAATCTAAAAAGCGCGATATAACCGAACTCCACGCGGGCGAAGCCGCGGGCGGAAAGCTAGTATAAATATAAGTTTGAAATAAATAATAAAAGTTTCTTGAGATTACCACAGCTAATAAGAGGAATACCTAATAATTAATAATTGAATTAAAAATATACCTGAACTGAAGATCGAAGATCAATTTTCAATGTGGCGTGTGTAAGTTAAGGAACCACGAGATAGCCAGTTAGCTTGTAAAATTGATAAAATACGTAAAAGTAGATCTGGACATCTAACATTAGCTTTCTTTTCGTTGCAGATGTGTTAAAATTTTAAAAATATACCTGAAAGATGATTTCAATGTTAACACCCTGTACCTAATATTCTTGAAGTTGGGTATATTAGGATTTAGGACTATTAGAAATAATTAGATTCGATTTAATAACAGGCAGACTTGTTTCGGATTCATGTAGGTACATATATTCTTCACATGCGTTTTAATTTTAATCAGGTCTTGTAAACATGGCCTTATTATTTATTATTGTTAGCCATTAATGTTCTACTGCTAGAGCCTACTCGCTATCACGAGTTACCTGTGAATAGTTTTTATTAAAGAGACCAGCGGGTCAATTCTGTATATCTCATCGTGAAAAGTTAGATGAAGCAAGCTGTCATTTCCACTAATGCAAGGGCTACTGACAGTTCTTCTACGACGAAGGCCTCCCACAAGGCATTGGAGGGGTTTGCCATAATCCAATCCCCGCACTTGGCGGGCTGATTGGGAATCGCAGTAATTTGATATTCCACAGGAGAAGCGCTGCTGCCCGCTTCCCTGGTGAGTTTTCTTAGCCCCTTAGTCGCCTCTTATGATACCCACGGGGGGATAGGTACGCGATGGTACTATCCTAAGCCCGGGCCACACGGGCAGTGAAAGTTCAAAGCATTAAAATTTCCATGGTTTGATTTTTAAAGAACCGGTCTGATGCTCATCCCACAATCTCCGTCTAGGGACAGCCACGATATCGTTTGCCAAACATTTTATAAAAATATTATTACAGTACCGCGACAAATCTTCAACTTTATCATTAGTCGCTAGATTATATTTTACGATTCGTCATAAAACCTTTCATACTTTAATTCTGACACAAACATTACATTAAATTTTAAATCTTTCAGTAGAACAATTAACAGGTGGTAAATAATGTCGTATTTAATTCAAATCCTGTTTAATTTCGCACTTAACGTCGTCTAGTTTATTGCTAATCGTAGGTGTTAACCATGGGCGATCTTGACACGATTCAATGAATTATTAAATTTGCCTATGCATTAACATTGACACATTATTTAATTCGATAACTTGAGCAAATTTTATAACCAAAATAACCTTTGTATTCGTGATACGACGTCGGACTTGCATGCTAAGGGTTCCAAGACATTGTTTCAAAAAAAATATGGGACACCCCCTTTTTTTCTATGGGCATTCACAAAATGACATCTTTCGCCCTGGGCGAGGGTTGGACTTTTAATAACTAAATCCGTGTTCCTTCATTTGTTGATGTTTTTTTTTGCCTCCTGTATGTTTGCAGGACTTTTACCGGCTAAAACTCACAATTATCATGTGCTCGCCAGAAAACCAGTCTGGTCGGAGGATCCTCACTATGGAGGATGAGTTTTTACACGCTGTTCTTCGTACCCCCACAAGCAAAACATTTTTTTCAAATATATCGTATGATGGATTGGCAATATCCTTGATAGATGGTGCTTAAGCTATACAATGTATGAATTAAGCCTAGAAAGGTATTAATTCAGTTAATTTCCTTTCTGAGAGAACCACTTAACTCTTGATTTCATTATAAACGAACCGGTTTATCGACATGAAAATCATGCCACCATATCAGGATAAAATCTATTAAAATGTAGTTTTAATTGCCTCCTAAAATATGCACATATTATAAAGGCTTCTGCAGATAGGCGCGATACGACTAAAGTGCAATAAAAACTTTGCTATGCAAACGTCGGATCGAGCTTGTCTGCAGGAGCCTTTAATCGTAAAATCAGAACTATTACGTGTGTCTTCTGATGTCTCAAGATATAATAATTTAAATGTAATAATTAACTAGGTTAGGCTGGGTTATCTTAGCTAAGTCTGCAGTCATAAGTGTTGATTACAAATTACTGTGTTAATTACCAGCTGTGTACTTACTTTATGTAATGAGTTTGTTAGAAACTTTATTGTTTACATTAGTTGCAAGGTCGTTTTCAACACAGTAATGATACAATAATAAAAGTACCATATGTTTGGCAAGTACCAATGTAACTTTTCTAAAGTTATATGTATGTAGGTACTTTCTAAGTATATCTTGGACACCAATGACTGAAGGTTCTGTCTATTGTGCTGAAGGTGAAGGACATCTCGAGGAAACCTGGACTTTTAAGTCTGAAATCGCCAACCCGCATTGAGCAAGCGTGGTAATTACGCTCAATCCCTTTCTGTATGAGAAGAGACCTGTGCCCAGCAGTGGGACGACATAAAGGTTGATGATGATAAAATTGTTTTTGTTTGTGGACTGTGAAAGATTCGGTAATTAAGTACTTATTTGCGTCTTTTTTTTTTTCATTTAATTCATACTTCCATACTAATATTATAAATGCGAAAGTAACTCTGTGTCTGTCTGTTACGCTTTCCCGCTTAAACCTCTCAACTGATTTTGATGAAAGGGGAATGCCAAGTCGCCATAGTAATTTAGGCCCACTGTGCACACAAATTTAAAATAATGATAATAATAGGGGGCAATTGTAATAATTAATTAGTAAAAGAAATGCTTTACAAAAAACTTAGCGTTTCAAAGTTATTTAAGATTCTTATATTCCATCAATACTGTTTATGTCAATACACTCGGAGTCAAATAATACAAAGAACATTGTAGTTTCACATCTCTATTTATTTTGTTCATCATCATATATCACTAAAAATTGTGCCGGTGGAAAAATATTATTCTGATGCCGTGCCCATCTTATGTACCATACTGTCATAACATGGGCACATCCTCATACAGTGCGGCAGTCGACAATACAGTTACAGCAGTACTGCTGTACTGCTGCGCGGCCTGTGTTAGCAGTGCTGACTAAAACATACATAAAGTATACTTTGTGACTAACATAATAGCTAGCGATTCTGACCGTCGCCAATGAACAGTGATGTCCAAATATATTGCCATTCATGATTCTATTTCTAGCATTAGTGCACACTTCAATAATAATATATTTAAATAGTATAATATAATTAAATAGGCTGAAAGTGCAAATGTTTCTCTATACCTGCCTGATAATCTCAGTACTTCTGCAGGAATTTCCTCAAATTGCTGTTTGGAAAATCCTAAATAATGAACAATATGATCTGCCATAGTCTGAATGTTGTCAAAATCTAAATGCATTATCATATTATCTTTCAGTAAAGAGAGTAGTTCTTCCATTTGTTCAGAGCTAAATGTTCTAATAGGATTCTATATTGATTGCAACAATAAATACCGGTTAAGTGATATGAGTAGATTCTACAATCTGAAGGCACATAGTAATTATTTAAAATCGCAAAGTAAACTTACGCATAGTGATACTGGGACTAAAAGTCATTCAACTTCGTTACAATCAGGGAAAAAACAATGCCATTGTGTACTTGGGGCCTGTATGTAATTTGGCAGTATTATTTGATCACTTGTATGTATATCAGCATTTCTTTCTTCTGCTTGGGTAGAAGTCACAGTTCATGCCTCAGATTCTAGAGGACTATGTCTTGTTGTTTACACAAAGTAGATTATGTTTTTCGCCAGCTGACACGCTGACAGTGACAAGTAAGACTTTGACATAACAAAAGCAAGTTGCCATAAAAAGTATTTATATATTATTCGAAAAGGTCGATTTATAGATATACATATTTCTTTATTAATAGTAATTGGAATAATAATTATTATTAAAGGAGATTTTTGGGAATTAATGAATGTTTGCTTAGAAGAAAATGAACGGTTATTAATAATAAACGAAAATTGATTATTCGGATTAATACCTGCCAACATTTTTTTTGTAAAGGCAACATTTTGAGCTCAAGTTTTATTCAAGTCAGTTCAAGGTCCATTAATTTAGTCGTTTTAATGCTTAATATTTTTGAAAAAATGTTGCTTTCTTTCAAAGACTAATGAGTACGTGGAAGATATTTGAAAAATATCAACATATTTTTTTTGTAAAACCAAACCCCTGTGCACGTCTGGGCCTAAACCTGGCATTCCCCTTTGGCACAGACAATCTTTAGACCCTGATAGGATATAGGTTACCTTTTATTGACAAAAATTGATATTCTCGAGGGAAATCTAAAAAGCGCGATATTACCGAATTCCACGCGGGCGAAGCCGCGGGCGGAAAGCTACATGTACATAAATCATCATCATCATTGTCATCCCAGCGTTAATCCCAGTCGCATCCGAAGCCTTTTCAGCTTTGGAGTCTGGGGTCCGCTTTACCAGTCCAACTGGTGATATAGACATCACATAAACATCGACATTTTCGGTGAAACGACTGCCGTCTGACCTCCACAACCCGAAGGCGACATCGAAGCATTGCAGTTAGACCAATTGTTGGACTTTTGAGGGCTCCAACAACCCGTAACGACTGTCACTAAATGTTCGTATGGCAACCGGGACCAACAGCTTAACGTGCTTTCTGAGGCACGACCAGACCAGTGCAAATATTCATGCATAAAAATACTTGCACTGTGCGGGGATCGAACCCGCGCCACCTTGCGCAGCGGCCGCGTCCGCTACCGCTACGCCACGGAGGCTGTCAAACTAGATGTACATAAATGTTTGTTACTATTTCAAGCAAAAGCTACTGAACGGATTTGGATGATAGGTGATTTATAATCAAGGACACGGTTCGCGTAGTGGCCGAGTGATTCCCGCACGGACCAAATATTTGTATGGCCTACAGGTCGTTGTTCCGGGTCTGGCTGTTTGTGTATGTGAGTTAAAACGTTTGTAAACACACACACGATACAGGAGTAATTTCCTTTTGTGGGGGCTACCGTTTACATAAAACAAATTATCAATATTTGGGGAGGATCAAAACTTATGTGGGTGAAACCACGGGGAGCAGCTAATTAAACTCTCACTCAAATGTCTTGCTGACGGTGGCGTGGCGCGTGTTGTTCGGTCATTTGGTTCCCTTCAATATGGTTGAGCTAAGTGGGGCTGATGCGCGCGTCATGCTCGTGAACGGGGGCCGTCGGTGAAGACTGGTCATCTCTTAGCTGCCAGTGGGCTTAATTAATTTTCTATATTTTAATTATTTTTACATTGTGCTCACATGATAGAACCAACATAAATATGTAACGAGGAAATGTAACCCATATACATATTATGATTTTAAAAGAGTATCCATGGAGTTTCTTGTACGTTTTTCTCCATAGAGATCTACGCTTTGGAACGTGCAATTAAACTTCACTTTTCTTGGACTGACCGACATTGACTATTCAAAAGTACGAAGTGATGGTTAATTTGAAATAAACAATTTTGATTTGATTTAAAAATATGTTGATAACAACTTAATTATTAAATTATGTTACGCGTTATCAGCTACCACCATTGTCTGATTAATCTTAAAACCATAATAATGTAAGGTATTCTGACAAATAAATGATAATGATTAGCTCCAATATAATCTCTAGAGGTAATTAACATTGCATTTTATAGATAAACAGATTTTTATCTAATCCGTTTATGCTAGACTAAAAAAAAAAAGTGTTTGTGGACATGGGTACCTTGATAACATGTCTAATAAAAAGGTTTACACTAATATGCTCCCAAGTGTGTAATATCACAGTATTAACATGATTCTAGGATTCAAAACAAACAGATGTATCAAATAAGCAATTGATGTAAGGTCCTATTAGCTCTCTTACACTAGCAATTTATGAACAAAAAAAAAAAAAAAAAAATACTTCAAATTAGCATTATATGTCTATTAAAAAGTGTCCTTTATTGTATTGTAATATTATGTGAAGTCGTTCTGTTTGATTTAAAATACTATTCTTTTTGCATTAAATATCACTGAACATAATTATATTTGAAGATCTAAATAGGAATTGTACAAAAATATCAGGCCATCATTTAAGAGAACTACTCCTGCCCTCTGTTAGCGTTGTCATGAATTGTTTTAATGCGTTATAGCGCCATCTAGTGGCAACTACTGTGATTACTTGGCAAAGCTTTACGTGTGCAAACTACTATGTAAATATTTTTCTTGTGTTAACAGAGATGGCGCTGTTTACAATATTTTATACGTGCTTAATGGTTTTTATTTTTAATAAGAAAATGTTATTCACTACTAAAATGCCTAATAGTATATCAAACTTCAACCGTTCATTAAATACATTAAATAAAATGAAGAAAAATTATATTTATTATTATTATAAAGATTTAGATAAAATTGAATTTTAAGAAAATTAATATTTTTAAATTCCATCACGATTTTATTTAGCATTTGAGACTTTAACGTTTTCCCAGGATTATTATAAAAACCCTAGTAAATTTTGGTCCACAAAATTAACACGACGCTTAATGGTTTGGTTACGCTTTTGTTATTAGAATTGGAATATTTTTGAGAAAAATTTACAATTCAATATTTAAAGTATTTTCAACAAAACATGAAAAAGCAAAAATATTAACACGACGTAAAGCTTTTTTTATTAGAATTTGTATATTTTTGAGAAAAATTTACTAATACAATATTTAAAGTATTTACAACAAAATATGAAAACGCAAAAAGAGAGCCGCCCGAACAGGGACTTGAACCCTGGACCCTTGGATTAAAAGTCCAATGCTCTACCGACTGAGCTATCCGGGCTCGTATCGGTATTGCCGTAAAACATGTTCAGCTGCGAATAGGGTAATCAAATTAATAACAACTGTTCAAAACTTATGTCACGAATTAGTAAAATTCTATTTTAACATCTTTATTTTAAATTATCGATCTGAAATATGGGTTCCGTGAAAGATTGTTAACAGTAACGGGCTATTATTAAATATTGTCATTTATTACAACATATGAATTATATTTTTAAATATTTTAAAAAGAAAAAACAGTATTATTTTAGACATGATAAATATTCGGTTGAAAAAAAAAATAATAATTTTAATGGTTTGTTGCGCTCTGGAGCGATACCTCGTGGCTAACTGAGGTAACTAAATTGAGTACCTAATATCGCTACTCGACACTAGATGGCGCTAGGCGTTACAAACTTGCTAACGTTACTGTAGCGACTATGTTTATTAAAATCTGCCTGATCATCTAATTAATGTAGATAATTCGTCAAATGTTCCTAAGATAAGGTTATTAGTAATAAAAATAATGGGTAATTCAAGTGGAATGGGTGAGAAAAATAACATTAACAAAATAAAAAAAACCAGTTGTAGTATAGCCTTGCCAACAAACCATGTAGAACTTCAAACCCTGAGGACGATCTGCTCACGATGGCTTCTCTTGGCGGGGCACAGGATAACGATATAGCACTAAAAAGGCTAGAAATGTTTCGTAACGCCACCCATATTTTTTTCTGCACAACGCAAAAAGGCCAACGAACCCGATAGACAGGCACTTTGCAAGTTGCAACTACAGGTGTTGCATTGTCGGTGTTGAAAAAAATTACAAAAACAAAGGTCGAACTATTATTGAATGGCGTTATGACACAAAAACTGTGAATATTCTCGCTGTGTAGAAACCCTAATTTATTGGAAACAAAATGTTTATTACAGGTAACTAGTTTATTAAAAGCAAAACCTGTGAATTTGTTATTCCGGTTCACACTCCGTGCTCTGTGCGAAAATTAAAGCTAATGACACTTTTAAGACGGACCAAACCACGGCCATTTAAAACGGTTATTTTGATTTCGGAATCATCACCGGTTTTACTTTTTGCCTGTATTATCTCAAATTAAAAACTACACAAAACATTCACTGTAAAAAAAATCTATTAAAACCGATTCCGTGAATCACAAACGCGTCTAACCCGTCGTTTCCTAAAACCATCAAAACTGGTTTGCGGACGCTTTACGATGATCCTAATTGCAATTTAGCGAAACATGGCACTAATAATGTTACATTTTGTATGCGTTACAAATATTTGCAGATCAGCCCAAAGTCACGTACGTACTAGGCAAATTGTATGAGAAACGTTTCCTAGTAAAATCTCTTTGCCTGACAAAGTAGACGATGAAAAAAAAAACAAAACCAAATATTTGGCAATCTATTGTTGGGTAATATTTTGAGTCACCAGAAATTCGTTAAGGTACACAAAGGTATGGTACAGAAATAAATAATGTATTATGATGGATGACTTACAAAAACATTTTATACAGTCTGAGACTTCTTGGGACATTGGTGGGTGCTTTTTCATATATTAATAATAAGTAGCTCCGAAACTTTCCTGAATAACAGAGGCTTATATACTGCTCTAATATTTATAGTTGGCGTATTTCAGAACTTTACGTATGTGATCTCTTACAATGACTAACAAAAAATCTTATGAAAATGGAATTAGAATCGAATTTCTGTTCTTAGTTTGCCAATCAAAGTGAGTCAGACATCTAAAAGCTTATTGGCCGATATAAAAAATTGTAACAAGTCATGACATGACATACTTTCCGACCAGACAGGAAAGAGACCTTAGTAGGAACGATGACGCTATACATTTACAATTGACACAAAAAGCGCTCAACTGACGGTTCACATCAAATCATTATGACATCATATCATTACGGAAGTAAATGAACTCCTAAAAGAATCAGTCACCTTCGGACACCGACACAGTATTCTATTACAAATACAGAGATTGCTCGCTTGAAAAGACAGATTAACTTTAGAGATCGGAACAAAAAAAAATCAAGCCAGCAATCCGTTCTTAAAGAATATTTTAATCAGAAAGAGACAACTGACCCTTTTAGGTGTTTAAAAACTATAATTTTTAATACGTTTCGAATCTGTATTGAATGCGTCGATATTAAAAATTATTGCTCAATCAATTAACGTCTTTTCCTTTCTACGATGCTTTAATGAAATTAATATATTTGAATGATAAAGGTGTCAATGTTTTCTGGGATACGTCAGCAGGCGTCATTTATCAACGGATGACTCACGGTCTCGGTGTGCAGCGTAGACTGTCATAGTACCTGTAACAAACGGAAAGTTGGTCAGTTGTGATTAGTGCGTTTTAGCATTGTAGCCATGTTGCCGGTTGTCGGCGGCTAGGCACGGACAACGCCATTGTTCGACACGGCGAATTTGATCAGTGGTAGGAAACAGTGTCATCATCATCATCATTTCAGCCGAAAGACGTCCACTGCTGGACATAGGCCTCCCCCAAGGTTCTCCACGACGACCGGTCCTGCGCCTCCCGCAGCCAGCGGTTTCCCGCGACCTTCACCAGGTCGTCGGTCCACCTTGTCGGGGGCCTACCCACGCTATGTAAGTAAACTGTGTATTCAGGTTTAATTACGCACATGTGAAACTGAAGCGAATAAGTTTGCCTGTAGAGCAGTGTTTCTCGGTGGTAGGCCATAACATCGGCTGCCGGCAGAAGTTACCACCCACCAGACAAAGTCTTGCCGCCAAGCGATTCGTCGTGTTCCGGCACGATGTCTGGTGAAGCCGTACGGAGGACGGGTCTGAGCAGTTGTGTTGCGATGTGTGCCGGATAAAATGCGTCAAACGTTGTTGTGCCGAGAGTTTGGTCGTGAAGGGTCTCCACATCAATCTCCCTCTCGTCGTCTTATTGGGCACCACCTCGCTCAACTGCCGTCTTACATCCTATTACCACTAAGGTTTATTAAGTGAATGGGCTTAATAAACTAGCGCGCTTTACCATCAACGATTGCATCACTGCTTACCATCAGGCGGAATTGCAGTCAAGCGCTAGTTTATAATTATTAAAAAAAAAGTATCAGTAATGGAAACTTTGCTTAAGATACGTGGCAGGTGTTAAATGAATTAGGGCTATAGAAACAGACTTAGCGCCTGATGGCAATCGCACCAGACTGCTTAGTTGCGTCATTGGCGCAATTGTCTGTTGTAGGTTATAGGAAAGTTTGTTGTCTCAAGCTAGTGCCATGTAACCTTTGAATAATCAACGAGTATAGATTTCATTTATGAGACAAATCACCAGCTATCAATTTACATAAAACTAATTTCCTCGTCATTCTAAGAACCTTTAGTCTCAATCTTTCAAAGATACCTCTACAATACCTACATTTTTTGACACTGTTTCTCGTTTAAGATGAGTTTGAGACTAGATTTTTACAATTTTGTACAAATTAGGAGCAATAGTACAAAATACCAGTAATGATAAGAATATGCTAGGCTTTAATAATATTGCTGCTAATAATAGACCTGTCGTATATTATGTAGTAGTAATATGTCATGTATGTTGTACCTGTTTATGTGTGTAACCAATACTATACATATAAATTGTAGCATTCAATAAATTATTTGGGCACTCGTGACTATCATTTCTCCCGCTATTATCTTTAACCATACAGACCTGAGGTTAGGATTCCCAACCATACTTTTTCTAACAGTATTATACTGTTTTTGTTACATTACACCTTTTAATGCATGCGGAATTGCCTGTAATTGGTTGTGCAGTTAGATTTACGACACAATAATTTGTATGTATTTGTAATGTGTAAAATATCTATAGCAACTGTTGGTGAACCTTAATTAAACAAATAAATAAAGGCTGAACAAAAAAAGTATACAAAATATTGTTTTTATGTCCGCTGGTATCAGGGGCTATAAATATTGTTACGGGCTAGGGGTACTTAAACGCCGGTTAAGGGTTACGAAGTTTATTGGCAACGAAGGTACAGTCGATTGTAGGCAATGACAAGTAGAATGTCGCTGACGTTGCACCGAAGTCTTCCCTTATGTCCACGAAGTCCGTGTTGTAAACACACAATAACAGTGCAGATGTTACTCCACGTAGTACTCACAGTTCTCGTTACAGTTGTCGCAGTAGGTCTTCTTTAAGATCGCTTCTTAACTGTCGCTGTTTTCGTATCGCTAGTCGAGTGTAGACTGACTCTGCGTCGGCGTCGCGGCGCTTATATAGGCCAGCTGATCGAACATTCCAGAATCCTCTAGGCGTAATAATAATAGCACATAACTTCGAGGTCACTCGGAAGTACCTACGGTAATTCCCGGAAACGGGTTTCTAGAAATTTCGATGTCGACACTTTGTTGACAAAACTGTTGAGACCTGTACCATTCGATAGGCCGTCCTAAGTCTAGTAATGCGTTTTATTATTGTACCTAGAAAATGTCTAGATCTGGAGGAATAGGACTAAAAGTGACACACTGCATGACACGCGATATTGAACCTTATGCCATCGACATAAGGTCCATTCGTAACATTGCCCCCTTCTTAGTCATGCTCGTCCCGAGCATGATTTGATCCATAATAGCGAGCTAGGCGGTCTACGTGTACGATCTTCAGCTTCCCTCTAGGCCCTTTCTTAATCCTGTAGGTGACATCGTTTATTCTGGTTACTATCGTGTACCCTCCCATTTGGCTTGAAATTTCGGACTCTTTCCTTTTCTCCTTATGGGATTATGTAACCATACCAAAGTTCCCTCTTCAAATCCGGGCACGTTAGCTTTGCGGTCGTATCGGATTTTCATTTTCTCACTGGTTTTCAGACCATTCTTTCTCACTAGCTCATGTATTCCATCTAATTTACGCCGTAGGTCGGCCACATAGTCGACGGCTAGGTTAGGAGTATCGGGAGGTGTTCCGGTTAGTGCATCTATGGGTAGTCTAATTTCTCGGCCGAAGTTGACTTTCGCCGGTGTGCAATTTGTGCTATCATGTGTTGCAGAGCGGTATGACATTAAGAAGAGTGGAATGTATTGGTCCCAATCCCTCTGGTGTTCTTCCACTACTTTGGCCAAATGATTCTCCAACGTCTGATTGAATCTTTCGACCATTCCATCTGACTGTGGGTGATACGATGTTGTACGAGTCTTATGTATCCCGAGTAGTTGGCAAACCTCTTGAAATAGTGAAGACTCGAAGTTTCTACCCTGGTCAGAGTGTAACTCCAAGGGAACGCCAAATCGACAGAACACCTCGTGAACTAGCTTTTTGGCGACTGTATGAGCTTCCTGGTTAGGTACTGCAAAAGCTTCTGGCCATTTGCTGAAATAGTCTTGCATGACGATGATATACCTATTCCCTTCTTCAGTAACAGGGAATGGCCCAGCTATATCGACAGCAACTCTTTCCCATGTTGCACCAACATTGTACACTTTCAGCCGACCTCTGGCTCTCGTTTGCGGTCCCTTTACTGAGGAGCAAGCTACGCATTTTCTACACCAGTCCTCTACGTCTTCGCGGCAATGCACCCAGTAGAATCTTTTCCTCACCTTCTCCAGGGTTTTCTTTACTCCTAGATGTCCTCCGGATACTCCGTCGTGCACCTGTCTTAGCACTGACGCGACTTTATCGCAGGGGACAACTATCTGTAAGGTGACCTCCTGTCCACTGGGTGATTCCCATTTCCTCTTGAGAACTCCATTATCAATTATCAGGCTGTCCCACTGAGCCCAGTAACTTTTTACTGTTGGGCTAAGCGCTGATATTTCACTCCAGCCCTCTGGCCACGTTGTTTCCATTCGATTACTGTCTTCAAGTCACTATCTTCCTTTTGTGCGTCTTCCAATGATTGATTATCCCAGTCTTCGTCCAAAGATAATCCTTACGTTCTCTTTCTTTTCCTGTTTGGCACAATGTCGGCAAGACTCTTCGCAAGGTCGTCTAGACAAAGCATCAGCATTATTGTGTGACTTGCCTTTCCGATGTTCAGTGACAAAGTCAAATTCTTGCAGCTGCTCTATCCACCTTGCTACTTGTCCTTCTGGGTCTTTGAACTGGAGGAGCCACTGTAAGGCAGCGTGATCGGTACGAAGTGTAAACTGCCTCCCAATCAAATATTTCTTGAAGTGTTGTAAGGTCTTAACAACGGCTAGAAGTTCTCGGCGGGTAACACAATAATTTCTTTCTGGCTTGGAAAGGCATTTGCTGAAATATGCGATAACGACCTGCCTATCTCCTTGTGTTTGAGAGAGAACTCCTCCAATACCCACATTGCTGGCATCTGTGTCTACCAAAAATCGGCCTTCCCTACTAGGGTAACCTAGTACAGGAGCCTCACACAAGTGAGTTTTCAGTAGAGCAAATGCCTGTTCGCAGTCAGAGTTCCATTCAAATAGACACTTTTCCTCTGTTAAACGATGCAACGGTTTCGCTAACTCGGAGAAGTTCTTCACAAACCGACGGTAATATGCACACAGACCCAAGAAAGAGCGTACCTCAGTTTTATTACGAGGGGTAGGCCACTTCGACACGGCTTTTATTTTTTCAGGGTCTGTTCGAATTCCTTGCGCCGAAATAATGTGTCCCAAGTATCCAACTTCTTTCTGGAATAGTGTACACTTACTAGGACTGAGTTTTAAATTCGCTTCACGCAGTTTCTGGAACACTTTCTCCAAATTGCGTAGGTGTTCTGCGAAGTTTCGTCCCATAATAATGATGTCATCCAAATAGACCAGGCATGCATCACCAAGCAACCCCACCAAGATGCGCTCCATTAGGCGCTCAAATGTAGCTGGAGCATTGCACAGTCCAAAAGGCATGACATTGAATTGCCAGAGACCGTTCCCAGGACCAGTGGTGAAGCGGTCTTTTCTTTATCCTGCTGACAGATTTCCACCTGCCAGTATCCACTTTTGAGGTCAACTGTGGAGAACCATTTCATGCCACTTAGCAAGTCCAAAGTGTCATCTATACGTGGCAGAGGATAACTGTCCTTTTTCGTGGCATCATTCAACATCCTGTAGTCAACGCAAAACCTTGTACTGCCATCCTTTTTCTTGACTAGGACAACTGGAGATGACCAAGGGCTGGTGGATGCTTCTATAATACGGTTTTTCTCCATATCTCTTAACATTTCCGTGACTTCCCGTTCTCTTGCAAAGGGGATACGACGTGGTCTCTGTCTAATCGGTTGTGTATCACCCGTATCTATATGGTGTTTGACGAGCCCGGTCCTTCCCACGTCACCGTCGGTCTTCGAGAAGATGTCATGGAAGTTATGCAACAGTTGCTTAACTTTGTGACTTTCGAACTTGTTTAAATTGCCCTTACAATTTTCGAGTAGTGTCGATACATGTTCCTGCCACTTCTTATCACGTTCCTTTTCGTGCGCCTCTGTTTTTCGCAATGATGCTACATGGTCGCACACACCCACGATGCAATTCTTTTCAAGAATTATTTCCTTGTTACTAACGTTGATAATGCGTACTTTTGGTTTATCGGAAATCATCATCAGTGTCCTTGCTGTTATCCAGTCTGGGTGATCTCCAGAATCTTCTATTAAAATGCAACGTTTACGGCATCCTATTGGTGATAATCTAATATCTACTAAGGTTTCTGATCTTGGTGGTAATATCGTTCTCCTTACACAGTACACTGACCCCTGTTTTCCACCTTGAAGAAATACTTCTTGTTCTGGAAAACTCAATACTCCTTTTGCTACATTAAGGACGCACTGCTGTTTCTTCAAAAAGTCCAGTCCTATTATGCAATCATCTGTAATATTCGCTACTAAAACAGGGTGCGTGAATGTCTTATCACCCATTTTCAAAGTCACGTTCGTTTCACCAAGGACGAGTACTGGTTGGCCAGTGGCGGTTTGTAATCGGCATTGTGAAGATCCTCTTTTCCATACTATGGTCCGAGGAAATAGCTCCGGTCGTGCAATGGTTCTTGATGCACCAGTATCCAATGTGAAACTGCAGGATTTACCATTCAGTTCTCCTTCTATAATGAGACTGTTTCCGTCACCCACTTGTGATACTGTTATAATGGGGGCTACATGTCGACCAGCCAGTACTCGCCCCATAGCCCTGGCTGTTCCTAGTTTAAATCCTCGGCTTCCACCTGTGTCCCAGAAGTGCTTCTTCCCTTAGCCTTCCTGGGACAATTGATCCGAATATGCCCTTTTTCACCGCACTCATAGCATGTTGGCCCTTGTCGGGGTTTCATTTGTGCGGTTACCTCACGAATACGGTGGTGTGGTCGGCCGTCTTGGCGTACTGCTTCCACCTCCAGAGCGTGTGTCAAGGCTGCCTTCAGAGTCTGATGGTGCCCCAGACGAACCGCAGCCCTGACTTCCGCATCTCGAATTCCATCAGTAAAAGCTTGCACCGTACTAGCATCAATTACTCCCGGCGTTGAAGCATACGCCCTCCGAACAATACGTTCTATTTCCGATGCCCATTGTTGCAAACCCTCACTGCTTTTCTGTGTGCGGTCGCGGAGTTGAGCCCTGTAGACATGTTCCAGGTGTTTCTCTCCATATCTAGACTCCAACGCTTCTAACAGACAAGCTAGGGTATTGCAGTCGCCGGAAATATTTTCGAGGATTTGTACCGCCTCACCACGCAGAGCAAGCGTAAGGGCGGTTACAGCTTGATCGTCGTCCCAATTGTTGCCTTTTGCGACCTTTTCAAATTGAAGACGGAAGGCCACCCATGATGTTGTTCCGTCAAAATGAGGTACCTTGAAGGTCGGCAAAGCACTGGGTACAGGTACCACACCTTTAATGCCTCCTTTCTGCACCGTTTTATGGAGAAACTGTATTTCTTTCTCACACTCCATGATGGTATTGTCTAGTTTCTCCATACGCGCATCTTGTTTGTCTATACGCATGTCTTGCTGGTCCATACGGGCATCTTGTTGTGCTGTTTTTATTTTAAGCTCATTAACCTCTTCTTTGGTTTCTTTCCACTGTTTATTTAGTTCTAATACTAGTTGCTGGGATTTTGCCTGGGATTCATCTATTTTTGCTTGGGTTTCCACCTGGGATTGTTTTATTTGAGCCTGGGTTTTTTCTATATGTGCCTGGGTTTCTGCCTGGGATCTATCTATTTTTGCCTGGATTTCTGCCTGGGATTTTGCCTGGGATTCTGCCATACCTTTTATTTGCATCGTTAATTGAGCCAGCAACGCCGATAAATCGCATCCACTGCTTCCGGGAATAGTGGTGGTAGTAGGCGCACTTATAGGTGTTGCGACGGCCGCTTCTGTTTCGGGTGCAGGGACACTAAGCAATTCTTCCTCTTGACGCGCCAAATCCATCGCTGCTTGTCGTCGCGTGCGAACCCTTTCGTCTTCCCTTGGCGTGACCGGCATGCCGCTTCTGACACCAATTGTTACGGGCTAGGGGTACTTAAACGCCGGTTAAGGGTTACGAAGTTTATTGGCAACGAAGGTACAGTCGATTGTAGGCAATGACAAGTAGAATGTCGCTGACGTTGCACCGAAGTCTTTCCTTATGTCCGCGAAGTCCGTGTTGTAAACACACAATAACAGTGCAGATGTTACTCCACGTAGTACTCACAGTTCTCGTTACAGTTGTCGCAGTAGGTCTTCTTTAAGATCGCTTCTTAACTGTCGCTGTTTTCGTATCGCTAGTCGAGTGTAGACTGACTCTGCGTCGGCGTCGCGGCGCTTATATAGGCCAGCTGATCGAACATTCCAGAATCCTCTAGGCGTAATAATAATAGCACATAACTTCGAGGTCACTCGGAAGTACCTACGGTAATTCCCGGAAACGGGTTTCTAGAAATTTCGATGTCGACACTTTGTTGACAAAACTGTTGAGACCTGTACCATTCGATAGGCCGTCCTAAGTCTAGTAATGCGTTTTATTATTGTACCTAGAAAATGTCTAGATCTGGAGGAATAGGACTTAAAAGTGACACACTGCATGACACGCGATATTGAACCTTATGCCATCGACATAAGGTCCATTCCTAACAATATGTTGATAAAGGACAAGTCCCTCCGTACACAAACTATATTTCCAAATGAAACTGTTAATGTCAAGTAAATTTCATGACACGTATACGCAACGCTAAAACGTCATTGGATGACGACTGGCCTGTGGCAGAACGCATATAAACAATATTTATCCGTTATTTTCCTGTGTTAAATGTGTTTTAAAAGTAAAAAAAATGAAATAGTGTTTTATTTTGTAAAATACTCTTTTATTTTCTTCTCCGAACCTAATATACGTTTTTTCTTGAAAAACAAGTTGGAAACCCTACCTGAGGTTGTAAAACCGGACACTAAGATTAGAATGCCGTTTTTTTTCGCATTTGTATGCGACCGTTGTAAGCAAACAGCCAATTAACACCGACCAGTTAAATACTTTATAAGTGTACATACAATAAAATAAGTAGGGTTTTATGAACATCAAAATTTTAAGTTGAACTTTAGCACTAGGATTACACAAAGACGTTTCAATACTGTGACAAAAGGTTACTAATTATTTGGTTTATATTTATTTCTAGCCATCAAAGTTATTACTTATAGAGAAGTTGATACTTTCAGTTAATAGTCATCCCTAGATGGCAAACAGTTTCTAAGACTTTTATGAGACATCCGGGAATGTGCATTTGGCACATTCTCGGATGTCTCACATGTCTTAACGTTACTAAAGTTAAAACACAAACAGTAACATTATCAGCGCTTCTAGCTTTCCTTTAAAATTGCAACCGCAGTAAACAGAGTACAATAGTTTGAAATAATTAATTCTCTTTGGGTATTGAACAGACACAATGCCGGACGCTCTGTCCGTTTTATGCGACCTGACCTCAGTCAGCACTCAATAGCGTTCACCAACCACAAGGCTTTAAAAGTCAAGTTAAATAAAAAGTAATCTATTTGAAGAGTTTCTTGTTGGTGTTGATCTTATTAATCGGTGGCCCGTCACCGAGATGTTCTGTGAGCTTATCAAACTTTCGTTTTCAATCATTTACGAAGACCATACATAACGGTTTAGTCAATTTGAGTGAACCGTGAATTTTGTTCAAAATACACTGCAATTAAATTTTACAGACCCATTGTGTGAATCGTTCGAGTGCAGATTAATTGGGTTCAACAATTATTTGATCAGTTTCCTGTTAGATGTTTTATGCAAAGCTATCTAGCTTTGCATAAAACATCAACAAGGGACAATCTTGTCCCTTAACAGAATAAGTGGATTACGGTGACTTATCACATAAAGCATGGTGCGATGAAAACGTAACGAAGTCGTTAAAGTGGTAAAAGTATTGTTTGCTGATGGATTTTGGGAAATGTCAAGTCCTATCTAAACATTTTCATAATAGCCAAACAACTGGCTGGGACGTCAAAAGTTGTCATATTAATAAGTTCGGGATTAACTATAAGGGCCCAAATTAGGAATCAAACAGCGGCAGAAACTCAAAAATAGATTAAAATTCCGGAAGAAAGGGAGGTGAAAAAGCTAGAAAAATGTTTGAAATTGTAGCGTGAACTGAACTTTACTGAGAAGAAATTGAAGTTATTTTCCTTTAATTGATTTATGTTTACAATTCAATAAATCACGAACGCAGGTTTATTTGGAATTCTCGGGATATACTCCCAGATCTTTCAATGCTCTATAAATGGTTTATCATAAATTGAAGGAAAAACCTTCAATTCCCACTAAAAGTCCCCTGTCGGCCACTCAACCCCAATCAATAATGTTTCCGCTGGACCCTAAAGTATAGTTTATTCTTGACCACTGGGAGTTGAGAGTAGATTTTATTTTCCAGCTCAGTGACAGTTTCCTCTCGATGCCGAAAATACAGTTATAATGCTAAAAAAAGGGTTTCAGAGTTAACTATACGTAGTTAGGAGACCAGTGGAAACATTCGACTGGGAGCGAGCCCAATTTAAAAAAAGTTAGCGTTTAGTCCACTGTCGACTCGACAGTGGACTAAACGCTAACTGGGCCCTTGTTAATCCTGGGCAGATAAAAGGAGGTTTTGATTTTAAGGGAAAATTGTCATATTGATGAATGTGAAATAAGGACATTGTTAGTCAATATACGACAAAGATCACACGGATGATACGACTGTCCATCCTTATGACAGTAATAAAGTAAGACTACCGTCATTTCTATTGCTAGTTAATGAACTATTTTGATGTCTAAATGAAACACATGTAACATTTTACCATATTATGTAAACACTACAACGTCGTTAAATTAATGGATATCAACAACGACGTAGTGAATTAATCAGGCATGTGTCATGTCGATGACATTTTCTCTTTACTTTTCAATTTCAATCTGTGACTCATTGACTGGCTACATGCTTGTCGACCATATGGTAGCGAGTTTTATCTCCTTACCATTTAAGAAAATTGCTTAATTGAAAACGTAATCTGTTAATATGGTAATGAAATCTTTGTTTCGGGCAACCCCAAATACATAGTTTGGAGAAAAGGAGGGTTAAGGAAAAATTTTAAAGATATCTTTTAGAACTAACCTAACTTAAAAGTACACTCAAGAATGAAGGGAGAAGTTAGATAAAAAATAACAGTTAACTACTAACACTCGTTAATTACGCTCTAGGAATGTTCCAACACATTAAAATCTTTAATGAACCCTTGGCTATTTTGTGATAAACTAATGAAGAGACCGATAATAATCAAATCATCGATTATTACACGTATGAAGTAAAAATACTCACTCATTCTTTTAATAAACAGCTCAACACAGATGTAACTTATAAGTTATATGACGTTAAATGTTTGCAGCCTCTCGCTGACAGAGCTCAATGTGAATGAACCGTACTCTAGTGATATCAATAGTACATTATCACCAGCGGTGTCAGTAATATTGTTAGTTGCAATAACTATAATAAAATTAGCTTCCACCCACGCCCAGCGACGCGCCTAGGCTAGACTAAATGGCAGGCAGGCACTCAACGCCATTTCGCCAATTAATAAGTCTATCAGTCGGATAGGGATAATCAATATGCTTTTAGATGCTAAAACATTTGTCTAGGATGAAATTTCGGACGTTGGTAAACTAGCTGGCTTCGGGTAACGGCGCACAATTTGTATTGGCGTCGGGATCTGGTCTATAGCCATTAACCTAGATAAAAGGTTCTAAGCAACTTAAACATTTTCGGTTTTAGGTTATTTTGGACGGATCCCGCGATAAAAATTTAAAACTTTCTAATTGTGCCCTAGTTTAGTTTTAGAGTTTCTATACAAAATCTTTAACATACTTTCTAAGCTTACATTATTGCTATGCTTTTCAGTACGATATCAATCCAGGATACGTTCTCCCTGATATTACAAGTAGTGTTCTTAGTATAATTAAGGAAACTGGTTACACAACATTAAGCAGACGAAGGTGTGTTAAAACACCATATTCAATGAGATTTCTGCGCTACTTCGACAAATTAATTGGCTATTAATTGTGCCTGTGTGAAATTGGAAAATTAGACGTTCTTCTGAAGCTCATTCCTTTAAATAGACACTTCATGGCTTGCTTCAACTTTGGAGCTCTGGTGTATGTACCAAGAGGAGGATTCTTGGAAGCAGTCATTTCATAGAGGCACTTATCTTTCGAACCGTATCATCTCGTTAAACCTTAAATCACACAATTCTACGTTATGGGACCGCCAATTGCCCAAGAACTTCCACATGACCAATGGCCAACCACTTGAACAGGTTTCATATCACCCACGATCGGCCTTGGATATTATATTGACCTTCTGACCAATTACATAATTTGTGGACGACTGGCGATAAACGTAGATTTTTTATTACGCATAAGGAATGTTAATTTGGAGGTACTTGTTGATGAAATCATCGATTGTCTATACTCTATCCTAATACGTTAGAAAAAATGACTCGACTCAATCCTTTAATATTTACCTATCACGGAATAATAGTCAATCTTAATTGACAATTCATCTATCCGAATATGGCGATTTTATTAGGTCTCTAACAGTCTTTGAAAGCTTCTAAATGAGACTTCAAAGAAGTATTCCCGGTGGAAAAATATTTTACTTGTCTGATACAAAATAAAAAGTGCACTAGAAGTTTCAAAAGCCTTACGTTCCTAAGAACTTTTTATTTCTATCTGTGGTACGGAACAAGGATCGCCCTAAGGCGATCCTTGTTCCGTACCACAGATTCAATTGAAAAAGTCTTTGGTCACTATATATAATATTACGTTGATGTTAATGAGCATCAATATCGCACAAATCACCTGAACGCTTACTGAGATCTCACAGGGCATATAATCTGCCTGTTAATCTTTCCATAGCCAGTTTGTAGAAAAGGTCGACTCCCTACTCTCTGAAAAGTAATTAATATCGCTAAACAGGGAACATTTTATTCGTCATGTAACTCTACTTTTGATGTCACTTTTTACTTTCGTGTACTATTATTTCATTACAGTCAAAAATATTCCAGATGATTCAAACGTGTTAAAGAGCTAAGTCGATTTCTCCCTTCATGCTTCCAGAGGGTGAGGTGTTATTCTCATTTGGACTAGTCATATGGAGTAACGTGATTCAACGGATGAGCGGCTGGTTATATGTATGAAACGCTCATCGCAGAAGATTTTTGAAAACAAATCATAAGTAAAATACGTAGTTGCCTACATGTCTAATACAAAATTCTAATTTCAGGAAAGCCATTTTGCAACAACGGGCTATCGGAACGAACCATCACGGTTTGTCACGCAAACTGTCTGTAAGTACACAGTTTAGGCAACATCGTTTATGTAGAATTGATTAAACGTCAATCGTTTACGAAACAGTTCCTAGAAAACACCGAATTATAGTGCATGATGATGTGCGCCTCGTGTGGAATGTTAAGCATTTATTATTACGTACATTTCTTGAAACTATTTTTGATATTATGAGAGTAAACTATTATCGTTTTTATACTTGAATAAGATGGATATACGGTTTCCTCACTATGCATTTTCCGAATAGATTCTCAGCATAAGCCGTTTTTTTTCTTCGTGTCTATAATTCTTTTTTAAGGAATTGCACTTTTCTGTATATATATTAATCATAAAATGTAGTGCCTAGATTTTAAATCTACAATCGTTTTTATTAAAGGATTTCCTATGAAAATATCCTTTTTTTAATTGAGAAACCGTTAAGTAAATGACCTCTCCCGATCTAGGCGAAGTGGAAGGGCGCGTCAGACTTTTACTGACCCAGCAGTGTTCCTTCATTAGTATCTCTTTTGAACAAATCACGACCCTGGCATTCATCGGCCCTAGCGGTATCGGACTCCTTCATTTAGGGTTGTAATATGTATATAGTCAGTTAAAAAAAGTTTTACGGTCTTAGTGGGCCCCGTCACAATCTGCTGACATCTATTAGAGCTACCTTGGTATGGTCTTAGAAAGGAATTTTTCATTTATCGAACATTTAAAAATAGTTGGCGAAAAAGCTAAAAGGAACTTTTATGCCCTAACTAGAATATCCAAAGCAACTTGGGGTCTATCATTCCTAACTTTAAAAACTATATATGGAGCTACCTACTTAGGCTGTATGTGCTACGGTGCACCTGTTTGGGCCGATAGGGCCAGCATAGGGGCGGCGCGACAACTGCTTCAAAGCCAACGTTTGGCATTGATATTTTTATGCAAGGCGTATAGAACAGTCAGTACTGAAGCCTTACCCGTTCTGGCAGGTGTACTTCCAGTTGATCTCGAAGTACAGCGACGTGCTTCAATGTACTACTCCGCGAGGGGGGAGGCCATGGACACTAACTTTGTTACACAACGCGACCTCAATAGAATTTCTAGATTATTTAAACCTCAGACTGACGTCTGGGAGGACCTCTTATCCGAATGGCAAAGTAGGTGGGATAATTCCATCAAGGGCCGGCACCTCCATCTGTTCTTTCCATCCGTTGGCGATCGGCTGGCTAAGACATGGCTGGAGGTTGACCACTGCGTTGCCCAATTTCTCACAGGTCATGGCAACTTTAAAAGTAAACTGTATTCTTTTAAACTTGTTCCTTCGCCTTTGTGTCAGTGTTCTACATCGAACTGTGAATTTGAACAGTCCGCACATCACATCTTGTGGGAGTGTATTCTTTGGCAGAATGAACGCAATATTATGTTGGATAGTGTACAAGTTACATCCGGAGTCGTTTATTATACGGACCTTGTAGAAACTAGAACCAATTTCCGTGCGTTCAGGCGCTTTTGCCATACCTATTATTGGAATCAATTGTAACAGCACATACCTACTTAGGACCCATTAACTTAATCAAATGTCATTCCATGGTGCTTGGCAATCTGGGCTTCTCCCAGTTGCAATAATGTCCCTTTGTGCCGTTTGGCCTAGTTCTGTTTTGTCTCCTGCTTATTATGGAGGGAAGTGGAAAAAATATCTTTTTTCTTACTCCTCCGCTATTCTTTGATTAATTTCGTTGCGTTGTAAAGACAGTTGAATCGTTTCTCCGGGACTCGACGAGCTTCATTGCTCGGCGTTTTTCTGGCGGTCTACACTGTTGATTCTGGCTTTCAGGAGTTGCAGTGGGTTGGGAACAGTGTGGCAGGTTTTGTTCCATAAAGAGATCTATTAGAGCTATACGCCGCTCGTAAGACCGCACCTATGGTGGCCATTCGTTTTTATCTCCCGATGTCCAGGGCATCTTCTTCGTCGCCAGGTGCGTGAGGGCGCAGAGATGACCTCTCCATCACGCGCTCCATAATGAACATGACTGATGTTAAATGCGTACTTAATTCATTAATATTTAAGGAAATTTATAAATTTGGAGACTATGAAGTTCCTATAGCTGGTTTGATGCTCGAGTTGAAAATATTTGTACAGCTTTGACTTCACATGTTGGTCGTTTATGGCAAACCAACAATGTTCATCGCTCCGTTCTGGATAACTTAGTTAGAAGTTCTGCTAGGTGGAGCAATGGACGAACTTTCATAGAAGTTGATCCGCATTATTACATATATCCAGCGATTTTACAACATAGAAAACCACTCTGACTGACAGACGGCGCAGTGTTTGAAAGTCTGCTTCTTGTAATTTGAAGTATAACTGAGTCGCGAATGTTTTTAAAAATTCCGACGGTGCTCGATCAGTAGTGAATTAATGGCGCTAGCGGTAATAAAATATTGTATTAATGAGTAAACTGAAGTGAATCCGTGTAATATTACTCATATCCGAATTCCAATTATGTATGCATCTAGCTATAGAGCGGTTTACATACAAGTGTATCAACGGAGAAATAATAACAACTATGAAAGCCCAAATTCGTCATACAAAAACGCTAAGCTATAGAAATTGTGACATGTTTGCATACTTGACGCGTTCGCAAAAAAAAATCGTTCGCATTGAATTTAAGTAAGATGATTGTTCATGAAAACTCTAAAGGAGGACAACGTACCAATCTACGTGCCAAATGACAAGCGTCCAATCAAAGCTTCAGCTGGCATCTAATTTATTTTTAATATACTCTATATTTTACTCGTATTTCTAGCCTCACTGAAATGATCTAGATTCTAGAAAATATATAGAAACTGACAAACTGTAGTGCTGGCAAACATATTAAATAAACAATGTTTGAAAAGAAAGAAATATATATAGCTATCACTACATATTATAAAACAAAGTCACTTTTTCTTTCCCTATGTTTCTTTGTATGATTAAACCTTTAAACCTCCGCAACGAATTTTGATGCGTTTTTTAGAATAGATAGAGTGATTAAAGAGGTAGGTTTATATTGTTACGGGCTAGGGGTACTTAAACGCCGGTTAAGGGTTACGAAGTTTATTAGCAACGAAGGTACAGTCGATTGTAGGCAATGACAAGTAGAATGTCGCTGACGTTGCACCGAAGTCTTCCCTTATGTCCACGAAGTCCGTGTCGTAATCACACAATAACAGTACAGATGTTACTTCACGTAGTACTCACAGTTCTCTTTACGGTTGTCGCAGTAGGTATTCTCAAAGATTGCTTCTTAACTGTCGCTGTTTTCGTATCGCTAGTCGAGTGTAGACTGACTCTGTGCCGGCGTCGCGGCGGTATATATAGGCCAGCTGATCGAACATTCCAGAATCCTCTAGGCGTAATAATAATACTGCATAACTTCGAGGTCACCGGCCAAGTAAGTACCTACGGTAGTTCCCGGAAACGGGTTTCTGGAAATTTCGATGTCGACACTTTGTTGACAAAACTGTTGAGACCTGTACCATTCGATAAGCCTTCCTAAGTCTAGCAATGCGTTTTATTATTGTACCTAGAAAATGTCTAGATCTGAAGAAATAGGACTTAAAAGTGACACACTGCTTGTCACGCGATATTGAACCTTATGCCATCGACATAAGGTCCATTCGTAACAATATGTATAATAACATCCATTAATTTGTGGAGAAATACTATTATTTTTGAGGTTTCTAATGTGATGTCGTAAATAATTACATTTTTCCGCGTTTGCAGAGAAACGCAGGCTGAACCCTACGAGATTTATCAAAATAATGTACTAATTATTGTACGCATTGATAAGGTCTACAAAAAAGCCCACGATAGTCCCACAGTAACATTTTTTTGTCACTTACTTTTTACGACAAATACCTGCTAATTTTCGAAGCTATTTTAACTAATATAACATTAATCCTTATCCAATTTAATACCTTAAATAAATTGTTGATTTAATATAGATCTATATTGCCCTTTACAGTATATTATTTAAATGAATATTTTCGAAGATATTACAGATTGCGGACAAGGAGCAGCCAGCCGGGGCGGCAGGAGCGGCGGGCGGGCTACGTTTTTCAGCATTGCACTCGTGCGAAGCCGGGGCGGGTCGCTAGTTAATAATAAAGGATGAACATACACTGAACTCTATGATAGCATCAATTTGAATCTCAAAACGACACGATGGCGTAATTCTTGCAAATGTTTTCGCCAAAAGCCCAGACATAACAATGTGACAAAAAATGACTACGACGATATGAAATCAGTACTTGGAGAAAAAGCAATACAGTGTAAATATAAAGCTAGCATTGATGCGTTAGCGCCGCGTTCAGACGCCACTGACACAGAGCGCCATAGGATAAAACGAACGAGTATCTTTGCCAAGTTTTTCAGCCGGCACGCAACTGGACGTGGGAAATGGCCACACGTCATGGGAGGCGGTGCCCGTTATTTATTTTTTCGTGAATTCCCACATTTCGCACCGGCTATCTTACATTGTTTTCTGACGTCAGCTTCTGTCAATTTCGATCGATATTTATAACAGTTTACATCATCATTTTTATTAAGACATTGCATCAATATTCTGATTTTAAAACATTTTTATTCTTAATGTATGTTTATTAAATATATTCGCAGGAAACTGTACAGCCTACGTAAGATGTACCTCCGGATCCCAAACGCGGCAGTATTCCCATAGCTATTAAGATTTCTCTTTGGGCTGTGTTAGTAATCTCGTATTCAATCCACTGCTTTGATTAAAAGATACAGTGGCACGTAATAATATTAAGATGGCACACTTGTCACATGCCAAAACTGAGAGAACTATTAGTAAAGCTCTCAGGCTGAAGATCTGTGCGCGCGCATTAACAGGTCATCACAGCAAGATATTAATAGATCATCTTGAAAGAAGCACTTGATATAATTAATTGAAACTAAAAACAGGGCAATGTAAAATATTCTGAAGAATATGAACTTCAGGAAGAACAATGGCATTTCGTTGTTTGATTTACCTAGTAGTAAACTTGAATTGCGTCGTAAAATAATAACAAGGAAGGAACGATGATACGAACTGTACAAAAATTTGCTTGTGTGCCAAATGGGTCACTTGTCTGTCAAGAAATAACGAGAAAATAGCTAACAGGTAGGCTTTCTCTAAGAATTCAGAATCGCTAACAGTAAATTATTATATGGAAATGGCAATGTATAAGGAATGCCTGAGGGCATTGCTCCAATTTGACGTTCCTTTTATGGGTATATCAAAATGGATTTTTGCTGAGGAGGGTGAGATAACCTCAATAAACAGGATTTTTGTTAAAAGAGACAAAATATTTGTAATAGTTATAATGCACATGATCACGGTAACAGGCAATTAGCCTCCTTTTAAGAAACATAATGCATTGTATTTGTTAAAAAAAAAAAAAAAAACTACGTGACGGATCATTAAACGTAACGACGGTCGTCGACGTCGTATGGTTACGCTGTCTGGGCGGTGTCTAGTTTGTGGTCGCTTTCTCACTTCAACGATCGTGAAAAGAAAATGTGCAAAGTGCAAAAGCTTGGACAAGCTTTTCTACAGCGATCTTTACACTATTAACTACATTCTATTATATTAGCAAGCTATCATTCATGTTGGCTGGTGTAAATCATTGCTTTTGAGTTCATTGAACTTTTCAGAGAAAGCAGCTACGGCTGACACGTCATAATTTGTTTTAGCGTTATGAAAATCACCGAGATTTCAAGTCGTATTTACACTGCATCGCAAACACTTCACACTTTTATTTCAGTCAATATTGAGATTATAATTATGGATATATGCTGAACTTATCAGGAAAAATAAAAGGCGAAGGTCGGCACACAACTTGATAGAAGTCCTAAAAACTATTGTTAGCAAACTGAAAACTTATATGAACTTCGCCAACACCAAACTAAATTATTTCCTTGTTTTCTTGATAAAGCTTGTTAGTACGAAGTTAACAGCTTCTATAAAACACTTATATAATTAGAATTTACTGTTCACGTTGTTGTTAATAAAGCAAATTGAACAGTAAACGAAATTGTTATAAGTAAAAGATAAAATTGAGGTTCGAGTAATGAACTATGAGCAGATAGACTAATACACGGTATGGTATTTTTACAGCATGTTACCTTTAAAGAGTTAAGTACATCCTAAACCGAATTAAAAGAATCATTTTTAAGCAATCGTCTCAGATAAAGATAGCGTGAATAACGTGAGGGCTTATATGGAAAAGTTAAATTTATTTCGAGACGAGGATTAATTAACTGCCGGACCCATTAACAATGAATTGTATTTAAATAAGTAAGAGCTCTTAAGATTATGTGGAATCAATGGACAGATTATTATGGTCCATCTGATTGGATAATTACAAACGATTTCAATGATGTAACAATAGGATTGAACGTAATATTACTTACGGCACATGTGTGTACAGTTCTCAAATGACTTCCAAACAAAGCCTTCGCCGCAAGTCTCTCATTACTTATACTCATTACTGATGGAAGAAAGCAGACACCGGGCAGACTGCACACAATGGTCGAACCAGAACTGGGTTAATTGAAGACAACAGCGCCCATCGCCGCGGGCTGACGGCAAGATCCGATCTCTGTACGCCTCTAAATTAATAATGTAATAAACTATTCATTCGGATTATGAATAAAACCAGTAAGTTTAATATTGTAGCCGACTTGTGGCTGCAAATCTTAAAAGCCTTCAGCAGTTCGAGTCTTTCTATAATAGAAACTCCAAGTTTAGTACTGATTGATTGAAAAACAACAAACAGCAGTAGTTGAGGTGTGTAGTTCCGTTTTTAGTAGAAGTTTTCCAGTTCCTTATAAATCTTAGCTTATAAAGAAATCAATATATCTAGAAAAGAATTTAAATTAGTGAGACTGTACAGACTGCTCACGTTCAGCCTGGAAGTAAATCCCGAAAATAGGTCGAGTTACTTTCTCCGGTAACCGAAGCGGCGTAGGTATCTGCAGTGCGACACCAGCCTTTTACATTGATTTCCTAGACGTCTGAACTAGAAATCTGTAAAATGGCATTCCTGTCGTCATGGCCAAATCCAAGTAAGCAGTTGAACGAGAACTCTTCGTCACTGTTAGAACTGGACTAACCGTTCAAGAGAAGACATTCACAAAGTTCGGTGACTAGAATCAACAATATCGCCAAGGCAACATAACTACGTTGTCATTTGGTGGATTCGAACGAAGTTTTCTACTTAGGTTACGAATCGCTTCCATAAAAACGGCTGGAAGTGTCAATACAAGTTCAATTTTAATGCAAACCATCACTTGCTTGAACAATACAATATGAGTGAAGGCATGAACACAATAAGCTAACGTAATGTGAGGTAAACGGTATACCGCTTCCTGACCGGTGGATATGAGAAGAATACTAAATGTGGCCTCAAGCCATGGACTTTCGTGGTAAGCTAAGCATAATAAATCTTGTCAGGAACCTTGAAAATTCGCATGAAGCCTACAATGCACCAGTAATTTGCATGATTGAGATTCATCTTTGCGCAATGTATTGTATTGCCAGAATTGCAAATGAAGCTTCAAATTGTTCATTTCACTTCGGGGAAGGCGAACGGGAGACGAAAAGTAGTGTAACATTACAAGCTCTAAGAAAAAAGACAACACGTGTAAGTTTTAGTCGGTCAAAATGAATACTAGCACATTAGTCGACTGTCATTTTTATGCCCACACACAAAACTAGATCAAAGTTGAATGACTCCAAGTGAAATCCATTCATCATTATTAACTATTACTAGAGCAGTAGTGCTCACAATGACAGACAAGTAACAGACATTGATGACGTCACGCAAACTAAAGCCAATAAGGGCAAGTGTTTTTATTTTTTATATGAATACGGCGTCCAAGTGTTATAGTGAACTATACAAGAGTTCATTCATAGTGATAATGAGGGCGTGAGCAGCAGGAAGGCACTGCGGCCAACCGTTCCGGGAAGCGGCGGCAGACGATGCGCAGACGCCGATGACGTCACAGTGTGATCAGCCAATTGGGACAGCGGGCTTATCAGCCTTAGTTAACTTCATTAGTTATTAAATTTAAAAGACGTTTACTATAACGAAATAGGACAATTATTAGTTTATTTTAATTTTAATATGATAATAGTTTTGTCGTATTCTAATACGGTTATTTCACGTATATTAATTACCCTATTTTGTTGTGCCCTACAGGGTCCATAATTGATCTCAAACAAATTGTTGCCACCGTTATATGTACTTATGGGAAAGCAATAAAGATATTGAGTATTAAAGTAAAGTAAGTAAACATTGTGACCGAGCAACGTAACAAAGACCACTTCCACAGTTTCAGTTGTGCAGTTACAAAATAAGCGGGGACAATGAAGCTAACCAACATATACCAACTCGAGGAAAATTTCGCGTGGCTTAAAATGTTAATGTACTTACCTACAATACTACCGATTAGTTTCCACATACATCGTCTACCAAGAAAACAATGAGTTTGGCAAATCCAGTGCTTTTCTATATTCACCTCAAAGTATACGTTGTAAAACTGAAAGTTATGTACACTTTAGAAAATTCGTTTCGTTTATTCAGAATAATTAGCAGGAAAACGTTGATCACGACGAGGGAAACGTATATTTAAAGAAAAAAGGCTTAAGTATGAGGAATGTAAATTTCGTATAAAAAGCTGTAAATGCCTAGAACAAAATGCCAGCGTCCATACCAGCGTTACAAGCTAATATAAAGCTGTTGGCCTTGACAGAAAAAAACCTTAAGCTCATACCATAACACGGCTATAGCATGTCATTAAAACGAGGGACGCCAAGGTCGCGGAGTCAATGTACAGCACAGGACGCCACCTGTCTCCGACAACCAATACAAATATACATACACAATAATTACGGCGAAGACACGCCACGATATGTGAAACAACCTTCTCAGGATTTTCAACTGTTTGAACTTGTTGATAATTCACACCGCGAAGACTTGAATGGCGACGTGTATTAAGATTCATCACGTTCACTTATCGAAGAGCCACAACGTAGCATGGTATCTGGTGGATCGATTGTAACCACAAAATATAAAGTAAGGAGTCTATATTGAAAGAATGCCACATGTAAACGGGTGGGTATGGGTACACGCGCTTAGCCCACGCTCTGTTGACGTTTGATCATCCTATTTAAAAGCACGTGACACCTTTCATATAAATAGAATTGAAAAAAAAAAAATTTAGTTCCTCCCTTCAAAACGGGATCGAGTTATTGAACCATAAACGGTTTCTGTACATGATATGCGAATGAATATAGATTAATCAAATCACTCTATTCACTGAACAGCTTAGCGGAGTCATATTTCTCGTGCATTCGTTAATTAAAATATGCAGAGCAATATGGGGTTCCAAGCTCCATTAGTGGGTATAAAATAAATTGAAAATGCAGCTAGCAACAAACATAAAGTTAGTCATGGTATGAGTCGCAGTCGCAGCCGAGATGTGATTTACAACAATATTCCCGTAGGCGTAGCGAGCGAATTGTATCTGTTTCCAGAAATGGAAGCTGACTGTTCAGAACTTTCTTTGTTAGCTTTAGCTTTAAGTAAAGAGGTCGACGCACCGGGACTAAATATGAGACTAAAGCACGTGCATACGATTCTAAGATCTAACTAGTTGAGATTAGCACGGTGCCTTTGTAATCTAAGTAGTATTGCAAACAAAACATTAATATTTAAGCGGCCTTTTGTACTGTATCGAAGTACGGATGTAACAATTTTTGCGGGTGGGCTTCATGTTTTAAATGTTGTACTTAATTATAAATTATAATCGGATATTTATAAAATTCTTAATTTCCCTTATAATTTAAAAGCTTTTTAATAGATTCTAGATTCAAATTGACATTTCGTGACACCGACAAGAGATTGTTTGGTCATTCAACCCTTTGCTACCGAAGTTTACCAAAATAGCAAGTTTTCTTGAATCCACAATAATATCAGAGCTAGATGACGCGCAAGCCGCAGAATACTTCAAATTTGTTATCTCTTGGAGTTACGTAACGACATTTTCTTAAAATTCGCACTGTTTATACGGACGCGGACTGGCATCCGTCCAATGGTTCTTTTTAATCGGTTTAATTCATTGAGCCACTGCTTTATTGCCGAATGAGTGCGAATAGACAGGGACGACCTCCTCAAGGTCAATGGATAGTGAGAGAGAGAAACAGGTTCGTGATAACTCGTTTGGCTGTCATATACAGAACACTTTCTTGAAAATTTTTTCGCCGTGGTCGTAATAAATACTTAATACTGAATTCGAAGTGAGAGTTCATGAAGTCTTTTACAACTTACCCTCCGAGAAGTTAACTGAGAAAACGGATTACTATTAAACTAATGAGTATTGGACATACAATGCTTAGCAATCTCAAATCTCAAAAGATTAGTCCCTTACTAAATGCATTTAAAAGCAATATTCACTTTAAAAATTAAGGAAATACCAACAAGATTAACTAAATAATCTTAGAAATGAGATAAAGAGGCTTCTAGTTAACAATCCTAATTAGTATTTGAATGTAAAAAGCTTGCAATAATGCACAAGTTATCAGCACTAAGACCATAAACAAGCTACATTGTGGTTAAAGTCACTACCTACCTAGAACGATTGATAGTTAACACAGGACCAGTTTCTTTCAGCAGATCGGAGTATGCTGAGAAAATGTCGAAAGTTTGCAGTCGCAACTTATCTGCTAGACCTGTTTCAGATATTAAAAAAAGTGAACAAAAACGAAAATAAATGAAAGGGGTCATTCCATGTAACGGGTGTTACAAGTCGTACACTTTTACTTGACAATTAATTCATGATGCAATAAGAAAACAATTAAGTTTTATGAGCTTAACACCTTCCATCTAGGACTATTTATTGGTATCTGTAATAAATTGGACAGTTACAAACAGCAGTAAAGAAATTAAAGGCAAGATATGTGTGTAACGGGCGTTACACGATTTTGTCTAAGCTTTCGGGCTTAACTGACATGAAAGCAAAACTCTGCGAATTTCTTTACTTTACGTTAGTGAGAAAATTGGAACTACGTAGCTAAATAAATTCTTAACTTCGTAGTCCACTTGTTTTAAAACAAAAATACAAACATAATTTTTTATCGAAGTTTAAAACTGTAACGGGTGTTACGAGTACGAAATTAAAACAATATTTGTACCAATAAAGGTATTTTAATAACAATAGCAGTGAAATAATCATGTTTAATGCTAATTTGCATTAATATTTTTGGGAAAATAATAATATCTGCTCCTTCGCATGGACATATTGGCTTATCCCTGCACCACTGTATCCTTTTTTTTTTGCTTGCTTTTGACTAAAAGATTACAATATTTTTAATAAAAATATTGTAATGTTTTAGTCGAAATACTCTCTACGCGATTTCTAGTTTTTTGTCTGGTTTTAAGCTTTTAAGTTTGGATCTTGTACAATTTTTTCTTTACCTTTTTTTCTTCGTTTTCTGTCCCTCTCTCTTTCTTTTTGTACGGTGTTCTGCATGTTTTGCAGATTTTTTTTCAGGCTTTGTCTATATTTTTCTTCATTCTATTTTTCGCTGAAGACATCGTCAGTATAAAAGGAAAGCTAGCTCAACCTAAGCAAAGTACACCATACTGCATTCGGCATCAGGCATAATTATTATTTTGGGGCCCGCGAATAAATCACGCTACTAAGTTAAATTGTCGGCGTTTTTGCTGAATTGCAACTTTTAGTGTCAGAGATCTGTCGAGTTGTCAAAGGCTGCTTGAAAACAGCTAACTATAATTTATCTAAGTGTCTTTTTCTTAATTAAATAGAAAGAATAGCATGCAACTTAAATTTAGTCTAGTTTTTGAACAAGGGATTCGGGGCTAGTGAATGGGTCAAACAACTCAAGACATTAGAGGTTACCCATTTACCAACAAGATAAGAAGTAAGAATAAAATGCAAATATTTTATTCAACACAGCAAAATGAAAATGTTGTCAACTGTTGACGAAAAAATTTTTATTAACGAAAGACATAAATGTCTGTGGGTAAATATTCAAAATGTACCAAATTCACAAGTTCCACTGCGTAATAAATTCAACTTTTGGTTTAAACCCTATTTAATATATCTATGTCATGTATACCTACGATTTTTAATGAATGCTTGATTTTTTTTTGGATTTTTTTATGTGAAACATATTTAAAAAAAATTTAAATAACAACAAAACTCATTACAGGGGCCTGTTCCGATGCTAGACTTCATTATATTTTTAGTATACTTGTAAATTTAGCGCAAATATCGTAAGTTTGCCGAATGTGTTGAATAACTTAATTATCATTTGTTACTTGATAACAAAGTAAAACGTAGTTTTATGATTAAATAAGGAACAAATGTGTTTTTAAAGTTTTGTAACAACAAAAAATTCATTACCAAAACCATGGCGAGTTTTCGATTTTACACGACAAAAACCTTTAATCATGTCGCCATGTAGCGAGCGGCAGCTCCCCCGTTCTTCAGTCGACCGGCAAACGTAACAAGGGAAGGATCTTCGCAAGATCTCGTGCCAAAAATTGATTGATGTTCAAGTATTACAGTGTTTAGTCCATTTTGTGTTTCATTACAAGTCCACTTACATCTTGATACGTAAATAAACTTGGTATCTAGTTGTTACATCAATTCATTAAGTTCTGTGTCAATTTCATTGTTGAATGTGTAGATGGTAAGTAAAGTTTATAGAAAAATATATATTAACCTAAAAGTGCACATTATTCATTACCGTGTCCTTCATTACAGTCGTTTACCGTAACCTTTTTGGGGTTACGGTAATGAATGGAAAATTACGGTAATGAATAAATTTCTGTTTATTTATTTTATTAAATAAATAATAACATATAGGCTATTAACACTGTTGCTTAATAAATGCTTTCTATTTCAGCTAAAAATGGCACTTGCTAAGAAGACGAAAGAGGAAATTTTAGCGAGAAGAAGATTGGCTAAGCAGAAACGCTACGCTGCTTTAAAAAATAATGAAGAATTATATAATATTGAAAAAGAAAAGGAAAAAGCAAGGTACTTAAAAAGAAAATCCGAAAAAAAAAATTGTTGACATTAAAGATTTAACACCACGTGCTCAAAGAGAAAGACGTAGAAGATGGAGAGTTAACAGCAAGAAATATATACAAAAAAAAAGAAAAGAAAAAGAAATTGAATATGTTGAACTTCTGGACATTGAAACATCACAAGACGATAATAATCCGCTTCAAGAATCAATTCCTTCAAATTCTGTAAAAGAAACTGAGACCAAAGAAACTGATAAAACTTTTAAGTTAAGAGCAACAATAAGACATATACGTTATCAAAGAGATAGGGATATGAAAAAAATGAAAAATGAGCTTTGCAACATAAAACAATAAAACAAGAAATTGAAGAGACTTTTAAACATATATAAAGAGAAGATAAAAGACAATACAATGAATAATAAAAAACTACCGACTAGAAAAATAGGCAAAAAAAGATCCAATATAATTTTAACAAAAAAAAAGGAAAAGATGTTGTTAACAAAGTTCAGTGCTTTTATAATGAAGACGAGAATACGAGAGTAGCACCACGCAAAAAAGAATATATCACGAGAAAGAAAAACAGAAAACGAAAAAGGTACTTAAATGATACTCTTATAAATTTGTACAAAAAGTTCTGCGTTGAGAATCCAAATACATCTGTGTCTTACACGTTCTTCTGTAAATTAAGGCCATTTTGGGTTTTATTTCCCAAACCAAACAGAAACACATGCGAATGTATTTATCATTGCAATTCAGAGTTACTAATAAAGGCTCTAAATAGGGCAGAAATCATATATATTAAAACAAATCATGCTCTTTTAAATATCCTTTGTCGTGATAGATATAACGAGGCATGCTTGGATCGTAAATGTTCTAATTGTGAACCAAAGGTTGTTGAATATTTAGAATTTAGTAACAATATACACATCAAATATTTTGAATGGCGTAAGACTTCTAACACCTATGAGAAGGATGGAAAAGTAAAACATAACATTCTTTGGGCTAAAACTGATAATTATGCACCTCCTTTAGATGTTATTCATAAATTAGAAAATCATATTAAATTTTTTTTTTGCCGCATTGCGCTAGTACTTCTGTTGTGCAAAATAAAACTTTAAAAGAAGTAAAAAATAGTATTCAGATAAACGAAGCTGTGGTACATTTAGATTTTAGCGAAAACTACTCTTTTAAACATCACACGGAGATTCAGTCTTTTCATTTTGGCGGCAGTAGAAAGGAAGTGTCTATTCACACTGTAGTAATATATATCAAAGACTTCGAAACGTCCCAGTTAAAAACTCACTCAGTTTGCACCATATCCGACAATTTGAAACACACAGCCGTTGCAATTTGGGCACACTTGAACCCGATTTTGAGTCAAATTTCCGAAATTTCACCTTTTATTGATACCCTACAGTTTTATAGCGACAGCCCCAGCAGTCAATACAGGAACCGAAACATGTTTTATATTTTGACCCAATTGGAAAAACAGTTTTTAGCACTTCGTAAGTTAACCTGGAATTACATGGAAGTGGGTCACGGAAAGGTGTTCCGGATGGCCTAGGAGCGGTAGTCAAAAGGACCGCCGATAGAATTGTCAACACAGGAACAGACGTCGGGACATTTTTCAAATTTGTTGAAATTACAAGAGCAAACCTGCCAAATATCAAAATTGTGGAGATCACAAATGCAGACATAGATGAAAAGCAAGCCATGATGCCTAATTGCATTCCATCTTTTAAAGGAACTATGGCCGTTCACCAGGTCATTTGGAGGTGTGGCTCAAGAGATCATTTAGAGATGCGTAGCCGAAGCTGTTTCAGGTATCAGGAGGAAATGTGTCAACATTACAGTCTCGGTTCACAGCGTCGAAAAAGTGATTTCCCAATTTTGCAAAGAACCAACCCTTGAAGATAATTTACCCATACCGGTTCCCATTCCGGAAACCTATGAAGCACCAACTTTTGATGAACCTAAAATCTATGATGTACAATCAGGCAGTTATAGTCCAGAGCTCATACGAACCTCATACCCGCGTAAACGCAGTAAGAAGTTGCATTCAAATATAATAAAACAGGAAGGACTAGCTAGTGACATAATAATATTTCCTGCTATGGCTTCCATATCAAAAGAATTTAAATCACCAGAAAAGGCGCACCTTTTATCTAACATTAGAAAACTTGGCGATTGGCAGAACTCAACTTTTGTTGGTTCTGAAAGTAAGACATATTGTAATAAATTTGAGGAATTTATATCTGATTTCGGTAAATTTGAGGACTACCCAGACACTGACATAGAAAAGAGAGAAAATAAAGAAAATATTATTGAGAATCAACATCAAGACAAAAGCAAATATAGAGGAAAAGGAGTAGGAAAAAGACCGGCAAAAAAATGTAGCATTAATAAAGTAAAAAGTTGTCTTGTAAATTCGCAAATATAAAAAATAAATACAAAAAAAAACAACAAAACCAAATAAAAAAAAAACAACGAAAATAAATAAAAAAGAAATATAAACAAAAAAATAAACACTTAAAACAAAAACAGTATAAAAAAGTACTTTATGATTACATACATATTATTATGTTTAAAATAATTTATCTTGTTGATTTTTTATATATTTTATTTGCATTGGTTGTTCTCATTGACAAAGTTTGATTGATATTTTCTAATTTTAATTTTTTAGGAAAAATTTAATTATTATTTGTTACTGCTTTTTACATTACTTGTGCATTTTGCGGTCCGAATATCAAAATCGGATTAGTTTACTAAGACATTGGAAGGCTGATTGTTACCAAAACTTCAATTATGGAAGAATTATTAATTAGGTACCTATTTTGTTATGTTGATTTTAAAATAAATTATAATCTACAACATCTTTGTTTTTTTTAAATATCCCATCATTTTGTATCATTACCTTGGCTCTATATTTCATCACCGTATACTTAAAATTTCATTACCAAGGGTGGCGTTCATTACCGTAGCTTGTCACGGATTTTAAGAGGCAATAACTCTTTCAATGTTTGATGTATAAGCGTGCCTTTCACTAATTTAGTAAATAAAATAATGCCAAATATCATAAACCTATCAAATTTAAAAAAAAATGAAATTGAGATGTTTTTACCAAAAATGCGCAAATAATGTCGAAACTGAAGAAATACCCAAAAATCACTAAACTAGCGCCATTACGTTTTTATTAGTTCTTATCAAGGCATGTCAAAATTTGGTAACACCCGTTACGTAACGGGTGTTACATACTGTTACCCGTCAAAATTTCACAAACAAAAAGGCCAATCTTCATATAAATGCAAACTTAAGTGGTTATCATTCATATCCTTACTTTCTTAAAAGCATTTTATAATGCGTGCAATAACTTAATCGCCAAACAAACAAATGCACTTTTTTGTAACGGGTGTTACAGGTAGGAGGCATAATTTAAAAGTTAAATAAATGGAAAGAATAATAAAACTTACGAAATAATATTACACGCAACAACTGTTGAAAACATTTCTGTTCGAATGGCGGGAATCGTAATGCCAATTTAACAATAGTTTTCTTTTTTCAGTGAATTCAATTTTGATTAAATTTATCAACCATCAATCGTTCATACTAACCTAACTTAAATATGTAAAAAAATCGAAAAATTAAATACTTATCGAAAAAATAATTATATATTATTAAAATATGGGGATTTAAGATTATCCTAAGATACATTTTAATTTAAAAACAGTAATTTAAAAATTTATGTTGCAGTAGCGTTTTTCATGGAATTACCCAAAGGACTAATGAAGGACTAAATTCACAAGTTTCAAACTTCAGTTTGGGCAAAATCCATACTAATATTATAAATGCGAAAGTAACTCTGTCTGTCTGTCTGTCTGTTACGCTTTCCCGCCTAAACCTCTCAACCGGTTTTTATGATATTTGGCACAGACAATCTTTAGACCCTGAGAAAGAACATAGGCTACTTTTTATCGCGGAAAAATTTGATGTTCCCGAGGGAAATCTAAAAAGCGCGATATAACCGAACTCCACGCGGGCGGAAAGCTAGTATACTAATAAAAAAAAAACAAGCCAAACTTATATTAACCTAGCTGCTAGCAGTAGTTCCTGAGATAAGCGCGTTCAAACAAACAAACAAACTCTTCAGCTTTGTATTAGTACGTACAGAGTATAGGCAAACGTAGCGTGGCACGCCCTTGGGCGAGATGGAGAGACGAGATCAAAAAGGTGGCTGGTAGTGGCTGGCGGAGAACTGCTCAGGAACGAGCTTGTTGGCATGCCATGAAGGAGGCCTATGTCCAGCAGTGGACGAGTAGGGGCTGATGATGATGATGACAGAGTATAGATTAAACAGTTTACATGCTAATTATCGAAAATAACTTTATGTGCAGATTTTAGACGTAGGCAATATTTGCCTTGCCAAGCCATGAGCTTTTTGAAAAATTCGTTAGGGACCATGTTTACATGGTTGAATGCCAGGACTTTTGCGAACATTGACGCTTGAAAAATGATGTTTAAAAGCTTTTAAATGTACTGATTTGAGTGGTCTATTACATAACTAAGTCAAAACACATTACATACAGATACAGAGAGATAGATGGTGGCCTAGTAATAAGTCGTGGTGGCCTAGTGGTTAAAACACCAGCCTCTCTAGTATGAGTGTGCGGGTTCGATTCCAGGTCAGGCAAGTACCAATGTAACTTTTCTTAAGTGATATGTACTTTCTAAGTATATCTTGGACACCAATGACTGAAGGTGAAGGAAAACACCTTGAGGAAACCTGGACTTTATAAGTCTGAAATCGCCAACCCGCATTGAGCAAGCGTGGTGATTACGCTCCATCCTTTTCTGTATGAGAGGAGACCTGTGCCCAGCAGTGGGACGATAAAAGGTTGATGATGATGATGATACATAAAGATAACTAATGAAACAATGTTTCAGAATATGTATACCTCGGGCAAACGTTGCAATTAGGGAAAAACAACTTCGAGAAGGAGGCAAATAGAAGGATCCAGCTGGGATGGGCAGCATTTGGCAAACTTCGTCGGGTATTTTCGTCGCCCATAGGTTTGAAGACTAAAATGTTTAACCAGTGCGTCCTACCCGTCATGACTTACGGAGCCGAGACGTGGACACTAACGGTCAGACTAGTCCATAAGTTTAAAGCCGCTCAGCGAAGAGGCTTATGTCCAGCAGTGGACGAGTAGAGGCTGATGATGATGATGTTGTTCACAAACCAGGGTTACGGAGAGAGAGCAAAAGTATACCAACAAGTGAATGGAAAAACTTCTTGCGTGTTGTTCGTTCTCCATTCCTTAATGCTGATTAGATGCCCCGCCAGGTAATGAGGTTGAAGGGAAAAAATGGGGGAATATATGAATGTGCTTGCTTATTGATGTATCTAATTGCTATGTACATTAACACATAGTATGTAATATTTGAAATCAAGCCTAAGTAAAAAACCGTTATTAATAAGAGATCATTGATAAAGAACCTCCAGTCTCAGAATTTGGTATAAACCCAGTACAGAAAAGAATTGAATTTATCTTCTGTCCTTTTCTTAAAGAAATAGAATGAACTTGAAAGTTGGTTTATGAACAAGGGAATCAGCGTCATTCAACTGCCTAGTTTTTTCCCAATTACATTGGGGTCATTCAGTCTAACCCGAAACAGCTGAATACCATTACGTTACATGGAGCAACTGTCTATCTGAACTCGACTCTCAACCCAGTTCCTGACATTTTTTGACATATATGTTTACCCGTAACGACTGTCAAAGATACACAAATTAGACCAGGACCACCAGCTTAACGTGCTTTCCGAGGCTCAAAGGGTCACGGTATGTAAAGATCCACCCATCCACAGACCAACCGAAGCAAACTTAACCTGATGGATGAAACTGTGTCTGATATTATTTAGCCATGCCCCTATTACAGTAAACAAAAGATGTGTTGGACATAAATGCAGCTCAGCAGAACAAACGCAGGCTAATAATAACGATGCAATATCTCATTTTCACGGGTGCTTATTCAATAAAAAAAAACTAACTCTATTGTTGAGTCCAAAACCAATATTTCTCCAATTTTATTTATCTTTCAACTGCGCAGTTGTCTAATATGCGCGCGCAGCCCTCAGTGGGGACAAGGTTGCGCGTGCGCCTAATTAAACACGAATCCGTTGAAAACATCAAACAGCAAACTCGAGATTTTTATACAGATATTACACATGTTTGTAGCAAAACAAATAAAGCTATTACGTTTGATAGTACATAATGTGACATGTGGTCTGTTTGTTATTTATGCTATTTGACGCATAAAGTCATAAATCAATGGCTGGCGATGAAATCTTGCATTATTCTGTTTGTGCCACTAGAAAGACAAACTACTTTTCAACCGAATTGATAATAAGAACAAAATGGCTACTGGCAAAAGCTCCTACAGATAGGCGTGACGGCGCGACTGGTGAAACAATTTCGATAAAAACTTGATGGAAATTGTTCTTCCAGAATCGCGTCACGCCCGTTTGTGGGAGCCTTAAGATATTCATTTCGGCGTTCAACTTCGTCGGAACAAATGAATAGTTTTAAACCCAGTACACGAGTTTAACCACACGTAAAGGCTAATTGGAAATGCTATTCAAACATTGATTGCTTCACAAACTTGGAAATTAAGTAAACGTTCACGAAACCGTGATTATAACATTTATAACTTAACTTTTTTCTTTACACTACTGAATTAAAAGCGGTTCGTGTCCATAAATTACATACTAATGCAATCTGACGTCAAGAACGGTTTAAAACCTGGACTTTATAACTGAAATTTTGAAATCATTTTATTTCTTCTACCTTGAAATTGAGTTTTGGCAAGTCATAATAGTTTAACGGAAAGTTCGTATTGATGAAAACAGGATGTAATTCTAGCTATGTACATGTAGATGTGACAAAGGAAGTAGTATTTACCTAACAATTAAAGTAATCAATTTTCTATATATATCTAGTGTTAATGACGAAACGATAAGCAATCTAAGCTACGCAGTTATGCCGAATGACTCACAATAGTGGTAGGCAGCCAGTTAAGCGAAGATTGATCTTATAATAACCGTAGTTCAATTGGCATTATTTACCATCACAATTACGTTTTTGACATTACGTAACATTAAGACGAAACCAAAAGTCTAAAAAGAGAAAGTTTCAGTCTTGATTAATAATTATGGGATATAAAATCGAAAGTATAACAAATTGCTTAATGGTTTCAAACTTTGGTTTCTGTAATCAATCATTTCAGTAGATCTATCAATCAATCTTTTCTTGTGATAATGGACAGCTGTGCTCACTTTTTGTGTGTTAACTTAGGCCCACTCAATATATTGCGACAATGTAACCAGTTACAAGACTTACAACAACCAAAGATCAATCTGTATGCAATGCAAATTTGCAAGTACACATGCACTTAAGGAGCGCTAAGTCAATGCACTCAATGTTACAATGATAATTATGAGAGAATTAAAAACACACCTTTTGAAGTAAAAAAAGAAAAATGCATTGCATGATGTAAATTTATTCACATGCACCTAAAAACATTTTTTGCACGGCAATTTAAATTTACAAAAATACTTAGAATCGCAAGCGTCGACCGCATTTAAGGTCATTTTGGAAATTCTAAAATTAAATTCAATTGGCGGCGATTTCCTGTTCACAAACTAAATTTAAGATCACTGCATCCATTGATAAAATATTAAACAGATACGATATATTCTAACAAACTGACCAAAAAAAATGTGCCGAACACAGCAGCAGCACATAAGCATATTTTTATTCGGCATACATTGGTACAGTGTGAGTGAGATGGGGCACAATCTAAAGCATAGAGATGAAAAAGATGGCTAGTGTTTGTCGTTTGCGCTGTTAGTGTTTGTCGTTTGTTTTTACGAGTGTATCGAGAGTGACTAAAGCGAGATACAGGACTTACTTCCTTTTGTACGCTTCATTTTTAGTGGGCTAATGACATATCTACCTTAGTTTAATATTTTATCAATGACTGCATCTGTTACTTTTATTTCAATAAGAAAAATATCTAAATAAATATGTACTAGTTTAGATCAAAAGCTCCTTGATGAAATAGAAAGAAATATGTAAATGTACTGAACCTAAATTTAGTTTAGTTGTGAACAAGGGAACCGAAATCAATTTCAGGGAAGTCAGGCGCACTTTATTTTTGGAATTCACTTATGTTCAGTGCAATTGAACCAAGTGATTCGCAGCTCCGAGCTGCGCCTGCATTTCATTTCGCCAGCACGTCGCATCCTAAACAAGTCAGGCGGTTTGACCGCCCAGCACTAAATCATCTCTATGGCGAGAGTCTGCGTCAAGTTATTTATTACAATTCTCAGCAAGACCCACAGAGTCGTGAATTTAATATCACAGTGATCAAACGCATTTACGACATCACTAAAACTCTAAGTGCGTTTCCTTTACATGTATATGGGGTTGGTTGTAAAATTTGAAACATCATTCAAAAAGGTATAAACAGAAAGAAGCACATTGATGTTTCGGCACGGTGAAATACTTTTTCATGAAAAGTCAGTTACAAACGACTCCTGAATGTATAGAGTTAAATTAAATTGGTCAGCCAAACTCCGCAGACGCGATGGGTTTTGATATCTAAACAAAATGAAACAAAAGGTTTAAAGCGAGATTAGCTAGCTAATCTTAGTTTAAAGAAATGCAATACTTCACTGTGTTTTGTGACTTTGTTTTATGTATTTTGTCTGAAACATGAATCGTAGGTATCGAATTTGCTTAATAAAATTAAATATTTGCATCGTGTAATATTTCATTGAATACACTGCGTCTGTTACTCATGTTGTAAGACTGAAACAGATTGCAATAAATAACTCTGAACGCAATTTATTTAGTGCCAGCGCTACGCTGCTGTCTTTTTCTTCCAAACTTCTCGATTTGTCATCAATCATCACGCTTGGTCACCCTTTTTCTAGCCATATTATTTCGACATATTCCAACTATCGTTTGCTTGGTGTAAGTACCTACCATTTTTATTTTATTTTCTCTTCCACTGTACATGCCCATAGATAAAAATATTTTTCATTTGTCCACAATCATATTAAGGCTCGTTAAAAAGCATTTTTTAGTTTATGTAGGTAATTCGTATGTTTCCTAATCATTGACAATAGCGCCTCAAATAACACCGGTGCGTATGATTTTAGTTGAATCGATTTACTACTGAAAAGTACTTTTGCAGTATTAATTAAAACGCAAATAAACGAATTAAGTACCTAGTTCTTTTTATTTTTAAAATTTATTTCATTACCATTAAGTAGGTAGATAAAATATATTACCTTTCTTCTATACTGTCAGAATTAGTTTGTTATCCATACTAATATTATAAATGCGAAAGTAACTCTGTCTGTCTGTCTGTCTGTTACGCTTTCCCGCTTAAACCTCTCAACCGATTTTGATGAAATTTGGCACAGACATTCTTTGGACCCTGAGAAAGAACATAGGCCACCTTTTATCCCGGAAAAATATGATGTTCCCGAGGGAAATCTAAAAAGCGCGATATAACCGAACTCCACGCGGGCGTAGCCGCGGGCGGAAAGCTAGTAATTACATAATACTTATATATATTTATTTAAGTACACTTTTGTAATTATTTTTGGATTATATGTTTAGGTATATTTAATATTACATATTACTTTTATACTTATTACATTCATATTTTTTTCTCTGCTTGTTTGTATAAACTAGTGTCTACATTTCTGTTTGTCTGGAAAAAATCTTAAGAAATAAGCAGCGCCTTTGCACTCAGATTTTAATTTTGTCATATCCTTTTCTATTAGGTACATACATAATAAAATAAATAAATAAATAAAAATGAAAAATAAAGCTCAAAATTCTAATAATTATGCAACGAAAAATATTCGTTGAGCTGTTTTATTTTATATGTATACCTATATTATTTGATGTAGGTATAATATGTAGATAGATACAATTATGTAGTACTTTGTATGGCCATACAACAATACACAATTTTTATTGTGGCTTGTATTGATTTTTTATCGTTTGCGTAAATGTAAATTTTACACTATATAACTCGCGCAGATAAAGAAAAGATCTGTAAGTGGCGTCCGCTCGCATGCGTTCTCACTCACTCTCTATCGCTGTCTATACTCACACAGTGAAGTAAGCGCTGCAAAAAAAAATCGTCGATCAGGAATTCAGGATTCGCTTTCCAAGCTACTTTGATGCACTCATTGCACTCCGAGTTATCGTTAATTTCGTTCCGTTAAAGTCTCTGTTATTTTGTTGTTTTTATTGATATTATTGTTTTTGTTGAGTTTGAACAATCAAACTCAAGAAAAACAAGAATAAAAACAAACATAATAACAAACAAGTAAAATGTCAAATTTACGTTGTAAATAACAATATTTACAACGTAAATTTGACATTTTACTATCTTAGCATTTGGTTTGTGATTAAACAATGGCATGTTTTGTTAACCGTACCATAAGTATCCGCCGCCATTTTCAGATCTTTTCTTTATCTGCGCGAGTTATACAAGCAAGCAAGTTTCACGGTATCTCGCGCTTAGACAGCGCCTTAAATGCAGGCTATGTAATAATTCAAATAGTTTGCGTACACGGTGATGACACTTTTAATATAAACTAGACGTCAAAGCTTACTACAGACAGTCCAGTGACAATCAAAAAGAGAAAAAGTAGTATGTTCGGTCAGTGTGTACTCGGTATTCAGTTTGGCAGATGACAACTTACAGATTGATGAGTGACAAGCGACAGATTTCGGTGTTGCCAACGTAGTTAAAATAAGCTGTACCCCGTTTACCCGTTATTTATTACATCTTATTTAATTTTAATGATTGAATGATAAAAGATTAAGTCATTATTACACGACTGTGTAGTTGTTGTTTTCATTTACTAATTAATTTTCTGAGAACAATTCGATATCTCAACGATGCTTATTCGTATTAATAAGATCGATACTCTGGCCCGTTACAAACTTCATACTTATTCCAGACTTTCATACTACGTGTTCTCACGTGATAAAGAAAATTAGAAATCTGCACTCCATAAAAATGTTCATAATTAAAATGAAAGTTTTAATAGACTGCAGCAAGATAGAACTCTAGTTAAACTAGATTGAAAGCTGATCATAACTGAATAATAAGTGTTAATATTATTTCCATTGAGAATGTGAGAGAGAGAAGTTATATTCTCTCTCTCCTTCTTTCCTTCCTGATAGAGCAAAATCTACTACGCAGAACTGAAAGGGTTTTTTAATCAGTGTTGTTAATGATCGAGCGTACGCCGGAGTGCGCCCACTGACCTCAACGCGGACGAGATAAAAGCTATTTTAAGCGTCGCGATAATATCAGCATACGTCGAATGTTTTAACAGATACGACATTGGAGGAACGCCGGAAGCCTTTAGACAGGACCTTTTATAACTAACGTACTTACAGACTTCCGTTACCTACGTACGTATTTGACAATTCAACTTTTCAATGCTCAACGAATTAAGCCTATATTATATTTCCTCAATTTAAACGTGAGTGAACGAAGGAAATCAACAAAAAATTCTACACATTTCATACAAAACATCAACTACGTTACAAACTGCACGTATTGATAATATTCTTGGCAAAAATCCTAAAAGAATAGAATACTCCGAACTCTGAAATGTATGAAGTTATACTCGTAATTCATGACGTTGGGTGTTATTAACATCCATAACATGCCATAATGTGAAAACATTACATCGCCATAAAAACCAAACAGCAATGCATTGATCGAATATCATTTTGTAAATCGAATAAGGTGACATAAAATCAAGATGAAAGCGTCTATCAAATCGCATGTAGATTGATAGAGTTAACGGCAATCTGCTTCAGAATTGATGGACTACTTTACATGTCCAAGTGGGAGCTGAGATCCATTATGCATGTTTGTTTTCAATCGTGAATTAATGTTTATTTTGCTTAATTACTTCCAGCGAATTTGACTCGTTTGGAAGTAACGGTATGTATATAGTAATCCTGAGTCATAAGTCTACATATATTTAGAGAATGCCCTAATGTTAAGAGAATTGTTTACATTCTATGTGCGTATAATAGAACGACTTATTTATAGCATTTATCTCATAAAATCCATTAAATGTCCTGCTAAAGGCTCCGTTTCCAGCCGTCGATTCCCATCTTGAACTAAAGGAATTTGCCTCAAATGGGGACGCGATTATATCGACATTTCTCGCCCACTTCAAGAGGCATAACCATGGTTGCCATCTTCAATATAAAATGTTGTCAGTTGATGTAAAATTATACAGCACACTGCACCAAATGAAAATTACGAGAAGCAATATATCAGTCGGTTCTGCACTTATTGGGACAATGATCTTTAAACAGCTGTTTTATTTATGAAACAGTGCTCGATTGACTGGGAGGCTTCGTGCTCAGAGACCGCTTTCATACCCACTAAAAGGATTACCCGTCAGACGGCATCGAGAAAACAGCCTGCGGAATTGGGCTAATCCCCTTTGGGTTGCGATGTCGACGTTCTCGAGCGATTGCCTGGAGCACCTGATTAAACGACCATAAACTTTGGCACAAAGGCATAAAGCATAATGTACAAAGGCATGTAATATTAAGTGTCAAATCAATAACTCCTCCACACGACTACAGCAGAAAGTTAGGAAGAGATAAGATAGTGAGCGAATAACGACTTTAACTGAACGTGATAGAATCATGTTTGCAATTACACAATTTTCGCAAGACAAGACGGTGAAAGCCCGTCTGCCCTTGCGATCTTTAGCTTCATAAGAACATAATTACACACGTTCAGTAAAATAATTCAATGAATCAGTGACATTAAAAGTCAACGAGTACATAATCAATGTTTTTTTTTTAAATAGAATCTCGCAAATTAGAAGTTATGGCGTTTTAGAACCTGACACTCTTGAAATTAATGTTATCAAAGTAGTAAAAAAGAATAAGACTTCTGCAACTGTTTTATAAGAGGAATTTCAACGATTTTGCATCGGATATAATAATTAGCGGCGACCGATGCAATTACCCACCGCAGTGGCTGCATTCCGAATGCGCGTCATCTTGCGCTCGCGGAGTAGTCAACTTTATGCTTATTAGAAAGTGGCAAATTTGGATGTGAGGAGGGGTCGTCGACCGAAAATGTTCATATTCATGTCCTTTATTTAATAGAGAAACATGTAATACTGATATAATGCATTGCATACAGCATCACCACATGAAATACAACATAAATCGCGGAGAAAATCTAGGTCACATCCGATGAGGAACAAATTGAATTGATCATCAAATCAAGAGCATACAATGAATGTTAAGATGCTATTTTAAATCGCCTCCGAAGTAAATTGGCAAATTGCTTACTAATGTAGCAATAGAGATCACTGCGAATAAAAATAAAACGCACAATAAAAACGATTTAATAACATGATAAATGACCCGTCAATTCGAAATCACTGCGAGTTACAAATCGGAACAGGAAATTACAGTTGACTTTGAGCCATAACTAGACAAAAGAGTTTTGGTGAGAGCGAATAGTTCGAACACGGTTCCAAGAATTCATACTGCTAAAAATAAAGTTTTTGCTAACTGTACTTTTTTGATTCTGAACGATGAGTGATGAATGACCCAGACCTGAAATGTACTGGAGGTTCCAAATGGAACGAACATCGCCACAAAAAAGTGAAACGCTTTTTTTCTGTTTGTTTTAAGAATTTTGAGATTGTTGTCCATAATTGCATGTACATAGATGTTTAGGTACATAATCGGTACAGAATCGAAATTCTTTTAGTTCGAATTTAAGCTCTGGAAGCAAAAGGAAAATAAAACGAACATTGTACACCACCATTTTCAGTTGTAGCACTGCATATGGCTACAAGTGCGAAACTTAAAGCGAAGGATGCTCAATCAAGTTATCCTCCAAATGAATAAGAATCTTATATGTCCGTCCTTTGAGTAGTGAATTCTTTGACACACATCACTTTGAAAGTTGCCCATTATACCTTCGAAGTGTTCATTGTTATGTATGTTTTCAGCGGTTTTATATCTTATTTATTAGTGTCCTATTTGAACTGAGGAAAGGCTAACGTCGGATTACTTGGAAGATTTCACATTGAGATACATAGCTGTTCACAGTGTTTGCCATATCAGTTATGTATGAAGAAAATTAACGATTGATACAAAGTTGTATGCCTGGCGTTGCCCGTAGAATAATAGTTGGAAACATTTGTATTTCATGTGTATTTTAACACGTGTGTGAACATAATTCTCTTTGGCGTGAATGGGTATGACTGCTTTATGTACACAATTGTGGATTGACGCCGATACGTCATTCAAAGCTTGTACAACATTAGTATTTATACATTTTATTTCAATGTTTGCAGTTCAAGTGATTATGTATTCGTGAATATATTTGCTGGGTAATTGATGAATCGTCATCAAATTACTTATGATTCAAAACCTATTAATTACTAGATACATACTGCTATCAGTCTTCTGCAAGCTTGTGAGCCATTTTGCTTCAATTTTCGAAGTTTACCTATTTTTCACTTATTTAATTAATAAGCAGTTATAGTTCTGTACTATACATTAATTTTATATCTAGAGAAACCTGCAGGATTTAAGGATTCCACATTAAGTCACTGAACTATTTTTTGGTTGTTTAAGTTATTATATTGGCTACTGAATATATTAGCCATCTAAGGTGGTATCTATTTTTATCTTCGACTTGATTATTTTTAACCGACGAAAAAAAAAAAACACGGAGAAGCTCGACGTGCTGAACCAAAAGGGAAACGGTGAATTTTGAAGCAACCGGTAAGGTCCTTGCTCTGCTTTTAGATATATGCCAAATACACAAAAGTGAACTTTGAGCTTCCTGCTCACCTTCTACGACTCTAACGTCTAGAAGTTGAGCAGCAAGGAAAGCAAGCGGAAAAAGTCAGACTTATAGCTTTCCCAAGCAATTTGGACAAGTTTCTAAAGGAATCACATAGGTCTTAGTATTCCCTTGATCGCAAACTAAACTGCATGCATGTAAGTTCAGTACATTTTTCTTTCTTTTTCGTTATATCCACCTCAAATTTCTTAGCAGCAAAATAAAATTATAAATCCAAGCTCATACAAGCCACTTGGATAAAAAACGAGTTGAAAGCTGCAAAAAGCTTCAGAAAATTGCTGGCGTATACCGAAATATAGGTCAAGCAACTGCCTTGAACACTGTCTAGAAAAAAAAATCACGTTTTAAACTGGGATTACGAAAATAAACTCGACATCGAGACGCCTTGTGCTTAATTACATAGTTTCTATTTATGAAAAAGTCTAAATGGCAGCCAATGAGCCAACATAAGCTCACTAACTCACAGAGGTGAAGATTTTAAGAGTAGCAAGCTTTGTAAAGCCTCCTGCAGGCAGGCGCAACGGGATTCTAGTAGAACGAGTTTTATGAAAAAATCATGAAGTGTTTTACCAGAATCGTGTCGCACCGTCGCGTTGTATCTATCTGCAGGAGCCCTAACAGGCATCACATCAAGAATATTACATATGACCGTATCGCATTATCTTGCAGTGGTGAAAATTCCAGACATCGATATTTTTAGTACGATCGTAGATATCTCGGCTCACGTGAGGAACACCTATACAATTAATTTTAAACCAGAAATGGTGAATTATCTGGGTGCCGCATTCATTAGTCAGAATATGAAGAAGCACTTATCGTAATTGAAATCTTAATTCGTTAAATGATGTGCATTTTAGCGATTAATCAGGTAATATGCGAGTGGATAATTGGAGCGTCGGTTTTTTTTTTTTTATAAAATCAGCCTAACTACCTAAGATCACGATAGGCTTTTCTGTAAAAATGTCACCGAAACAATTTCGGTAAAGTAAACTTGGAAGTCATCCAACTGACGCTGGGAATTGACAGATTATTAGAAAGCGAACTGTACCCTAACTGCGTAACACACTATTACACTATCAATTGGAAGCGTTTTGGAGTATATTACAAATCCATTGCTCTATATGTTCGAAAAATGTTTGCTTAACAAGGTAAATAACGCAATGTATGATGTTGAACTGTCAAATTGAAACCCTTTGCTACTCATAATGTGTACGAAATTATGCTAAAGGAATTGTGTGTCAATGTTAGTGACGTAAAATGAAAAAAAAAAAACTTAGCGTCGTTGTTTTTTTTTTTTCTAAATTTGTTTTTTTTTTATAGTTCAATTATAAATTAAATTTGTAATTTGTATAATAAATCAACATATATTTTATTCATAATTCACTACTTACTTCGAACAATAAATCAAACTCAATATATTTTTTTTAATTGTTGTTGTATATCAATGAATGTTGCCAACATTTTTATGAAATTTTGGTACTATTTCATCAGAAAAGTACCGCAGGTTCAAGAATAAACCTAATACTCTATTATGTACTCTTAAGTATTAATTAATTATTTAACGGTAAATTCCATAACAGTTTCAGATTTCATGCTCTTGAAAAAACATTGTCCAGAAAAAAAAAAGCTTTTTTCAGGTTTTCAAGTTTTTTTTTTTTTCACATTAGAAAAAATACGGTTTTTTTTGCAACACTAGTCAATGTGCTATCTGCAGCCGAGGGTCAAACCTCTGATCAAGTTCAAACTTGTACAAACAGCCCATTGAAATTCGTGCAAAAAATTTTGCTGACGTCACCAGCAACATGTTTTGTGCCACCTTACATAATATTTCGAGGCTTCCGTCGACTGGGACCGCAATTAACTCGGACCGCGGTCCCAGTCGCCGGATTCATAAAAAATAAATAATTTTCTTCCGGCGACTGTGACCACTCGTAGGTAACTTAAAAAAGTCTACTATACAAGCCGAAATCGGTACAGTCAAACGAATAAACATCTAAATTATTGATATGAATATCATTGACTCGTTCTAGATGATGTTCATGATTTTATCCTGTGCGCTTATAAATTGACCTAGCCGGTTATTATATAATTCACACATGCAGGTAAACACACACAAAGGCAATAGCATTGTATGATAGTATATTACTATTTCTTTCTAACTCGTAAAATTATTCATACAAAATATTTACGTAGTTCGTATCGAGTATCGACGAATACTATTGCTTTAGGGCTATATTTGACCGGACACTTTAGAAAAAAAAAGAAGGATGTTATAAAATTATAACATTATTTTTAAATTTTAACACAGTTAATACTGATTTTGTGTGAAGCCATAACGGCCATTTTTAGGGTTCCGTAGCCAAATGGCAAAAAACGGAACCCTTATAGATTCGTCATGTCTGTCTGTCCGTCTGTCCGTCCGTATGTCACAGCCATTTTTTCCGAAACTATAAGAGCTGTAGGTACTGTTGAAACTTAGTAGGTAGATGTATTCTGTGAACCGCGTTAAGATTTTGATGCAAAAATAATAATTAATATTGGGGTCTCCATACTTAGAACCAAAACTGTATTTTTTTTTTTGCGTCAAGCATGGGTGGTGTGTCTATGGATAGGTCTTCAAAAATGAAATCGACTTTTTAAAAATATTTTTTTCCTAAACCGAATAGTTTGCGTGACAGACGCTTCCAAAGTGGAAAAATGTTGCCCATGGAACTTTTAAAATAAGAAAATGAAAAATCTAAAAAAGCATATGATGTACATTACTATAAAAACTACCAACGAAAATTGTTTTGAAAGAGATCTAGTAAGTATGTTTTTTTTAATATCTCGTAAATCGTAAACCGCTTATTACCGCGTAATCTTTCATACAAATAACTTAAATCGTTTAATTTCATAATCAATGGTACAGAATGTACTAGTCGCCTCTACGATTTTTGAAAGCTCCCCTTGATTTCCCTGGTCTTCCATCATCAGATCCTGACCTGGTGACTATGGGACCACCTGGAAAGTATACACTTCGAAAAAAAAAAGAATTCTGCACATCGGTCTTAGAGTGATCGGTGAACATATGTAAAAAAAAAGATTACGAAGAATTGAGAACCTCCTCCTTTTTTTGGAGTCGGTTAAAAAAGATTTTTACTCAATTATTACTTTGTCGTTTGACTGTACATTATTTGATTTCAGTTATCATTTATGAGTGGTCCCAGTCGCCGGAAGAAAATTATTTATTTTTTATGAATCCGGCGACTGGGACCGCGGTCCGAGTTAATTGCGGTCCCAGTCGACGGAAGCCTCATATTTCAATATATTTTGCAATAGTTCCGAACATGTTTGGCTAAGAAAAAATAATTACAAATTAAACAGAATACGGTTAGTTCAAATGTCGTTAATATAAATAACAATTCACAAGATGATTTTTTACTTAGAAAGTTGTACTGATGATATTATTTATCTTAACTACATAGGTTTACTACCTATCTAGTCATTTGTTACGAAAATCCACAAATAGCAAAAAAAAAAATTAATATTTGAATTTCGCGGGCTACCCTTTTTTTTTGGTGTGGATGGGAAATCATCAAACAATGTCAAATGTCTTTGATACAAATAACAAGTCACAAGATGATTTTTTACTTAGAAAGTTGTACTGATGATTTTATTTATCTTAGCTAGGTTTACTACCTATCTAGTCATTTGTTACAAATATCAACAAATAGCAAAAAAAAACTTAACATTTGAATTTCGCGGGCTACCCTTTTTATGGTGTGGATGGGAAATCATCAAAACAACCTCTCCCGTCCTGGGCGAAGCGGAAGGGCGTGTCAGGCATTTATTTAGGTGTTGACTAAAATCCATCCGTGTTCCTTCACTTGCCACGCCAGGGCGACGGTTTCTCTTTTGATAAACCCGCGACTCCGTCACGATGTGCTGGCATTTCTTTAAGGCGTGAAACAACACTCAGCGTGGTGGTTCGATTTTGTCTTTCGACCAGAGCGTTTCCTGCGGCGCCTAGAGTCATTCCGCCTCCGCCTTTGCCAGCATCACTGCTTCGCAGAAGGAGGTGACGGCCTGCCATGCACTTTCGCGGGCTAACCTGGCACTTCGTCCTTAAGGCATGCACGCCAGGGTTGTCAGTAAAACTTAAACTTCACAAACGATTTTTTCATGAAATTGAAATCTATGTGGATTATTTAGGAAGTTGAAGATTGTATTAAGTAAGTAAGTAAATAAGTTATTTAATTTGCAAATATGGACACAGTACCAAGGTGATGAATTGATAACAGGTTCAGTCATATTCTACCAATAGACATGCAAGTAAAAGTTTGACGCTAAAACTATAACGGCAAACATTGTAAATCAGAAGCATATTTGTATTACCACACGATTTTTAATTACGTATAATACAAAATTCTTAGTAAAAACACAAAACAATAAATCAATAGTATTGATGATTTTAATGTTAAAAATTATCTAAAGACATATTTGTTACGAAAGACCTTGAAATTGCAAAAAAAAAAGTTAAGAAATTATGAAATTTGGCGTGCAACCGTGATGCTTTCGCCTCAACTAACGGATTTAGAACGTGCATTTATGGAAGGAAACTGTGATCTATAATAAAAGTTGTCCCTCCATTTTTTTTTACAAAATCGATAATCAAAAGGGACACGAGACAATAAACTGAGTAAAGAGCAAAGAAATTTACGTGGTACGAGCTGGTGCGGTACCATGACCTTGGTACGCTCGTTTGCAAAATGAACCTGAACTAATCGATGGGCGTATTCTTGGTACACAAACATAGGTCTCATTGTACCGCGATCGGCTAATTGAAGTTCAAGTAATTAATTTTGCGTTTTAATCTAGACTATTTTTGTGTTTTCTATGAATAAATTAGCTTCTTGCCTGAGACTTTTTCCATAATTATGAAATTTCTTCTTCCTCCAAACAAGCGGCGTATTGCATCAATAGCGCGGGCAGGGCGCTATTATTGAGAATGGTTCTATTGTATTGGGTACACCGCAATAGCAGGGATAAGAGAGAAGGTAAGGATGATGGTAGAGTGGCTAGAGAGGAATCACGGCTCCCTCACCTTTCGCCTGACGCAGGTCCTCACCGGAAAGGGCTGTTTCGGGGGGTTCCTGTTCCGATAAGGCGGGAGGAAATGCCAGGTTGTCACCACTGTGGGGATCGCCCCGAGCACAAGGTAGAGGTCTGCCTGGCTCGGGCGGAGCACCGCTGTGCCCTCGTGGCGGCGATCTCCCGCGACCGGCTTTAGTCCAGGCCATGATACGGAGCGAGAACGCGTGGTAGGCCGTCACCTCATTCTGCGAAGCAGTGATGCTGGTAAAGGAGGCGGAGCGCGTGAGGGAGCAGGAATCCCAACGCCCTCGCGCCTCTAGTCGCCGCAGTTGACGCCCTGATCGGGAGACAACATCGAACTCCCAGCGACGGTAGGCACGGGCTGCAGGTGCTACACGGTGCGTTGTGTTTCACACGCGCCTCATAGAGATGCCACCACAACGTGACGAAGTTCACGAAGACTGCCTGCCACGAAGCCTGCCAGGGCTGCGGGTTGGTTGAAAGAGCAACTGTCTCCCTGGCTGACAGACAAGTGAAGGAACAAGGGTGGGTTTTAGTCAGTAAAAGTCTGACATGCCCTTCCGCTCCGCCCAGAGCGGGAGAGGTCATTTGATGCTTTACCATTCACATAAAAAAGGGTTCTTAATGAAGGCCGTAGGTTATTTAACCTACAGCCTTCCGCAAGCATTAAGCTTATTTGGGGTATCAAAGAAAAATTAAGAACTTTTGTAAAGTTCTTAATTTTCCTTAAATTAAATTCTACTGCCAGTTCCAGAGATTACCCCATAAAAAATAAAAAAAAATAAAAAAACAAACACGTTTTACCTTTTTACAATATTAATAGTACATATATAATTATAATCAAGCTAGACGTTTAGTGACGAAAAAAGACGGACGAGATTCTCATGTCGACGCTTTTTTACTGTATGACCACGAATAACTTTTAACAGAGTAGTCTAGTTCTTGTATTGCCATTAGGAATTTTGGACCAAAATTAACAAGAGCTTATTAATCTTGATTAATAATGCATAGCTTGTGGTGTCTATTGGAAACTATAGCATAAACTTGATTTATTTTCAACATAAAATAATAGGAAGTCGATCTCATAAATAAAATATATAGGTAGGTACTCTTTATTATACAGTACACCATATAAATTACAGATCATAAATATGAAGATTTAACAAAGGGTGACACCATGAGCGGTCTTATTGCAAAGAGCGATACAGACAACCTTTGAATGGAATAAAAAAGGGCTGAGAGACAAACAGATTATGAGAATTATATTTAATAGAGATTTTAGCTGCATATCTACCATAAATACAGAATTATTCGACTAATTTATATTCTTCCAGACTGATCCATTATGGTTTAATGTATCCATTTCCATACAGAGTGCGGTGATTAAATAAATCATAGCTTCCTGATTATAATATGTAATGCTATTCATCAATACGCTGAAGCTCGCCTTACTTCAACTACCGGAGTCAATTGTTTAGAGTTTCAATTACGAATTTAAAATCCTAATTATGACTAATTAGGTGAAATCAACGCTTTTGTATAATAATTTTATAAATTCAAGGTTACAAGTATGTGTAGGTATATCTTCAGCAAATTTTAAGATATGTGCCAGCTACCAACCCAGCCCGCACTGAGGCCGGCCCGCGTGGTGGATGGCCGGCCACAAGCTCTCACCTAGAGGTGCGGAACGAACGAGATGTTTGACAAAATAATTAACCAACTTTTGAAGTATCATTTAAATACATACTTATTATACCTGAGAGTTTACCATTTAAAAGAACTCTTTGTTTTTTTTGCAGAACGTCATCGCGAGCGGTACACTTCACGAAAAGGAATACCATAATAATTTGTATTGTTTATGTACACTCTTGCTTCTCCAATCCACTTTTGACAGTGGCAGAATAGACGACATCGGCTTCACTTGCCATAAATAAAAATAGAATAGAATACAGTCCATGTGGTACTTAGGCCATAATATCGGCTGCCGGCAGAAGTTACCACCCACCAGACAAAGTCTTGCCGCCAAGCGATTCGTTGTGTTCCGGCATGATGTCTGGTGAAGCCGTACCGGTTCGGAACAGTTGTGTTGCGATGTGTGCCGGGTGTGATGCGGCAAATGTTGTTGTGCCAGGAGTTTGGTCATGGAGGGTCTCCGGATCAATCTTTCTCTGGCGCAACATCGTTGGTCGTGTTGATGGGTTTAAAATTGCATCACCTCGCTCAATTGCCGTCTTCCTTCCTATTCACTAAGTTTTTAAGTGCTAAGGGCTTAATAAACTAGCGCGCTTTACCATCAACGATTGGATCACTGCTTACCATCAGGCGGGATTGCAACCAAGCACTACTTAGTTTATAACTATTAAAAAAGAAAGATTTTTTTTTTGTTATATTCGCAATAATAAAGTGTTTGCCCTTTCCCAAGAAAACGGAAAGCCATGCCATATGTGAATTTAAAACGCACATTTTGTATTCAGGAGGCCAGGGCGGTGGCCGCGCTGCATCCGACAGCGACGCACTTTATGTTAATCTTCATTCATTGCAAATAAGCACAGATCATGTCTAAACTCATATTAACAAGGTGTGCCAGTCATGAAACGAGCGTCAAATACTATCGAGTGAGTTAATCTCTCATTGATAACTATGTATTGTTTAGTCAACGAAGCACCTTATTACGTACACCAGAGTTATGGATTTGAATAAAAATTATAGCAAAATAAAGTTGAACATTGTTTGTTTGAATGGGCTAATCTCTGGAACTACCATTAGGATTTGAAAAATTACTTTTACATTTGATAGCCCAATTCTTGAGGAAAGGTTTATTAATATGTAAGTAACCAGGACGCCTAAGAGATAACGAAAGTCTGAAAGAATGCTATGCGAAACCGAAGTGATAGCACAGGCAGGCCATGCAATGCGAAGGGGTGGGTCGAGCGACTCTGGCGCAGTAATTTTACACATACAGAAGCTACCTACTTTTTTTTAATAAAGAACCTTTAGATTGTTTGTGAAGATCACTTTTATTATTGCAAATCTAATTTTAGCAGCATCGTTATTTTAAGTAAGAGGTAAAAATCTGTCAATTTTAGCACTGTTAGTAATTTATCAAGAATTATCTTAATATTCTAAAAAAATCAAATATTATAAATTATTAGCTTTCCGACCGCGGCTTCGCCCGCGTGGACTTCAGTTATATCACACTTTTTAGATTCCCTAGGGAATATCATTTTTTCCAGGATAATAAGCACCCTATTATTTAAACCGGACTTCTTACTTTATTTCTGCAAAATTTCAGTGAAATCGGTTTAGTAGTTTCGGCGTAAAAGCGGAACAAACAAACTCACTTTCCGATTTATAATATTATAAGTAAGGATTTAATTGTAAGCCATTATCGCAATTACAAATATGTAATATCTAAATTTATTTCTCTTTTCAAAATCAAACTTTAGTGAGTAAGTATGAAGTACCTACTATACTATCATCATCATCAACCTTTTTTTTATCGTCCCACTGCTGGGCACAGGTCTCCCCTCATACAGAGAAGGACGTATCCTATGATGAAGGATCCTACTATATTAGTGTATATTATCAATTTATGGTAAACCTAAAATAAATTAAATTCGAAATTAATCTCACGTGCGTTTAAAAAACCTCACGAAACCTTAACCTTCTTGGCTCTCGGTTGACGTATTATTATGTTATGACATGTGTCAACCTACATTGTCATTGGATGTGCTACTTCTCGATTACAAAAAAAAAAAACGGTACGTGCAACACGTTTGCTTTAATTATATTTTATCAATGAGGATGAATCGACACTGGCAGGTTTATCGTAACGGTAAATTTGTAATAGTAGGTATATATTTATATCAGTATAGCTATTCACAACCATTCGGCAGGCTTCAGAATAAAACTTTACACCTTTGCGGTCAAACCAAAATAATTTTACAAGTTTCGTTCGCACGTTTGTGAATAGCTATGCTATGCCGAGTTAAAAATAGAACGATTGCTTACTTTCCGTTGCGGACTCAGCAAAAAAAAAAAGTCAAACTGTCATATCATCAAGGAAAGTAAGTTGTTGATTTTCCGGTTAGGTATTCATTCGAGCACGAGGCGAGCGTTATTAATTTATTGATTGGGTACATAGTTTTAGGCATGTGTCGCGATGGAATTGAGGACTTTTGCGAGCGTGACCTGCTTTATAGCTTCTGGGCGTATAGCGACTTCGATTTTCGCTAAAGTTGCCAAAAAGACACATAGTCACATAGAAGAGGCAGCAAAAAAGGAGGACGACACCTTGCTTCTGGAACGTGATGACCCATTTTTTATTTGTATTGGAACGACTTTTTCTTTTGAATGGATGTGATAGAGACTGAGACGTTAATGTAACTTACGAATAGTGTTTCGTAATACTTATTGCAAAAAAAAAAAAAAAGAAAACATTCAGTAGTACTGAAGTGTAATATTTTTTGTTTATTTTTATTATTTTTGGAACGATTTTATGGTTTCAATGGGTCTGTAGAGATTGAGACGGAATTCGGAATTTATTTTTCAATTCGTAATACATCTATATAGGTACTTGTGCTCAAGAGATAGAGTACAAGAAATTTAAAACAATAAATCAATAAGTACCTAGTTAACTATGTATATGACCGATTACGAAAGACTAGACAAAAAAAAGGAAGTATTACTTATTAAGTAATCAAAGATATTACAGGCATTATTTGATCTCGTTATGCAATATTGATCCAGCATCTGTCTAGACGACACGAGGTCTGAAGATTTCAATTATTGATAGATATGTTACATGACCCGTTCGGCAGTCGGCACACAGCGATTCTCATTCGACAAAATATACATCAATAGCGAAACTAACTACTTTCTATTTACAAAGAGTAATATCGTGTCAGTTTTTAGGCTTGACCGGCGCGCGGGCGGGGACTGGACGGTGCCAATGAACTTGGCGGGAAAGCAAATGCAGCCTCGCGCCACTGGGTCACACAGGTACTGTCGCGGAACGAATGCTACCCGAACACCTTCGTATACACCATAAATTCATAACGGCCCCGTATCAAACAACTACCACGTAAGTTAGCCGCCTTATACACAATTTATTGCTTGAATTTTCATTGGGCGCACCGCTACGCGCAACCAATAAAGCGTTGCGTTTGAATTGCAAATGCTCTACCAAATACAACGACTAAGTAGATATATTCCCACGTCTATTAGATCCAAATGCGAAGCTAGAGAGAATCGTTACAGGTTAAAACGATTCAAATACCTCGCGTGATAATTTAATCTCGGTCAAACTGGTTTTAAGCGCAAATAAATAGTTTATAGCAATTGTAACGCAATAAATTCTGTAAGGATGATACTTACATTCATTAAGACTGGCAATGTGCCATTCTGAGGACGTTTGCGGCAAGCGGCAGCCGCCGATTCGTTCTAGCGACGCCAGAATTACAATTACAAACAGACGAGGTTCTGCAATGTGTCATTCAAAACACCAGAAAACCCGTTTGTATAGAGAAAATCAAAAAGGAAGGAAGGAAAGGAAGGGGAAGAGGACAGGAAAGGAGGAGGGGGGGGGGGGGGGGTAAATTTAAAAGTTCTAAAGCACAAGGAAAGTTTTGTAACTAACGGCGTGCGAGAAACATCTATCCATGTGGGCCAACAAACCGAGAAGCTTTTATCAAACGCAATATGTATATTTCTGTATCGATAGCAAACTGGAACTGCCGCGGCCTGCAAACCTTATCTAAACTCCAACGCTTCCCACTTCGCAATATAAGCCCATTATTTCTTAAACTAATTCGCTAAAAGAATCTGTGAAGAGTACGAACAAACTAATTTAAAGTATAATTAAAATTTAGTTTTTTATGATAGTGTCTCAACGAAGCATCGCATGCTGGGAAACTTTAAAACCTGACTGTTTGTACTCGACAAGACATTGTTTTTATAGCTAGGAAAAAGTTTTTAAATTAAACAACTGCTTCTAAAGAGGCTTCTGGTAGTATACTGTAGACTGTAACTGACACTGAATCCGGAGTGTGGTGACCTATCGTCACCACACTCTCGCAAGGCAAGCGGTGGCAGGTTGATCTCTTGAAGGAGTGCAAACCGTCATGTTTTAAATGAACGTCAATTCCATAACATTTCGAAAACAAAGACCGATAAACGGTTTATAATTAGAAATATTGTGTTGGTACTTACAGAGGTCAACATGTATCGCCTCGCAATTTCCAATGACTCGATTATATTTTATAATAGTTACACATTTTATCAGATTATTGAACCTAAGTAAGTATGCGCCTGTCATATTATACGTGTCCTGTTGCAAATATTACTATCGGATGAATTTATGACGCAAGAAGCTTTATATCAAGATATTTTTGTTTTGTATGGCGCCTGCATCTTGTCACGGTATTATCAAGGCATTATCTTTGACGATTTAATAAGTTTTTGCTAGTTAGATAAGTCCGCTCCTCAGTCGCAATGGATCACCGATTAATTACCCCTATCGGCAAACAATCAAAGATATCGAGTTATTGGTATTTTAACAACACCTTGATAAGTTTGAGCGCAATTTTCACGCTTGTCTGTTACAGTTGACAGATGTCAAATTATGTGAAGGAATCACGTCATTTAACAAGTTAAATAAATAGGTTCTTATGTTATTAAATCAATGTACGTACTTGGTAAGTTTGTAGAGTTTTTAGCGCTATAACACTTCTATGTTTGATTTATTAAACGATATCGTCTGGTAGACGTTTGTTTAATTATATATTTTGTTCAATCTGAGGTCACAGCGCTAATTAGCTAGCGTGAAAATATTCGAGGAATGCATGTGAGATCCACCAGTCCATCGGCCTCTTGGTTGGTTTAATTATTTGCACGAAACCGTTCAAACTGTGGCATCCATTATGTTTTAAAACGGATCACTATCTTAATTATGCACAAGCAAACAAATTCGTTAAAATAATTTAAGCACTGTGCGGCTAAACAAAGACCAAATCGAACGCAAAAAGTGAAAGCGACTTTAAAATGTATAGCCGCTGTATAGTTCAAGCTTAATTGCAATAAATTATTATCTTATCGATATTTGGAATTGTTAATAGTTTTCATATCACGGGTACAGTTCGTAGAGTTTGTTTTATTATCTGTTTATTATCAGTCAACAAACTTTATTGAAGTGTAATTATGTATTGAGGACGAAAAGTTTCATACAGTTTTTATGTAGCTCTTGAAGTTACCTAATCTTCTAGGCTACTATTGTTTTACTTAGAATTTTAATCCGTGTAGATGTTGTGGAAGATTTGTGACTAGTATCTTGTAACTTAGGCAAGTACATGAAATCCTTCTACATGTGGCCAATAATAAATAGCGTCTCTGCTTGAAGTTACTATTACCCAAAATGTTTAACATATTACTTAAACCTCGGTTGTAACATCCCTAAAATAAACAAAACTTTATTTACAACGCTAGACTACTGGCTATTAGTATAACAACATGATACTGCGCAGTAATAGACACTTTATCGGGGCCACGAGTTGTTCCTCAATGCTATGCAAAATTTTTTTTTTTTGCCGCGTTCACGAGATGAAAAAGATTCAGACGGTGTGCACGCGTCGATCGGCGGACTTCGCCGGATTTTTTCAAGCCCTGGACGTCCTTGCGAGGCGCGCCATCGTCACGCACCGCCGACCTACAGCTGTTTGTTTAACAACAAACTATGCGATATGCCACATGTTATCAAAGCATATTCAATGGTAACACTTCACACGACCGTTGTGACGTAACAGATGAAGTGTCAACCTATTTATGTTGCACCAATGGAAAAATTGTGACGATCGGATGACTCCACAAATTGTTATCGTACATGGTTAACGCATACGAGTGAGTATGACGTTCCTATTCGTGAAATTGATTCTGTGGTTGATGAAGTGAAATGACGCATTGACGCCATTTCACCTACGCAACTTTGATACTAAAATGTTCAGATTTACATTGTACCGGTTAAAGTAAACACAAAAAACACTAACAATGGTGCCGATTTACCGCCCTTGTTTATAAACCATTAAATGTAAGCGTGACAAAATTTAAACTCTGTATAATATACTTTTGTTTCCATTTCACTAAGAGAAGTAGATAAATAATAGTTTAGTCGTATCATATTACGATACTCCTACTTCTTAAGCATTTTAGACGTGACTAAAACCTGGCGACTAAAAATATGTGTCGATTTATTTCTGTTAGGCGCAGACTAATTTAACAGGACTCTCAGTGAATATTTACATTATTCTTTTGTTATACAAAAAAATAATAATTTAGTTTGGTTTGTGTCCACTGTTCAGTGACACTACTCAATGAAATCGATATTTTATCGATTTAAGAGTATTTAAAAAGTTGGTCAATTATCATGACATAAATAAAGCGTGTAATCCAATAAAATTCGATAACTCATCAAATCGCCATACTCACTTCGTTAATAATAAAAAAATGACTAATTTGTAAAACACTCCTACATATTTTTTACAAATGGCAATTTTATTTGACAATGTACAGCGCGCAGATCGGAGCCAAGAAGGTATTTTGTGCATCCACTTTCACCGATATAAGCACGCCAATAGATTGTATCGCGAGCTAGAAAACGTACGCGCGGATAAATTCTCTCCAATTGACAATTGCGCATATTCTATTTACGAATAAGTCTGGAGTTCTGGAGCCTTGTGTCCTAGGCTCATATTTAGCATAAAGTGATCCCACTGCTGGGACATGGGAGTACTTCCTCTCTGTGGGAGGAAGTAGACCGTAATCTCTAACTGCCATCTTCACCGTTTTGTTATCAGTGGTGATGAAACGAGTGGAGTGAAGCGCCTGACCGGGTTCGAACCTATTAGTAGCAACTCATACGTTGCACCAGACAACCACTCCCATAGTCCTTACAGAATACAGTTGTTCCATTTTAACTTAAATAATCACTATCAGAAATAGTCACACTAGTAAGTAAGTAATGTACACGAGATAAGTCTGTTACATTATTAAGTGGGTTAGAAATCTACTTGGCCTGCACGTAACATTTAATTAATTGATCTTTGTTCCAGTCTCTGTTTAATACATGTTTATTAGTGTTCGTGCAACATTCTACCAAAGCAAGGGGGAACAATATTGAAACACTAATTCTTTCTATGGTGTATTTTTTTTTTTTATAAATTATAAACTAGCGCTTGACCGCAATCCCGCCTGATGGTAGTAAGCAGTGATGCAATTGTTGATGGTAAAGCGCGCTAGTTTATTAAGACCCTATTCACTCTAGCCTTGAAGACACTCAAATTGTAGTGTGACGGAAACACCGTCGCGGGCAAATTGTTCCAGTCCCTCGAAGTATATGCGGCATAAAAGAGGAAGCGAAACGCATCGTCCGGACCATAGTGTTGCTAACAATGTAAGGGTGGAAAGTCGCCGTACGACGGGTCGTCCGATGGTAGAACGGAGATGGGGGAATTAAATCATGGAATTCCCTTGCACACTTACTAGAATGCATCCTTTAGAAGACCGAAAGGCTGGCTATTCTACGCCTGTGCTCCAGGCTTTGGAGACCGTTTCGAGTTAGGGTCGCCAACCTCTCGCCAGCCTCTTCGCACGCCTCTCCACTGAATCCAAAGTAGCCAGGTGACATTTCGCAGCACCAGCCCAAATGTAGCTGCAGTACACACACAAGCGGACCTGTGCTTTGTACAACATTAGAAGCTGCCTTGGTGTGAAGTACCGCCGGACCTTTGCGATGACGCCAAGTTCTCTGGCAGCCACCTTGGCCTTGGACTCAATGAACCGCCCAAAGTTTAGGTTCGAGGAAATCTCAACTCCCAAAAGCTGAAGGCGGTCGGTGCACTCCAAGGATAGGCTCCTTTTGGCGGTGAAAAGACACGCCTGTTTAAAAGAACATACAGTTTTGAAAGCATTATTGCGATGACCAACGGGTCTGTAAAAATTAATACATGTTTATTGGAATTACATGGTATAGACCTACCTCGGAGATTGTTTTGAGATTAAATATAGCAATTATGAATAATGAATACCATTAAAATAGGGTCAATAGTTCTCGCGATTAGGCCGCTTGTACATTTAGATAATAAATAATACGACCTGATTTAACAATGGAATTACTACGCCCTATTACGTTTTGAATTAATCAGCAAAATAGCTGAAAGGCAAGATGGACTACATAGGATCTACTGTCGTCCAAATACAAAATATTATATTATATGTAATATTATATATTGTATATTTAATATTATATTGTATATATATATATGTATGTATATGCAGAGCGAACTACTTTGTTCACTTTGTTGAATTTTCATTTTCTTTCAATACAAATCTATTTGGTCTGCTGTGTTATAAAACCGTAATAGTGATTGATTTTTAGTCTACGGTTCTGCCGTACACGACAATGATTCCGTGAATGGTCAGGAGTTCAAAAACAAGTACGTTTAGACAATGGGCCGTTGAAAAAACTCGAGAATCTTTACAAACAATAAAATAACGGTAGCTGACACAAGTGCTATTTTTAAGTACTGACCAAACAAAAAAGTGTTCAAGATACTTTATGAAATCGAAACAATTTTTACTTATTATGGGGTCTTCTGCTTAACGCTCTTAGTCATATTAAGTGAGTACTTAGTTGAACTATTTTAAGCACAAATGGTAGTGCACGTGAGTCGATCAGAAGCGAATGGAAGGTTCGGGTTTCATGGCCTTCGGTCCTCTACTCGATTACCAACGACGCCAGTGACGTAGGTGCGCTGGCGCCTATACCAACTTCTCTGCGGCTTCGTGTCATGAATACATGAGGAAGTCTTTAGCGTTGTGAATAAATTCGCGGTTTATCTCAGGGTTGCTCAAGGAATGCGGTTTAAGTTACAGAGTGAGTTTTGAGTCCAGCAATAATAATTGTACGTGGCCCCAATCACGGTACCGGCGTGACTGCAAAAATGCGAAGAGTGAATCATGAAGAAAATTAACCAAGGATCCGTGAAAGGATCGCGAGAAATCTAGTGCAAAAAAGGAGTACTTATCGTCGAAACGAAAAAGACCGCACGACAGTCGCTTTTTTAGCCAGGCAGTAGATCGGGTGCGTTGCGCGTGAGTCACCGGCGGCATACCGGCGCGCACCATGCACCGTACGTGTCAACCACCTATTTATGTCGCTGGTCGCAGGACGAAGCGCAAATAAACAGCATCAAAGGGACGTTGGATTCCGCTCGGCGACGGTGCGAGCACCAACCCAAAAGGACGAAAACAGCCACCATTGTCTACGGATGAGTTATTTTCGCAAATAGATACAGATTTGCCACTTGCTGTATGCAAGTTTTGTCGCCATCCGCAGATGCTCAGTTACGATTCTTACGAATTCCAGCGTTTAGAAATACGCTGCCTGATATTTTGAACTGTATTACTGAATGTGATTCGAAATTTATATTGGGTTGACTCATTGGATTGATCAGTAGAATGTTTTCAGAAATTCGAATCATTATGAAGTTTAGTAAGTAGACGGTGTCGCATAAAAAATAAAAGCATTAAATAAATCAGTAAGTAGTAAATCTCTAGTTGGGTGCTTTGGGGTCCCACCTCCATCTCTGGGACCCAAGTCAACCCCACCTGCCAGACGGTGCACCTGCTGACTCACGAACGGGGCTCTGACGCCGGCTTTCCCTTCGGGGTTGAGTGGTCAGACGGCAGTCGCACTCGTAATTAGCCAAACAAGCCAATCAATCATGGAGAGGAAAATAAGAAATGCACATGTCACAGCTAGGGCGCCGCCGCAAAACGGCGCGCAGGAGCCTCGCCCGACTCCTGTGACCTGTGGGCTAGGGCTACCGTGTCAGAGGCGGACACGGCTGAAGAAGCGAGCCCAATCCATGAAAATCCGTTTCGCGTCGTGGAACGTTGGCACGCTAACTGGACGCGCGAGAGAGCTGGCCGAAACTCTCCACAGGCGGAGGGTGGCCGTGGCGTTCCTGCAGGAGACTCGGTGGAAAGGCAGCAGATCCCGGCTTATTGGGAATGGCTACAAGCTGATCTACACGGGTGCACCTAGTGGGAGAAATGGAGTCGCCGTGGTGTTGTCTGACGAACTCCAGGATGACGTCTTGGAGGTGAATCGCATCAGCGATCGGCTAATGTCGGTGCGGGTGCTTGTCAATGGGGTTATAACCCACTTGATAAGTGCCTACGCTCCACAGGCCGGGTGCGGTGAAGCCGAAAGGACGCTGTTCTGGACCCAGCTCGAAGGATTGCTTTGCGGGATTCCGTTATCCCAGGGAATCGTTCTGGGTGGTGATTTGAACGGTCATGTGGGTGAGAGGTGTGGCGAGTTTGAGCGTGTTCACGGTGGCTTTGGGTACGGAAGCCGCAACGCGGAAGGAGACAGCATTCTCCGAATGTGTGCGGCTGCGGACCTTGCAATCGTGAACACCTACTTCAAAAAGAAGCCGGAGCACCTTGTCACCTACCGGAGCGGGCGAAGCGCTACCCAGATCGATTTTCTACTAACTAGGAGGCACCACATCGGCAAAGTAGCCAACTGCAAAGTCATACCCGGTGAGAGTCTCACTGCACAACACCGTCTCCTTGTCATGGACCTCTGCGTAAAGGCCCAACGTAGACGTGTAGAGGACTGTCGGCGCCAGATCCGGTGGTGGCTGCTTGATGAAAACAGGTCCCAGGATTTTGCGTCGGTTATTGGCGACAAGTGCGTCGGTACCGACGGAGAACCTGTGCAAGGCCACTGGGACAGGATCCAGGCAGCTATTACGGGGGCGGCGCGGGTGGTACTCGGCGTCTCTAAGGGCGGCCGCAAACGTGACAAGGAAACCTGGTGGTGGGACGACACAGTCCAGAGGGAGACTAAGGTGAAGAAAGCCCTCTTCAAAACGTGGCAAGCGACCGGATCTCCTGAAGATCGCGACGCATACAAGGTTGCCAAACGTGCCACCAAAAGAGCTGTAGCCAGAGCCAGACGAGACCACTTGCAACCTCTCTACGAGAAGTTGGAATCGTCTGAGGGGCAAAAGCTTATTTACAAGTTGGCACGTTCCAGGGTCAAAGCGGCACAGGATATATCCAAGTGCCGTTGTGTAAAAGACCCAAATGGCAACCTGCTATGCGAGGACCTCGCGGTGAAGGAGAGATGGCGCTCGTACTTTCACGAGCTGCTGAACAAGCAGCATCAAGAGGTGCAAACACCGGAACTCCCTCCGAACCTTGGACTAGTGCCTCTGATAACGCCTGAGGAAGTCCAAACGGCTCTTCGTCGTATGGGGAATCGGAAAGCTGTCGGAGCTGACGGAGTCCCCATTGAGGCCTGGAAGGCGATGGGTCCTCGCGGTGTGGGCATGCTAACTAACTTTTTCAATCGCGTGCTCCTGACCGGCAAAATCCCGAGCCAATGGAGGCTGAGTATAATTACTCCAGTCTTTAAAGGCAAGGGCTCAGTTCAGGAGTGTGGCAACTATCGCGGTATCAAGGTCATGTCCCACACCATGAAAATCTTTGAGAGGATCGTAGACTCCCGAATCCGGCAGGAGTGTGCTGTCTCGGAGTGTCAATATGGGTTTCGGCCAGGGTACGGAACCATGGACCCTATCTTCGCACTAAGGATCGCCATGGAGAGATACAGATCGAAGAGCACGCCTCTGCATATGCTCTTTCTAGATATGCAGAAGGCCTTCGACTGTGTCCCTCGAGGGGTGATCTGGTGGGCACTGAGGTCCAAAGGGGTACCTGAAGCCTATGTCGACATAATTCGAGACATGTACCTCAATTCCGATTCCGTTGTCAGGACCGCTGTTGGCGACACTAAACCCTTCCCCATCACCGTCGGAGTCCACCAGGGATCCGTCCTTAGTCCGTTTCTGTTCAGCGTGATATTAGACGTTTTGTCGGCCAGTATCAAGGACTCACATGAGCAGCCTCCCTGGCTACTCATGTATGCTGACGATATCGCGCTGGCGGACGCGGACAGGGAACGGTTGGTGCGGCGTGTGAATGCGTGGAAGGACTCGCTTGAGAACGGAGGTCTGAAACTCAACGTGTCGAAGACCGTATACTTGGCCAGCAACACGACAGACCCCATGTCTGTGCGCATAGGCGGAGACATGGTCGAGCGCACGGACCAGTTTAAATACTTGGGGTCTGTGCTTCACGCGTCCGGCGACATTGATTGCGACGTCAAGGCACGTATTTCCGCAGCTTGGGCGAAATGGCGTGAGGTGACAGGTGTCATTTGTGACCCCAAAATGCCGGTTAAGCTTAAGGGGCAGGTCTATAAAACCATCATTAGACCTGTTCTCCTGTATGGCAGTGAGGCGTGGCCTGTGCTTGAGCGACACAAGCAGGAGCTGCGTGTCACGGAGATGAATATGCTGCGGTGGATGTGTGGAGTTACGCGGAAAGACCGCATCAGGAACTCCCGCATCCGGGGCAGCCTTCGTGTCCGTGACATTGCGGACAAACTGCAGGAGGGTCGCCTACGCTGGTACGGCCACGTCTTACGCAAACCGGCATGTTACGTGGGTAACAAATGTCTTGCCATGGCGCCTCCGCCGGGCCGGAACAAGCGGGGTAGACCAAAGAAGTGCTGGCTTGACGTTGTAAGAGATGACATGCGTGCCAACAAGCTCTTACCACAGGACGCTAAAGATCGTGCGAAATGGAGGAGAATGTGCAGGAAAGCGGACCCCGGGCTCCAACGCGAAAGCCGCGGATGCAACCGGGATAAACGCTGAGATGATGATGATGATGATGATTGGATTGATCAGTAGAATGTTTTCAGAAATTCGAATCATTATGAAGTTTAGTAAGTAGACGGTGTCGCATAAAAAATAAAAGCATTAAATAAATCAGTAAGTAGTAAATCTTTGAATGTATTGAATAACCAACAAGTACTTTAAAGAAAGCATTTTTGTTAGATAACATTGTGTTTTTGTAAGTATCTTATAGTTAAAAAATATTGAAATAATAATGCCGGTAATAAGGCATTATAAAACCAAAAATGACCTGATTCTAATTAATAAACCAAGCATAGAATTTAATTGCAAACAGGTTAAAAGATAATTAAAGAATTCATAATTGGCAAAATGAGTTTGAACACAGTCACTTCCTTTATAAAATACAGGAAAAGCTTTTTTCAGTCAGCAAGAAAACATTGAACAATCACTTCCACTGGAAAGTTAAGGAAATAATTTTGAATCATTTTTTTAGCCTATTACCTCTGACATATAAATTTGGTGTTATATTTAGAAAACGGGAAAGGTATGATGGAAAGTACATATTATGGTATGTATGTAGTAATATAGCTTATTTAAGTATATGTTTAACTAGAGTTAGCCCGGATTTTTTATCATTGTTTTCTCTCTTAAATCTAACTCTTCACCATCCATAGTTGACTTGTAGAGAATGTCTAAGGCATTAAGTCCGCCTTTGTACATTTCTTTATGCAAATTACTTAATAAAAAGTCATTTTGTAAAATTCATACTAAATAAAACCATCAAACCGCCTTTGATAGAATGCTTGCAAAAGTTCTAAAAATAAAGCCAACAAGAGATTTTCTTATAATTTCTGTTAAATCTCTTCTTGTTTACCCAAAACAAAGTAAGAAATATATTTAGACTTTAGTTGATATCAGTAAGCAATTTTAGTTTATTGTGCTTTGATAATTTTTCCATTATGCAGCTAATAGTTACATGTTATGTTGGTATAACTCACATGAAAAGTCAAATAAGATATTTCTGACAGAATGTAATAGCATTATAATAACTGTATCAGTAACAGTAACAAAGGCCCTTTGAGAATAATACAATGGAAACAGTTAAGAATGTTTGACAGGAAATGTATATAAATAGCTGCAAAAAGAAGAATTATATATTGATAATCGTATTGATTTGAACACTGACCTTTCATCCTCGGGCGGTGGAGCGACAGGCGCCTCCTCCTTGCCATCTCCTGTGTCGCCAGCCTGCAGCGTGTCCGCGGACACATCCGGAGCACCACTATCACACGCATTCACATTGACACTGCTCATCACCGCGCCACTAATCGCATGAGACACCGCACTCACTGGGCTACCGAAGCCCTGACTGTCATGACCGGGCTGCGCCGTGTTAGCCACGTACGCAGTAGAACTCACTGGCATCGACACTACCGGAGAGTTAGTGCCCGAAACGGTCGCCTCCACGGGCGCCACACTACTCTGAGACATGACCGGCACCACGTTCCCATACCCCAGACCCATGCTGGTCTGGGACTGCACCACGTTCGGGTGGACTCCGCCGCCCATGCCGACCGGCATGTTCGGCTGCATGGACATCGGAATGTTCTGGTGCGCCATAGACACTTGCGCCACTGGCTGGTTGGGCACGTACTGCACGCCACCCATCTGCCCTTGACCGCCGACCTGCTGCGGTAACAGGTTCTGCTGCCCCATGTGCTGCGCGACAGGCATCTGCTGAGCGACGTTCGTTGGCTGCATGAATATAGGATCTGAGGCGGGTATCTGCATACTAGGCTGATTCCCGTCTAGAGTCATCTGCATATTCTGTGGAGCCGCAGTCATCATTTGAATATTTCCTTGTGGCACATTCCCTTGCTGAGAAGCAATAGTGTGGGTTGGCTGCTGCTGACCAGTGAGACTCTGGAGATTTGCAGGCAATGTTGAGCCCTGTGGTTGAGAAGGCATTGACTGAAGGTTTGAAGGTAGTGTTGCACCTTGCTGTGATGTAACAATGGAAGTGAGCACCTCTTGTGGCAAAGTTTGTCCCTGCTGACTCATCTGTGATTGCTGTGTGTGGTATTGTGGAACATTATGTTGAGGTTGAACCATCTGTTGCTGAGAAGATGGCATATTAGCAGTAATCATTGACTGAGCATTAGACTGCTGATTAACAGCTTGATTATATTGTTGCTGTACTCCTGACATGCCCTGTTGTTGCATCTGAGGATGCATGCCAGGCACAACTGACTGTTGAGGCTGCGATGGCATCTGATGCATTTGAGGTTGCATCTGTGGCATCTGTTGATTAGTGCCAGTTAGTTGAGTAGGCATTTGCATCTGTTGAATATGATTAGGCAATTGTTGACTTTGCAGAGCCTGTATCTGGGCTTGGCTTGGCAAGTGCTGAAGTTGGGCTTGTTGAGCGCCCATTGCCTGTTGTCCTTGCATGTGGTGAGTCTGTCCCATATTGGACATTTGAGCTTGTTGCATATGCATTTGAGGATTTGGTTGGCTTTGTATTTGCTGCATCTGCATTTGTTGCATCTGAGGCTGCTGAGGGGCTACTTGAGTAATCTGTCCTTGGTTAGGCATAGGCTGCATCTGAGGCATCTGTTGCTGCATTTGTGGCATGTTACTCATTTGCGCTTGAGGCATGTGTTGACCCATTTGTTGCATTTGTTGGTTTGGTATTTGTTGCATTTGCTGCGGCATCTGTTGATGCATTGGGATTTGTTGCATTGCCATTCCCTGAGACTGAGCAATGACTTGTTGTAGCTGGTGTTGAGGAAAGCTTTGCGGAATCTGCTGCACTTGCTGTTGTTGTGGTTGCTGCGGGTGGTTCTGAGCTGCATTCTGCATAGTGATGTGCGTCATGCTCTGAGGATGTTGCTGTCCCACCTGCTGTTGGTTTGGCTGCAGATTTGGATTTGTCATTTGTTGTGGTATTTCTAAAGGTGGAGATTGCACAGACACTGACTGAGAAACAGGCTGCATCTGCTGTTGCACTGCATTAATAGGTTGAGTTAAAGATTGGCCTGGAGAAGCCATTGGAAATTGTTTTTGTAGAGTTTGTTCTAGTTGTTGTACAGTTGGAGCATTCCCTTGCATATCTTTAGGCCCTTTGTTGGTCAGATCATTAGACATTTCATCATGTTGACTATCATTAATCACCACACCACTGTCAGGAGCTTGCAGTGTATTAGTCTCCGTCACATCAAGGTTGTTGTTTAATGTAATAGGTGCATTCTGCTGTGTTGTATGGTCCAGGTAATCCATACACATCCATCTACCTCTACGAAAAGGCTCAGTGCTTTCTATTTTCACAACTTTAAACCGTTCATTCCTAACATGTTCTTGTATTTCTTTCATACCTTCTTGGGGTTTAGCATTTCCTATGAGATTAATGATGCTGCCAGTTCCGGCGTTAGTAACGCTGACATGCATGTCAGACACTTCTGTATTATTACTATTTGGCACTGCTCCTCCTATCTGGTTGCTAACGTTGTCCTGGCCGACGATAGCCAGCCCGTACTGCGAGCTGGTCGGGATGACAGGGGCGCAACCTAATGATGCACTCGACGCGTTGTAAAAGACATCATCTTTCGAGAATGTGTCCTCGGAATAACTAGGAGTTTCATTCTCAATGTCAGTCACTCTCGATATGTCGTCGGTGTGAGATTCATCAAGATCGTCAGCGGAGTCTTCGCCAGCATCAGTGCTCACTCGAGAGCCGACCGTCACACTGGTTATCTGAAATGAAGATATTTTCCTTGGGTTATGGGCGGCTTGCAGACTTGTTGGGTGAGTCACTCCCTTCTCCGACTCGTTCAGTCGAAGAGATTCACTCGTCGTACGGTGAACAACGTTGTTATACTTGTTTTTCTCACTAGTTTTATGTGACTTTTGAATCAGATTGTCAGCCATTATGCCGTCCGAACCGAATGACTATCTAAAGAAAATTTCACTGTTTATTGGCTTCAGAGACATTTGATAGACCTTTTAATCACAATAATACATGAAATATAAAATCATTGTACACTCACAATTTCACAAACACAGTAATTTAACTATATAAGTTCTTAAAATTCATTAGTAAACACACACAGTTGCGAACATCTTTCAGACGGCAGCAACATGGCGGCCATTTATGCGCAATGCATTATGGTTGACAATTTGCAGTAGACTATAGACATTCTAGAGTTATTCGACTTAGTTCATCTTTATGGTCGAAAGGTGGCAGTAGGAATGTTCAAAATTAAATTAGAAAACTATAACAGAACTTATTATGAATTGTAATTCTACATGTTACGTCTAAATTAAAAAAAAACTTTCATAATTTTAATGAAGATTTTTTAAGACTTGCTTACGTTCCGTTTTAAGCTTAGTATAAAGTAAGCATTACGTGAAGCGAAACATAACTGGCAAATTGATTTGGTTATATTTTTAGATTTTAATGAAACATTCCGATGCTCACTATACATTTCAAATAGACCCTATAGAGGCTTTTGGAATGAAGTCTGTTTATGAGGATTATTCTAGGTGCCATCTACGATAACAGTTTTCACAATTACACTAAAATAAGTAGGTTTATTACTTACGTATAGCTGACGGAGATAGTATAAAATAAGGAGCATCACTAACATAATCAAAACACTCAATATTTTCTCCGCATCTACTGTACATTAAAACAATTACCAATACTACGGCTACTCCCTAACAGATAGCGCTGAAATATACGCAGACACTTACTTAATTCGCCGACAGATGGTGTAAAATAACTATTTAGAAAGGATTGCAAATAAATCAAATCTCCATCGTTCAGTCCGACCATGGTGTGACCTAGAGCCTAAAACGGGAAGAGGCCTCGTAGCCCCAGATTTTCCATCTCTTTTAAAGGAAACCTTATTGAAGGGAGATAATACGCTGCATTGTAATGCAATGCGGAAAGAAAAAGATGCAAATGTTGGTAGCATTTTTTTCTTTTTACCTATTTTAATACCGCGCCCTTGTGTATGAAGATGTGTTTAATAGACACTTACCTATTATATACTTTTTTCGGTATATTAATGGCTCACTTTTGTTTTTAGTAAGTATTGTAGAATATTTTCTTACCTATTTAAGGATAGGGATCTAAATCAAGTAATGAAAAAATGAAATCTTTTGTAGTAGATACATAAACGGAAGCCACTCGTTCATCCATAGGTAGATATTATTAACAATCCATACTATTTTACCATTAGACGCGATCTTTAGAATATCCTATTGTTATGTATATGGTAACTGTGTACCATACTATCATTAGTAATGATTTTCATTTTTACCGTTTGACAATATTCATTGCATTATTTACGTTGATACATTTTTCGAACATATGAAGCAATGGGCTAGCAATATAATCCAAGCTGAGAGTAATAGTGTGATAAGTGGGCAATTAGGATGCTGATTGCCTATAATATAGGCAATCATATAGATATAGGCCCTTTACCAATCGTAACAGATGCTTATGACTTACTTATTGCGTGCATATAGTTATCAGAATCCAATCAGGGCAGCCCTAGACCTAATAATAGATTCAGATTACGGGCTGCGATTTAAATTAATATAAGAACCTGTTATACGAAGGACCTTCCCACGAGTTTAACTAGTCTGACCTTCATAAAGGTCAAAAGGGCATAAAATTATAAATTTTTGTTTTATTTGGTCATAATGTATTTTAACTGGCTGTAAGCTGTAACTATAATAAGAACTCACTTAGACAAGTCCTTTATGAATTTTTTGTATTAATCGGATTTTAATACTTTTCAGATTTGGATAATTTTCCAACTAAAAATGTTTGAAAACTTACTATGTATTATATATCGTCGAATTTATATGAATAGCAGATGGACATCATTACAAAATAACATTATAGATATATTATAGAAGCAAGAAGACCGTGAGATTTTTAAATTAATAGAGACTTACACGTGACATATTTTCCATGAAATAGAAAAGAGAATCAAAGTCAACTTACTTACAAATGGCGTGCAGCTGCAAAGTTCGCGCTAATTCGCGATGCGCGCCTTCGTGTCTGGAACTAAAGAAGCGAGCGCCCCGACCCCAGCCATTACCCACAAGGTCTTCGGATCGCCAGCCGATTTAGCCAACATCCCCACCAATCGCTGTGACACTTCTTAAACGAAGGTAATTTGCTATTATTTGTAAATTGGTGTGCCGAGCGACGTCCGCCGAGAGCTGACCGCGTCGCAGTCGCTCGGGAGCACGGGACCCTCCCTGGCTCTCCCGTTGCCTCCGAACACACGTATGTACATAAACCACACAGTAAAAGTCGGTGAAGAACCTTATGTAAATAATCGTCACATCTCCGACAGCCTTTGCTACCGAATCGAGCGCCAGTCGATAAGATATAGCCCACGAACAAACATCCTTTCGTCATGAAAATGTGAATGTAAGTGTTTCGGATATGGCGAAGTCTGTTGAAGTGAATAAAAACAGTGAAGACGATTCCACCATGGACGGCGACAGTGACGAGGAGTTGGGATGCATCGGGAGGCTGATGGTCAGGCTGCGGATCAACCCTAACCTGATCATGCTGAAAGTGACTTTGTTTGTAATGTATGGAGCCACTGCATCTCTTTTGCCGTATTTGACGATACACATGCAGAGTATAGGACTGACTGTGCCAGAAATTTCATTTGTGTATTTAGCTTTGCCATTCACCACATTTTTAAGTCCACCCATTACCGGTAAGTTTGAATGTTTAATAATAATGTGACTCTATTTGCAGTATCTTTAGGAGATTTTAATGGTTTTAGGATTTCTGGTGGATCGTTTTGGGGAGTACAAGCCAGTCGTGATCACTGCTTTAATTCTGAATGCTGCATTCCACCACTCTTTATTGCTGATACCTCACCAAGAGACGCCAGGGATGATGCCATCAGCTTACGTCATGCGGCACCCGATAACGAATAGTGTAGAGGTACATACTTGTTTCGAAATCGACCCCTTAAGACCTTGTTACGTACTAACAGAGTATATACTAGAATTTGAGCAAATCGTTCTCATCCGGCCCCAGGGCGAATTAACTAGTAGTGTCTTGTGATCCTGTTTGTTTGAATTAGTTAAGGGAATTAAGCTAAATTTATGCACGTTGGACTTTACCCTTGAATGCTGTAATGGTTCATCCGTTTAGAACCTATAATTTTGGTTCATCTTGAGGTATGTGAAAATTAAACTCCTTAAGACCGCCATTACACAATCAGATTGAAGTGAATAGGTATCTTTTGTGGCTGAAAGATTTTATTCAATTTTGTAGATTTGGTGGAGCCCTTGTCCCAGTAGGGAGTGTCCTGGCGAAGATGAGACGGTAGACTTTGTACTGGACCGTTGTGTAGACCATTGCCTACTCTCAAAACCTACAGAGAGCCCATCTAGTGACCCAGCTGATGACAAAGATGACTTGGATTTCCACATTAGTCATAAGGTCAAACTACCAAACTTAAAATCCAACTCTAGGTAAGTTTTAAATTCATATGGCATATCTAGATTTTGTTGAGCCATGATCTGTTTTCAAAACAATTTTCTACCTGAAAGGATATTTCAGAAATATAGTCAATTTTATATAATAACTTTATAGTTTAATAACGCTATATGCGCAGCAGTAATCATGTAAATTGTACTATTACTCATATTAAATAAAAGTGATAACAATGTGCTACAAGTTTTAGACAAACATTCTTGGTAACTCTCTTGGTTCTGTGTATTAAGTTTATTGTTAAGCCTCTAGTCGAATTTCCTTGGAATTAGGAATTACAAGGGCTTTGTAAAGCAAAGAAAAAAAAAATTATGTTGGCAATATTTTTAGTTCTTTCTACTTTCACTGCCTCAATATATACCTATATATTTAGATATATAGATATATATTGAGGCAGTGAAAGTAGAAAAAACAAAGCGTTATTTACTTACAACGTTTCGGGGAATATAATTAGTTATGTGTCCCGAAACGTTGTAAGTAAATAACGCTTTGTTATTCTAATCTCCCTTCATCTGAATGTTAAATGTTAAATGCTAAATGTTATAACTAAAGTCAATAATTTTTGTTTATGCAGTTTCTTAAATGGTACCGATGACGAAGATTATAACGATGCAGCTTACTTTTTGATCGAAGTTCACGATGATTTAGAAGAACCAAAAGAGCAACTTGGCATCGAAATGGAAAGGGTAAGAAAACAAGCAGTTGAAATAAATTAATTTGTCTCTAAACCAGTAACTTAACTGAAATTATTTTCATAGGACGAGGATGATCAGATAACAGATTTCAGATCAAGGTTTGGAGAAAAACTGTTAATAGCTCAAGGCATAAATATTACAGCACTTGATAAAGAGGACCTCCGTTGCGGCGGCCTCGTCATGTTGCATAACATGACTAAGCTCTCCAAGCAACGGCTTGAGATACTATCTGCAGATTGCATGGTACAAAAATGTGATTTCAGGTATGTGGCAATAGGCATTTCTACTAATAGCACTATTTGATTATAATATTATTTATAAACCTACTACTTATTATTTATCGAAAGATACACAAACGGCTATCTAAAGGTAAATTATCATTGGAATATTACAGGAGAGGCGGCCCTGATACGTGCCCTCCGGATTACAAGGAGAGCGACGATAAAACATTCTATATCTACTTCTTCTTGAGATTCATGGGCACTATCATGTTGTCTGCCGGAGTTACAATAATGGACCCTATAGCTTTAACAATGATCCAAAAATACGGTGGTGACTTTGGCAGAGAAAGACTTTTTTCTAGTATAGGCATGGCCATATTCTCCCCCATAACAGGCATGTTAATAGATATGAGAAGTAAACAAGTTGGTACGTATATTGTAGACATCTTATAAATGTTATCGTTAATGTCAATAACGCGTTACTAAATGTTTACATCGGTTTGTTGGTTACAGGATACACTGACTATTCAGCTGCGTTTTATACGTACGATGTGTTGCTGTTAATATCGGCCGTAACTGTCGCAGTCATGCCTCTTGGAGCCAAACTACCTGCTGATAACTTACTACGAGATTTAGTTAACATTATCAAAATGCCACACATAATCGTTTTCATATTTTTCCTGTTTGCCTTAGGAAACTTTTGGGGATTTATCGAATCGTATCTCTTTATATACTTGAAGGAATTGGGAGCGCCAAATTTCTTATTAGGTAAGTGTGATGGATAAATGCTTCTAGTTGTAACGTTGCAATGCTGAGCTTATCAGTGCAAGCAATTTTAATAATGTTTGTAATATTCTGTGAACCGTGTATCCAGGAATAACCGTGACCGTGGGTACATTGAGCAGTATCCCGTTCCTCTACGGCGCGGATGCCATCACAGCGCGTATCGGCCACGTGAATGTCATCATCGTAGCGTTCTTCTCCCACGCCGCGAGACTCGTCGGCTACTCGTTTATCGAGTGAGTATCTCTAGTCTCTTCCGTATTAGTTCACTAGTACCATCTACACAGTCTGCACGTGAATTTTATGATTGTGTACTTAATTTATGTCTTGTAGCGTCTGATTATCCTGTAAAGTCTCTGCGCGATAAATAATATTGCTAATATTAATATCATTCTTAGATAGTTTTACGTTATCGTTTATTCATATAATATGTGAATTGTAAATATTTCTTGATAAACTTTCACACATTTTGTAGTACCTATACAATTTACGTCGTCATAAAAACTGCACCTTAATTGGCCAATAGACTATTGCTACCAATTTGAATCATTTTGAAGCAAATTGCTATTGCTCCATATTGTTGAACATAACTTCGGCTGCCGGCAGAAGTTACCACCCACCAGACAACGTTTTGCCGCCAAGCTATTTGTCGTATTCCGGCATGATGTCTGATGAAGACGTACGGAAGACGGGTCTGAGCAGTTGCCTTGCGATGTATACCGGGTACGATGCGTGAAAAGTTGTTGTTTCGGGAGTATGGTCGTGGAGGGTCTCCAGATCAATCTCCCTCGAGCGCAGCATCGTTGGTCGTGTTGTTGGGTTTAACATTGCATCACCTCGCTCAACTGCCGTCTTCCTTGCTATTCACTCAGTTTTTTTTTAAGTGAATAGGCTCTTAATAAACTAGAGCGCATTACTATCAACGATTGCATCACTGCTTACCATCAGGCAGGATTACGCTCAAGCACTAGTTTACAAATATAAAAAAAGCATGTGCATGATTAGCAATATAAATAACTCAATGAATGTTGCTGAACTGTCAATATGAAACCCATTGCTACTGATAGTGTGTTACGTAATTACTCTGCAGATTTAGAATAGCACAACAATGCTTGAATTACTCCCATACCTAAAAATCTACGAAGTATTCTGTGAATGGAAGAATGATAGGTAATTTTAAGGTTTTTAATAAAAAATAAAATACATTTCCATAAAAATAAAATCCATTTCCATCCATACTAATCCATACTATTATTATAAATGCGAAAGTAATTCTGTCTGTCTGTCTGTCTGTCAGTCTGTTACGGTTTCCCGCTTACATCTCTAAACCGATTTTGATGAAATTTGGCACAGACAATCTTTAGACCCTGAGAAAGAACATAGGCTACCTTTTATTGAAAAATTTGTTATTCCCGAGGGCAATCTAAAAAGCGCGATATAACCGAATTCCACGCGGGCGAAGCCGCGGGATAAAGCACTGTCGTGCATTAGTAAATTCCGCGTCCGTTTGGATTCTGAGTAGGACAGTAACAGGCTCTTCTACTTCCTCGTGTTATTTGTGTCCAGATCCAAACGAGCTGGGTTCGTCCGCCAAGACGAATTCCTACGCACATCCTAACCAACCTCCCTGGAGCCAACCCTCCTTGGAGTTTTCTCAACGCGTTTTCTTCGTGTATCTAGATGTAACCTAAACCAAGAAACGGTGAACAGCACCAAAGACCGTTCTCGTCACTCCATGGTAAATGCTGCAGAGCCCACGACAACCGCGATTGCGACGTCGTAGCGGTAGAACACGTAGCGGTCTTTGAATATGAAGACCAACTACATGCAACCTTCTTTGCTATACTGGGTGGGCTTCAGGCGGTCATTTGGAGAAATCGATCCTGATCCTAATAACATATCTACAGTGTGCCATTCAGCCACATCGCCAGTACTGTGAAAACGAACCGTTTTGGCTGGTGTGTAGGGCAGTAACGATATGTTGAATAGTACTTACACACACAGACATATACCTACCATTATACCACATAATAGAAATCATACAGTAGGTCGACGCCTTTGATCTCGTGTAAAATGCCGACATCGTCTAGAGTCTAGACAGTAACGCATCGGCCAGGGTTGTCACAAATAAACAATATTTATGAAATTATTTACTTATTGCAGATCAACATCGATAGCTGTATTATATATAATTAATTTGCTATTAAGGGAACAACTCGAGACAGATTTAAGTTATCTAGATGGCATTTTCGTAACCAGCACCCCAATCGACTTCGGCATTAACACCCATATTATAATAATATACTTACATTTAAATTGGCGTCCGCCATCTTGGATATTAGAAAGGATAGCTTTTTCGTAACAAGCACCATAATTATATTTACTTAATTGACACCCATATTAAATTACAAAAAAAATGACGTCCGCCACTTTGGATGTCAAAAAGGAGGGCTTCTTCCATACATTCATACCATTTTCTAACATGGCCACTGCTCGTATTTTATCTCGATTCAAATGACGACGAGACATAATTTGTCAAGCTCACACGCCATTTTAAGTAATAAAAAAAACCAATCTAATTCCTTTTCATTAATAAATCTTAATAAAGCAATTTTAATATCCCTTAACGTGACATAACTCGTTAAATTCACACAGCATTTCAAATTAAAAAGAAACACAAACAACCTAATTAATCCCTTTTCGTTAAGCGATTCGTCGTGTTCCGGCATGATGTCTGGTGGAGCCGTACGGAGGACGGGTTTGACCAGTTGTGTTGCGATGTGTGCCGGGTACGATGCGTCAAATGTTGTGTCGGGAGTTCGGTCGTGGAGGGTCTCCACATCAATCTCCCTCTGGCGCAGCATCGTTGATCGTGTTGTTGGGTTTAACATTGCACCACCTCGCTCAACTGCCGTCTTGCTTCCTATTCACTATTTTTTTTTAAGTGAATGAGCTTAATAAACTAGCGCGCTTTACTGCTTACCATCAGGCGGGATTGCAGTCAAGCGCTAGTTTATAACTAGGTATAAAAAAAAAAACAATTTTAATATTCCCTATATAACATATTAACTAGCGTATTTAATATTTTTAAGATTTTCATATTAAATATTGAACAATCCGGATATATAAACTTTTATGGAAACTAAAATGTTTTAACTTATAAATTCTTAAATACATAGTATAAAAAGACATTTATCAGAAGTAGATTACACTTATCAGAAGCTCAGTAAGCATCTAAAAAGTGCAATCCTGCCATATTACGATACTTTGTAGCAATACAGCTCGAATTGCCCGAGAATATATAAAAAGAAAAATAACAAGCAAGATCAATCTTACCAAAATCTTACTAGGTGGAGAAAAGCAATATCTTTACACAGAAATTAAAAAAAAATACGGCGCCGGAGTCTTATCTCGAAACCATCATGTAATCTATTTGTAGGAAACATTGATAATGTTCAGGTACAACCGATACTTATCCCATCCTACACACCATGATAACCCGTTTCCTTTTATCCATGACATCCTTCCAATCGTGGAAAAATCCTACAATCACGGAAAAAAAATTGTAGGTTTATTATAAAACTTTAAATATGAGCCATATTCCTGATTCAATTCACTGGATAATATAGACTAGCTCCACTGAAGGCCAAAAGCGTCCTTTTCACCATTCATTCGTTCATTTCACTATTCATTAATTAGTGGAAGCATACATGGGCGTAGCATACATGGGGCAGCAGTCAGCCTATCCACCCCCCCTCTCCCGGTATTTTTTTCTGTTTTGGGTGATTAGCCACCTTATAGATCAGAGTATAGTTAGCCATCTTTCTAAGCATATCTTGAACACCAATGACTGCTTACAAGGTGAAGGAAAACATCTTACCTGGACCTGAAAACCTGGACTTTTTAGTCTGTAATCGCCAACCCGCATTGAGCAAACGTGGTGATTACGCGCTCAATCCATCTCTGTATGAGAGGAGACCTGTGCCCAGCAGTGGGACGATAAAAAGGTTGATGGTGATGATGATAAATCAGAGCCAGGGTGGGGCAAGCGCCCCAGCTTGCTCCAGTGTGGCTACGCCCATGGAAGGATATCTGCTTCCACATTTGAATCACTATGATCACTATCAAATGTTACCTGTATGAGTGATTGAATGAATTTCAAATGTAGAAGGAGATCGGTTTCCTCTATCACCATCAGTCAGTGTCACATTTAGTAACAAAATGCAAATAAAACTGAATAAACACTGTTCGGTTCATCTAGTTACATAAATAACTAACAGCCGCACTGATGTCCTTAGGCATTAAAACTCCATTTTCAAGATTAATGTATTTACGACGACATTGCCAAGTTTATGAACACAATGATGTTGCGTGGGAGGGCACTAATGCAAATACTTACCTGATATAGTACTGTAGTAACTCAGATTGTGAACAATGCATCGAATATAAGATAATGGAGACGTGTGAAGAGACTGGAAATGCATTTTATTGTTAATATTGTCAAATATTGATATATAACAAATTAAATGGTTGTTTAAGAAAGAAACTAAACTAAATTTAATTTCAGTGCATCTGTCTATTTCATTAAGAAAATAAAATATTAGTTTTCATCATCAACCTTTTTTATCGTCCCACTGCTGGGCACAGGTCTCCTCTCATACAGAGAAGGATTGAGCGTAATCACCAGGCTTGCTCAATGCGGGTTCGAGATTTCCGACATAAAAGTCCAGGTTTCCTCAAGATGTTTTGCTTCACCTTATAATCAGTCATTGGTGTCCAAGAAATACTTAGAAAGTACATATAACTTAGAAAAGTTACATTGGTTATTGCCTGACTTATTTGAGAGGTTGGTGTTTTAACCACTAGGCCACCACGACTGTAATAAATATTAGTTTAGTTCTGTCAAATTAACATAATCCATAGACAACTTGGACATGACTAAAAACATGGCGACTAAACATACGTCAATTGCGGACTAAATTGATAGGACTAAACTAATATTTATCTTCTTTCCGTTTCTTAATGAAATAGAAAGAACAGATGCACTGCTCTTAAATTTAGTTTAGTTTGTAATCAAAGGAATTGGGGCCATTGTCAAGTTATATTAGGTTTGAAGGATTATTGCCTTTATACACAATAAAACTACCCACAGATACAGAAAAATTACAAATAGTGCTATCAAAACCTATATATGGTGACATAATATATCAACGTGAAACTTTTACCATGCACAATTACACACTTTTTACCCGACTTCAAAAAAGAAGGAGGTTCACAATTCGTCGGAATCTTTATTTTTCTAAATAGAAGTTTAGTTTAGCACGATTATAGGCGCCATGTCTATATCAATGAAATTCGATATAGTTCAGCAGGCGTTTATTTCCTCGTTGGCATAAGAATACAAAGGTCGAATTGTATTAACAAATAACAGTGGTTTACATGACGTAGATGATTCCTGCTATTTTGTTGTTTGCTAATAATCCTCTACGGTCTAAATCAAAAAATGCCGTCATAGACATCTGCTAGACCCACTGAATACAAGAACACTGAATGCACTGAGTGCAGATGTCCTTTTAGGTCTAGTGGGAACCACAAAAATTGTATGGTTGGCAATAGAAGCGTAGAAATTTAACTCAAAGCCGTCTTCAATGCCTAGAGCACAGGCGTAGACTAGCCATCCTTCGGTGGATTCATTTTGGTGAGAGTGCGAGGTAATTGCATGATTTAGTTCCCCCATCATCGTTCCACCATCGGACGACCCGTCGCACGGCGAGTTTTCACCCTTACGTCGTTAACACCGCTACGATTCGGACGAAGCGTTTCGCCTCCTCTTTCATACCGCGTACATCACGGGACTGGAACAATTTGCCAGCGGCTGTGTTTCCGTCGGACTACAATTTGAGTGTCTTCAAGGCTAGAGTATTCACTCTAGCCTTGAAGACACTCAAATTATAACTTAATAAACTAGTGCGCTTTACCATCTTCGATTGCGTCACTGCTTACCATCGGGCGGGATTACGGTCAAACGCTAGTTTATAATAAAAAAAAAAAATACGATAGTCATAAAAACAAAAACACCTGTTTCATAGAAAAGTGCGATACCTAAGTGGCCAAAATGTATAGAAAAGCGATTTTTTTTTTTGCAAACGTTAAGCTTCAATCCAGTTGTGTTCTTGATTATGTACTTACTGAACATGGTAACAGATTTCAATCGATCGATTTTCAATTGTCGATTTTCACAAATCAAGTCCTTTTTGCAAAGTTTTCCTTGAATGCTATCGATCTATGAATATCCCGTTGGGACCCTCTATCTCTATAAGTTTTGAAATCCAGCGTCGTTTCATACAATTTGCTTTGGTTAAGATTATACATTTGTACTGCTTCGGGATAACTTGTCCTGAGTTACGCTGGATACTCTGGCTTTTTTTTAAATATTCCTCTTCTAACCTCTAATCTTTTCCAGAAATTCCTGGTGGTGTTTCCCATTCGAAGCTATGGAGTCTTTATCAGTGCACCTTATGTGGGTAGCAGCTGCTACATACTGCGCGATGTTGGCGCCTAAGAGTCTATTAGCTACATTAATTGGAGTACTTGGAATGGCTCACTTCAGTCTTGGTAAGTTACTTTTACTTACAATTATCTTAAAGCGGCTATAAACTTAAAGGAAACGTGGCATATGCTGCTGCTGAGAACAGTATTTTGCTCTATCAAAAAGCAAGATATTTGTAATATACTTAATCCTTTTCTGTATTTATATTATATAGATATACAACTTCTAAATAAATATACATATAATAGGCGTTCGGACCAAAAACCCTTGTCTGTAAAGCTTTTATAATATAATAATAATAAACTTTATTGCTCAAAAGATTACAGAGATATTGCATTGGCCCCAAACTAGGCAAGCCTGTATCTTAGTCTCCATAATAGAGGGTTTTGATTGAAATAATTTTAAAAAACATATTTAGTAAAACAGTATATTAACTTTGCTTCAAATCATTTACTAAAAAAATGTTATACCATTCATGCTACTTAATATTTACAACGTAATTCTAAAGATCGGCAGACAAATATTGATTTTTGAAATACAATGTGAAATTAATCTGCATGATTTAAAAGAAAACGGTAGACTGTTTGAGGGAAAAAAGATAACCGTGTACGTCTTCTCATCCTTGCACAAATATAGAAAAACCTAAGTCACACAAAATATCGTTTTTCGCTATGATTTGAATTCAGATAACATTACTAACGTCATGTGGAAACAAGCGTTTTAGCCTGCTGCTGCTGTATATCAAAAACCTTTAGAACCTAATTTAATACATATAAGTATTGTAGAGGATAATGAAAAGCAGTGATGGCCTACTGATTTCGGCCGAGACTTAAAAGTTGTAGGATTGAACCCTGTTATTCTTAGTACTTTTTTCTTTGTTTGTTTAAATAATTTCATCACCACGCTCTCAAAACGGCAAAGGAAAACATGGTGAGGAAATTGGCAATCGAAGAGCCAAAACTTCGAAGATATGTGACATCTACCCGCAGTGGGTCCACGTGGTAGATATGGTCCGCTCGCTCTAACCGTGAGGAGGCCTGTGACCAGGAGTGGAATATTGAAGGCTGATTATGTTATAGAGGATGAGGGAACTTTACACACTTTGTCTCTATTAATACTATGCTTTGCGTTACATCAGTATGATAAGTAGTCCGCCTGCAGTGGTGAGGGTGTTGCTAGAAAATAAATAAAAAATGTTAATCAGGACGCTAAATTGGCCCTTGAAGATAATATTCTGATCACCCTGTTCATTATTTGTCACAATGATGAAACAAGAATGTCCCAAACGTTATTTGACGCCTTTATGTCGTACGCTCTCTTTTGATATATTATTCCTTTAATGTCTGTTTCATCTCCTCAGGTAGGGGCAGTGGAAGTTTCGGTGGTGGTCTCCTCATAGCATCACTTGGCACTAGAGAAGCATTCCGCTACATGGGTCTCATTGCCTTCCTGGGTGGAGTTCTCTATGGCCTGCTGCATTACTTCTGGCTTAAAAATATAAACATGACCGGGATGCAGAATGCTTGTGAATCAGAGGCAAATGAAACTATAGGTAAATATTATAATTATTGTAGGGTTGATTATAAAATTATTACCCGAATCGTGACGTCATTTTACCAGCTTTTTCTTTTTCGAAAGCATTGTTATCTGCGTGTAAAACCAGGAAGCCCATTATTTTGGTACATTTGAACGCCAATTACGTCGTTAGAAAAAGTGATCATTTTGATTCTTTTGCTAATGCTTTCCTCATTTTCTTCTTCCAATTTTTATGACATTATGTAACTAAAAATGCCTTTATCTTACAGTTTTAGGGTTCTATATTTAGTATAGGAAATAATAGTAGGTAATACTATATTTTCATTTACTATCTCCTTATAGAAACTGGAGAAGCTGACAAGCTGAATACAGAACCGTTGACCAAAGACGCGGAGACAATGATATCTCTGGAGCGGCTGCACATGATCACGCGGTTCAATCCACTTGGCTCTCTACATTCCTTACCGAGAGGATCACGTTCGAGGGTATGATGACTTTTAAGTATTTTTTTTAACAGTGTGTACGTTCATTGAGAAACGCTTAGGAGTCAAATGATACTGGCCGATCTTGAGACTTAAGGATTGCTGGTCTGATCTCTACGGATCTTTTCAAATTCCTCTATCCTCATACAACAAATTTCAGAATACCTTAATTTGGATTGTTAGATTGAACACCCTAATCATATTTTTCCAGTTCTCCCAAGGTGACATTAACGAGCACTGTCGCAGCCGCAGTGGTAGCAATAGCCAGAGACGTGGCAGTAACTACGAAGGTTCTGCTTCCAAGGTTGATATGCTCCGCTCCGCTATAGAGATCAGTCATCACCATGGACGCGGACACATCTCAAATAACAGCCTTAGCAGTAATAGGACTTCTAATCATTATAAGGTAAGCTTACAAATGATTAAAACTAAAGTTCTAGGAATGATTGTAAGCAAAGATAATGTTCGGAATTCAGATACTTACTGAAAAAAAACGCTAACCCATCTTTTCCATTATTAACACTCTTATTATAGTCTTCCTTTTATGGTATCACTATCTTATCTACAATTAGAAGTTAAGGACAACTACCTCGTTCTTCTGGGATCCTTAACAAATATCTTACTATCAATTTTTCATATGTATTTACGTAATTTGTGAAGGCTGATACAATAGTAAACAGCATGAAACCTTGCGCATGATCTTTGTTATTCTTTTATTTGCTCACTCTATCTTCTAAGACGTATCTTTTGAAATTTACGGCCCCGATTATTTCTACAAGTACTAGCTTAAGATAGGAAAAAAGTATAAAAAATATAGATATTTGCAATCATAAATAAGTAACTGAATACTAGATAGTAAATCATCTTCAGGTTTTTATCAAATTATTTTCTCGCTTGTGTTGATGAGAATGTTTGTTTATTTCATCTGCAATATTTATTCACGTGACAAATTATACATGCGTGAAAACAAAAGATCTAACTGCAGTGATCCTCCTTAGAATGTAACTTGGGCCTTAGCTTCGTCAATATCAAGAGTGCCACAAGAACCGAAATAAGAAGGAAAGTATGGATATAACATCAGTATGAATTACTTACTGCACCACGTGGTTTCAAGCGTATAAGTTTCGCTCTGAGAATATCGGGACAAAAAGTTAATTCTAGTTTTAAAACACCTCTCAAATATCATTCAAATTCGTCCAGTAGTTTTTGCGTGAGAGAGTAACATACATCTGCGAGTAGAACAAGTTTCTCTTCCATTCCATTCACATTTTCTTTAAATATTTCAGCAAGCACAAAGCGCACCGAAGCTAGTTCTACTAGGACTAGGTCAAAGGAACAATATATCCCAGCCGGCTCTCTCTGAATACGACCCGAGGCGTCGCGATTCTATCCCCGAAGAGGCTGAGGAGGATCGCCTGGCCGTGCCCGCTAAACCTCCAACAAAGACCAAGAGTGACAATCTTCCACCACCACCGAGCTATGACGAAGCTACCGGTGAACACAGGAAAAGTTGGCATTCGGATGATAGCACACCAACTTAAGACTATCCTCCGGTTTGTCAAACTTTGCGAAGATCGTAAAAGTTCTCGACTTTCACAAGAACGTTAAAGTTTTCGACTTTGCCAATATTTTACAAGCGTCCGACTATTTTAACATCATTGAAGTTAACGGCTTTTCGAGAATCATATTGAGGAAACAGTTTTAATGAGCATAGCCAAGATTTCTTAGACAAGATAATATTATTGAAATCTATGTTAAATATATTTGTTTCTTAGAGCAGTATTATTAAAAACAAATTGTTATAAGGATGGTATCAAACTGGACGATGATTCATTTGTTTCATCTTGGCTATGCCCAAAGGTATGTTGTTTCGGTTTATAGAGTTTTTAACTTAAGATATCGAGAGGAATATCGAAAGGTAGGTCATCGTTGTCATCGAATCGCATAATTTTAATCGCATTATTATTTTAGTAATACAAGTAAGCAACTTTTGTAAAGGCTTTAATTTATTTAAGTTGTAGATAATGGATATTATACACTTCTGTTGTGAGAAATCTGTTTTAATCATAACATATCTAATCTTTTTGTACATGGTGGAGCAAAATAATCACCCGAGGTTGTATTGTCGTAGCTTTTTTAGCAATTACAAGTGTTAGTTCTACTTATGAATATGTAGATATATTTAATGAATGATAATTACTTCGATCTAGTCGAAAATATGGTGGTCGTCGTAAAATTTATGTCGATACGGGCTCGTTTTACGACATTTTCCATCAATTGTTCGATAGCTGCTCTCATTCCTGTCGGATATTCTTTTTAAAGGCTTCAAAGTCTAAGGCTTTTTAAAACAAAGCCATGACTTTAAATAATCCCATAAAAAGTCTGGATCGGTTAAATCGTGTGATCTGTCCGGCCAGTGCACTTCGCAAAAGCGAGGGGTTAGACGACGCTACACGACGACCAAATTATTCCGCATTCATGAGTAAGTATAGCGTTCCATGGCTTATTGATGTGTATTCGGCATAGGTTTACTTCACAAATGTCGAAACCAAATTGAAATTTGCCGCCATTTGCAAAAGTTATAGCGCATTTCAATAGGGTGATTAATTTTTCCCCACCTTGTATGATGACTAAATTGTATAATGAAAAAATAAACATGAGACAATTCAACCATTCTGATTGTTATAAATATGCATGCATTTGAAATACAATAGTAAACATTTAAAAGTAAATATTTATTTCTATAAATATTAATTATGTATATACATCAAAGGAACATAGAATTTAAGAAAATTTTCATTAGTAGCATCCATTTTCATAAGTTTTTCATTCGAAGCGATGCACAGATGATGGTCATGAAAATGGACACTAAAATCACTCTTTTAAGAGTAATAAATGCATGATTGCTATCACGAAATATAACTTATATTACAGTTCTTTAGCGTCTTAAAAACTAAATACGATATTTTACACAAGGTTTCCATTTTTCTTCCAAATGAAACTGGACGTTACGAAAAAGATTTTAAGGAATAGTTTTCTTAATTGGCTTCTCATGGCTTCGTTGATCACTGGCTTGGGCAAGGTGAAAACTATGTTATTTCTAATGTCTTCATAATCTATGTTATGGTAACAGACGGTTGTCTCTTATCGTCTACTCACTAGCCTCCTGACAGTCACGCTGGTTCGTTCTGATGAGGAACGCTCTACTAATATGGTTCTTATCCAACACTGAATAGGCTTTCTCCATCACTGACACCGGTGGGTTCCGTTCTCTCGTCAGAATCCATGCGTTTACTGAAATTTATAAAAGACCATCTTTATTTGCTTTTTTACAAAAGAAGAGTATCTATTACGTTTATATATTAATCGGTTGAGTTTGTATTCTAGTAAGTCTGTTCTTCTGATTCCTGTCATTTTCAACGATTTATTTTTAAACTTTGCTCCGTACAAGAATTTCTCCTGTATCGTGGGTGCGTTCACAAACATATAAACTCACATATATAAACCATTGCCAAGTTAACGGTAAATTATTTTTTTTATTTTTTTTAAATAGTTATAAACTAGTGCTTGACTGCAATCCTGCCTGATGGTAAGCAGTGATGCAATCGTTGATGATAAAGCGCACTAGCTTATTAAGCCTATTCACCTAAAAAAAACTGAGTGAAAGGAAGGAAGACGGCAGTTGAGCGAGGTGATGCAATGTTTAACCTAACAATACGACCAACGATGCTGCGCCAGAGGATAATCTGGAGACCCTCCACGACCAAACTCCCAACACAACAATATTAGGCACATCGTACCCGGCACACATTGCAACACAACTGCTCAGACCCGTCCTCCGTACGGCTTCACCAGACATCATGCCGGAACACGACGAATCGCTTGGCGGCATGACAAATAATATAAGACATCGTTTTTATTTGGTCACAGCAACTATTACTACCTAACTATTGACTGTTGCTGATCTGTATATAGCACTGCCGAATATCTTAGTCTATAGCAAGGTAATAATTGTAAAAAAAGCAACATAAATGGAATCTCGTGGCCAAATATATACATAATATATAAAGAAAGAAAAAAAGTTTTTGCGTTGGATAGCCCATTAATCTAGGAAGGCTTTAGCCTATATAACATCACGCTGCGACCAATACGAGCGGAGCACATGAAAAAACGCCAACAAAGTCGCTAGTGAGTCATATTATACCGACCTGTATGGAACAGTCCAAACTCATAGCAACTCCACACGACGGAGTACGTGTCGTAATCGGTCTCGATGACCCAGTAGGGAGCCTGAATGTTGACGGGAAGGGACGGAAAGGATACGGCCAGCTTCGCCTCGTCCGATTTGCTCACTTGAACCGCCTGCCCTTGGATCTCTGTTGGAGTTCCTGACCTGGAAATATAAATGTTAGGATTTATAAGTACCAATATCGTAGAGGATGGATAACTAAGAGAGAAAATGTGTGTGTGATATATCATTTATGTTAAGAGGATAAATCCATGCTTAAAGTAATTTTATGGAAGACCTATGTTTAAAGTACAGACGACAGCTCATCAAGTTACTACAATCTGTCAGATCTAATATAACATCTAACAAAGAATTAGATGTTCAACTTTATTTCTCAAGCATTAAGGCTCAAGGTGGATTGGGAATATTTGACAATTTCGGCGAGGAACCACGGTTCAATGGTATTGATAGTATAGAACAACTGGGCCCCTAGTCTGCTATAACAATCGTGTCAGAATAGAATAAATGTTCAAATTGAGTATTGGTTTTTAGAAAATCATTTTTATTAACGGGTTTTATAATAACGGCAATTCGGCAATGTCATTCTATCACCATTCCGTCCGTTCCGAGACGATTGAGATAATTGATCGATCATTATGAATTTAGCAGATTACGAACTTTTAAGTCGTGGTGGCCTAGTGGTTAAAACACCAGCCTCTCAAGTATGAGTGCGCGGGTTCGATTCCAGGTCAGGCAAGTACCAATGTAGCTTTCCTAAAAATATATGTACTTTTTAAGTATATCTTGGACACCAATGACTGAAGGTGAAAGAAAACATCTTGAGGAAACCTGGACTTTAATTCTGATATCGTCAATCCGCATTGAGCAAGCGGGGTGATTACGCTCAACCCTTCTCTGTATGAGAGGAGACCTGTACCCAGCAGTGGGACGATAAAAAAAAAGGTTGATGATGAAGCATAATGACAATGGAATCGCCCCTGGATGAGTCATGTTGTTTTTGAGGGATGCACCAGGGAGGCTTCCGGCGACTGGGACCGCAATTAACTCGGACCGCGGTCCGAGTCGCCGGATTCATAAAAAATAAATAATTTTCTTCCGGCGACTGGGACCACTCTTAAATGATAACTGAAATCAAAATAATGTACAGGGAGGCTTCACTTATGTTTTTTTCAATTTACAGTTCAGTGTCAGGGTTTATTATGATGATTGAAATATGATTCGCGACTATAACGTGATTATTTACATGACTAACCTGTAAGGTTTTATTGACCAGGATTTACCATAATAGCTAGGTTGAAAAAAAAAACAAAGGTATGGACTGATGTCCACACTAACTGTAGAGCTATTGTAGCTATACAAAAGAACAGAAAATCAGAATCTGGGACGAGAGACAGATTAGATGTCTTAGGCATAGGACATTGGGGCCATGTCCGACTTGCTAGATATTTCAACGATTTTGAGGTTATCGACACAATCTTGGGCATAAAGTGTGTACAAGTAACATAGTATGTTCGGTCCCATTACTGAGATTTGAGGAAAATCATGTTGATCTTTTAAAAACAAATATGATTTTGAATAACTTATTTATCCGCTGTTAGTTATGGAGGACTCCGCTGGATGCGAGAACATAGTAGAAGTGATGGTTGTTGGGGATGGCATAAGGCATCCCCAAATCCACGGCTGGACATAAGTCCAGCCGTGGATTTCTGAATATGACGTGGATATGATGAAGTTTAAAGTTAATATCATTTTGTGCTATAGGATGAGAGAACTAAGATAGTCTGATAGATAAAATACACACGTAGACCATTTATATTGTAATGTGGAAATTAATACCTAATACAATAGCTTTTTTGAATAAAATTATTATACAACGTATAACATAAAGGGTATATACATACCAAGAGCATGGCATCTTTAGATGATATCAAACGATATCGGAACGGTTTTAACTCAAAATAAAATACTCAAAAAATTGGTACCAAATTGTCGGTTTCGTGTGTTTCTTAAAATTAAATCATAACGAACGTGGCACCACACTACATACGTTAATAACTACTCGTTACACGTCATGTTACTTCCCAAAATCCGATAAATGTCTTCAATATCTCTGTGCAACTAGTATGGCCTATCACAGGCGGTGTTTTTCCTCATAACTTCCTAACATAAAGAGATAGGATTAAAAAACCCTTCCAATATCGTTTGATATTATGTAAAGATGCCATGCCTTTGTTATGTATATACCCTTTATGTTACACGTTGTATAAGTACGGTAAAAACTTTTTCTTACAAGTCTTTAGTTACAGGCTGCGTAACTGAACCTATAAAAATTATCGTATAAAATATTATACGAAGTTTTTTATAGGTTCAACTAGCTTTCCGCCCGCGGCTTCGCCCGCGTAAATTTCGGTTATATCGCGCTTTTTAGATTTCCCTCGGGAACATCACATTTTTCCGGGATAAAAGGTAGCCTATGTCCTTTCTCAGGGTCTAAAGATCGTATGCTTTCCGCACGCGTCTTCGCCCGCGTGGTGTTCGGTTATATCGCGCTTTTTAGATTTCCCTCGGGAATATCAAATTTTTTCGGGATAACAGGTAGCCTATGTTTTTTCTCAGGGTCCAAAGATTGTCTGTGCCAAATTTCATCAAAATCGGTTGAGAGGTTTAGGCGGGAAAGCGTAACAGACAGACAGACAGACAGACAGACAGAGTTACTTTCGCATTTATAATATTAGTATGGATTACACAGTCTGTTTGATATTAAAGGTATGTATAATATAGAACGTGGACACTCACAGTACGGCTGGTCCACAAATTCAAGGTCGCTTAGCGAATATGGAACGGGCTATACTTGGAGTGAATCAGGAATAAGGAGATCCGCAGAACAGAAGAACGAGAGTAACCGACATAGCCCGAAGAATTGCAACACTAAAGTGGCAGTGGGCTGGACATATTGTCTGTAGGACCGATGCCCGATGGGACCGACGGGTTCTCGAGTGGCGACCACGCACCGGGGGACGTAGCGTGGGTAGGCCCCCGACAAGGTGGACCGACGACCTAGTGAAACCGCTTAATGCGGAAGGCGCAGGACCGGACGTCGTGGAGAACCTTGGGTGGGCACGCGTGGGTTCGAATCCCATCCTCGTCGCCACTGTTAAATAAGACTCGACCGTCGGGTACAAGCCCTTTAATTACACTGGCTCTTATAAGCGTACGCGCATGACACGCAGTTCACATATCTATAACTATAGCTACTGCTAACTAACCTAACACATACGTTTCTAATAAATTTCTAACAAATGCTTTTACTGACTGGATAGGTCTTCTCAATCTGTGTGGTTCTTTCTTCAGAAGACCAGACATAACGATGTAAGTAATTGTAGATCGCCACAGGGCTTTAATATCTTTTGATGATGATTGTTTTCACAATCCGAATTACAAAATAAAATCATTTAGCAATACGTACAGTATATTGATCTGTTTGTTAACAACGCCGACGGCTCCATTCTCCTTCAAGCTGTAGTCGGCTGTGATGCACTTGCCTCCAAACTCAAATAGGAAGAAATACTTCTCTGCTTCGTACCATTTGCCCAAGTACTGAAAAATTGGTAAAAGAAGATCAAGAAAGATGATTTAGGAGATCAATGACATATTAATCATATTTGATTAACATGTGATTGTTCTCCTAAAACATTTAGCCATATCGCCAGTTGGACTGATAAAGCGGACCCCAGACTCCGAAGCTGAAAAAGCTTCGGATGCGACTGGGATTAACGCTGAGATGATGATGATGATGTTCTCCTAAAACATCTTTGAACCATTGTTCAAGTTAATCAACGTGATAATTAGGTAGACTATTTCATAAATTATACAACAGTTAAATATTTTAAGTTCCCGAAGGTAACTGAAAACGTAAGAAATCTATTTGTAATCGCATTTCGACACTAGGGATGTTTCCTGGGTAAAAAAAAAAATGATTCTGTTTAGCCGTCATTCAGATTATAGAAAAAATATTGAATACGTATATTTTGTTTTACCAAATTAATAAAAATTGACAAGTATTAAAGGCATCAAAGATCAGGAGTGGTGGCTGGTGACGTCACTCGTTGCTAAAAAGTGCAGTAAGGAGTGACGTCACAGGAGTTTTCAAGTCACAGAAAAAGAAAAACTACGTGTATAGTTTTTTTTTGGAAATCTGACTGACGGACTAATTAAATAATTTTTTTTTGTCAACTACCCTATTATATTAGGTATTAATAACAGATTGAGAACCAAACCACACGATTAAGGCCCACTCCTTTTCACCGAGAGAGGAGGCCAATGTCCCAACCGTGGGAATATAGGAACATATGCTGACAGATGTATGTACTATAGGCTAATAATGCTAACAGATTGAGAAAGATCTGAAGAGCAGTTCCCGATTTTAATAATGTTCAAAATTTAGGAGCAGTGGTGGCCTAGCGATACCGGCTGCGACTTAAAAGTTGCAGGTCGTAGTTTCGAACCCCGTCAGGCGCTATACTTTGTGTAAATATTTCATCACCACTGCTCTCAAAACGATGAAGGAAAACATCGTGAGGAAACCGGCATGTCCTAGAGGCAAAACTTTGTAGACATGTGACATCTACCAAGTATGCATGTATGTATGTTAGTATTCTTCTTCTTCTTCTTCAGCCTATAGATGTCCACTGCTGGACTAAGGCCTCCCCCAAGGCTTTCCACGTTGACCGGTCTTGTGCTGCCCGCATCCATCGGCTTCCCGCGACCTTCACCAGGTCATCGGTCCACCTTGTTGGGGGCCTCCCTACGCTGCGTCTTCCAGTACGTGGCCGCCACTCCAGAACCTTACTGCCCCATCGGCCATCGGTTCTACGAGCAATGTGCCCTGCCCACTGCCACTTAAGTTTAGCGACTCGCAGAGCTATGTCGGTGACTTTGGTTCTTCTGCGGATCTCCTCATTTCTGATTCGATCACGCAGAGAAACTTCGAGCATAGCTCTTTCCACTGCCCTTTGTGTGACTCAGAGCCTTCGTATGAGGCCCATTGTGAGCGACCACGTTTCAGTTCCGTAAGTCATCACTGGCAACACACACTGGTCAAAGACTTTGGTCTTGAGACACTGTGGTATCTTGGACGACGAGAAGATGTAGCGTAGCTTCCCGAACGCTGCCCAGCCGAGCTGGGCATTTAGTATCCTTACTTCCTTACTAATATTGTAAATCGAAAAGTGAGTTACTTTGTTTGTTCGGCTTTCACGCTGTAACTACTGAACCCATTGCTTTGAAATTTTACAGACCGGATTAAATAATAGGGTACTTTTTATCAAAAACAAAAATATTGTTACAAAAATATCGAATTCTACGCCGGCGAAGCCGCGGGCGGAAAGCTAGCTTTCTTATAATTTTTGTTTTTGTGAATCTTTTTGTTTTTACATTATTTTCGTGTCCTTTACTTTTTCACAAGCTGTCTACCTCTCTGTATTTATTATTTATTCCTTTTGAATGTATGGCGAAAAGGATTTTTTATGAAATAAGCATTTATACCTCTGTAACTTTTTCTGTTCTATTTTTTCTTGTCTGTTTATCTGTACTAATATACAAAGCTAAAGAGTTTGTTTAAACGCGCTAATCTCAGGAACTACGGGTCTGATTTGAAAAATTATTTTTAGATTGGATAGCCCATTAATCCAGGAAGGCTTTAGGCCACATAACATCACGCTGCGACCAATAGGGGCGGAGCATAACTAAACCACGCGAACGAAGTCGCTGGCGGCCGCTAGTTTTTAAATAAATTAATTGAGACAGATCAGACCGAACGTTCTTACTTACTCGAGATGCATCAAAGTTGTCCATAGCCTTCATGTCTGGACAGGATCCCGGCATGATGATCTGTGCTCTGCATACCTTTTGAGACAGGAAGAACCCGCACAGAAATACTGCTATCGCTCGTATGACGGACATCTGGAATTTTGAGATTTTTGGTATCATTTCGTGTTCTTCTATTCTGGGACTTATTTTTAGCTGCTACTTCTGAGTGTACCTCAATCATCTTGATTGAGGAGGGGAATGTTATACTAATTCTACAAACTGTAGATTATAAAGGGCGTCTCTGACATCGACGCACAAACGAATACCATGGATCCAGTACATGATTCTGAACCCCCCAGTGGTGGAAGTTTTCGTCGCTGTTTTCCTCATTAAAAATAATAGGATGCAGTTTTTCACTTTAAACCGTTCATAATTCCTATACTTTTATAACCTGCAATAAGATATTAAAGGAAAAATTAATTAATTCGCTAATTACACAAAAAACGCAATGTGAGCAAAACTCGAAAAACTATCCTATCAGCTGATTTAATAGATTTCACATCAGGGGTCAACGTCATACCCACAAACACGCGTAGCAGCACGCTTGCAACGTTCAAAGGCCGAGCCGACACATTTTTTAAACACTGTGATTTTTGTAACCGCTCATAAACGACATAAATGACTATAATAATTTTATTAGTGGCATGCGGTGTAGCCTTTTCGCGAAGTTTGCGTTACGATGTCAGATGCACCCTGTATATTGTTTATATGTATTTGTTGTTATCTCAATCAGTAGTTATGAAAAACTGATTCTGATGATGCATGCTATGCAAATGTTTGGGCCGTATTTGACCGATATGTGTTTCGATAGCAAGTATTTGTTGAACAATAAAGCTGAACCGAAGGACTAACGAAATAAATATTTGGCATGTGCCACACTGCTACACAGACTCTTATAACCGAGCATTATTAGACATTTTTTTTCGAAAATAGTACAAGATAGCAGGAACATCTCGGCGCCTACTGCAACCGAATGGAACAACTTGCCGGCGGCGGTGTTTCCGTCGGACTACAATTTGAGTGTCTTCAATTCTAGAGTGAATAGGCTCATAATAAAATAGTGCGCTTTACCACCAACGATTGCGTCACTGCTTACCATCAGGCGGGATTGCGGTCAAGCGCTAGTTTATAATTTTATTAACATTTTAGACATCTTAAAAAAATCGTCAATACCAAAATAAATCTGAGTCCATTTTTATTGCTTTTTTCTTTCGAAAGTGTTACCATTTGCATTAGAAAGTTTGTTTCTATTAATATTGAATACTTTCGGATTGATATAACTATTAATTTTCACCATCATCTGAATGATTGATTTTTACTTAATTTAAATTTTGCTTAGTATTAGAATGCACATATGGGAATAAAAACCAGCCAACAGAGACTCGGGCACCGCGTACGAAGGTTTCGGAATCAGTAACTAAAAAATAAAATTTCATGGACACGGACTCGAGACGGTCTCCAAAGCCTAGAGCACAGGCGTAGACTAGCCAGCATTTCGGTCTTCTATAGGATGCATTTTGGGGATTGCATGATTTAATTCCCCCATCTCTGTTCCGCCACCGGACGACCCGTCGTACGGTGAGTTTCCACCCTTACGTTGTTAACACCACTACGATCCGGACGAAGCGTTTCGCCTCCTCCTTTATACCGCGTACATCGAGGGACTGGAACAACTTGCCGGCGGCGGTGTTTCCGTCGGACTACAATTTGAGTGTCTTCAATTCTAGAGTGAATAGGCTCTTAATAAACTAGTGCGCTTTACCACCAACGATTGCGTCACTGCTTACCATCAGGCGGGATTGCGGTCAAGCGCTAGTTTATAATTTTATTAAAAAAAAAAAAAAATAGAAGTGAAAACTGAAACAATTACAAAACACAGACTAAACAAAAAGTAAAAAACAAAAACAAAAAACCATCACAGTGTTGGGTCGGTTACGCTCACGCGAGTTGAATGCCTTTTACAGTCCAACAAAATTGCTCAAGTTTTCACTTCAAAAATCTCTGTTTTTAGCATTGATAAAATATTAAACATATACGATATATTCTAACAAACTGACCAAAAAAAATGTGCCGAACACAGCAGCAGCACACATGCATATTTTTATTCGGCATACATTGGTACAGTGTGAGTGAGATGGGGCGCAATCTAAAGCATAGAGAAGAAAAAGATGGCTAGTGTTTGTCGTTTGCGCTGTTAGTGTTTTTCGTTTGTTTTTACGAGTGTATCGAGAGTGACTAAAGCGAGATACAGGACTTACCTCCTTTTGTGCGCTTCAATTTTAGTGCGCTAGTGACATATCTACCTTAGTTTAATATTTTATCAATGGTTTTTAGTATTTTTTGTTATAGAGGCAGAAACAGAAATACATCTTCTTCTCAGCCTATGGAGGTCTACTGCTGGACAAAGGCCTCCCCAAGGTTTTCATTCCATTGGGGGGCATTTCCATAATTCCCACGCTTGGCAGGCGGGTTGGGGATCGCAGCAATTTGTTATTCCACAGGAGAAGCGCTGCTGTCCGCTTGCTTGGTGAGAGTTCCCTTAGTAGCCTCTTACGACACCCACGTGAGGATATGTGTGCGGGACGAATAGTTTTAAATAGTGTATAGAAACTAATTCCGAATAGTGTATTGTTATAATATTACTTAGAATAGAACATTTGTGCGTAAGAATTCAGAAAGCGTAAGATGGGCGATCGTTTATTGTGAGAAAGGATCGTCATTCAATAGTTATACACATCTGACAAAGAGAAACGTCATAAAATGCTCCCTTGCTATAAACTGCAACAGACATGAATAAAAATTGTAAGAGAATGTCCCGCATCTGGCTGATTGTAACAACGCCAAAAAGGTTCCATAAAACAATCCCTTGGGACAGTCGCCATAAAACGAACCCTTGTAATAAGCATTATAAACTGGAGACCCTCAGGTTTAAGATGCAGCCCAGGAACGTGCGTAAGACAATGGCTGGTGAAACCCGATGCTCTCGTCGCTTCCCACGGTTTGCGCCCTTGTCGTAGTATAAATAGGCCCCACGCCTGAGCAGCAAGACACATTCATCTTCGCCGTTGAGGGGTCAACAGTGACACCTACAACACATTCGTCTTCAGGAGTCAACAGTAACAGCTACAGCAAGACACATTCGTCTTCGCCCTTGAGGAGTCAACAGTAACAGTTATAGCAAGACACATTCGTCTTCGCCCTTGAGGAGTCAACAGTAACAGTTATAGCAAGACACATTCGTCTTCGCCCTTGAGGAGTCAACAGTAACAGTTATAGCAAGACATTCGTCTTCGCCCTTGAGGAGTCAACAGTAACAGTTATAGCAAGACACATTCGTCTTCGCCCTTGAGGAGTCAACAGTAACAGTTATAGCAAGACACATTCGTCTTCGCCCTTGAGGAGTCAACAGTGACAGCTACAGTAAGGTCACACAGCTACAGCAACACAGCTACAGTAAGAAGATATTTATCTTCGACGTTGAGGAATCAACAGCTACAGTCAAGATCAACAGCAAGATCTCTACAGGATCAACAGTCAAGAAGAAATAGTCAAGAATCAATAGTAGTGTAAGTTAACTAGTGACCCCGCTAATATTGTGGAAGAATATACGAAGTAAGTCAACACACCGAAGTCTCACTTATTTCCACCAACCCAGCAACAGAGTGTGCATCAGAACGTGCAGAGTGCAACCGCATACGTCCACTAAATGGTCCTGCATGTCTGTCCCGTACATTTAATGGTCCTTCGAGCCGGATCAGTGGAAAATAAGTGAAGCATATTTAATGGTCCTTCGAGCCGGATCAGTGGAAAATAAGTGAAGCATATTTAATGGTCCTTCGAAGCCGGATCAGTGGAAAATAAGTGAAGCATATTTAATGGTCCTTTTAATCCGGATTTATGGAAAAAAGTGAAGCGCATCCAGCTAGAAGAAACGTGAAGACTCTCAAGTTCTCGCCACAAGATAAGTTCGCGTTGTAGACTGACGCCTATCGACAAACAATATCACACGATCAGAGGGAAAAGCCGCTAGCAAATCAACATCGGGAACGTGCACAGAAACCGGGACAGTTACTACCGGGACGGCTACCAGAGGGACAGCGACCACGAGGGAGACAACAGAAACGGGTACCACGGAATATACTGGTACCTCGACAGCAACAGGGATCTCCGCCGTATCAATGCCCGCCGCCGCCGCCGCCTCGCCCGCTGTGTCGCCCCCCGCTGTTGTCGCCGCCGCTGCTACGACTCTCTCCGTGACACAATTTACAGCTACAACGATGAACCCGCCTGCAATTGTGTGCCACAGCAACAGAACACGACCCGCGACAGAAACATCAACAGTGAAGCGGGTCAAGAATACAGATGGTCTGCCACTGCCGAGCGGACTACAAGACACCCGCACCTCCGCTAGGAGGGGCGCGGGGGGATCGACCTACAGTAAATCAAAGGCATACAAGTTAGCGAAGGCCAAGGAAGACTTACTGCGACTGCAAGTGGAGCTAGCCGCCGCACGCTTAGCCACTTTGGAATATGAAGACTCCGACAATGAAGAAGATGATGTCTCCATCTACTCGAAGGAAGAAACAGACCGAAGAGTAGACAACTGGCTGGAAGACCAACAGAACAGAACGCACGTGGTTACCGTACAACAGAATCAACCTACAGCAGAGCCGGTGATCACGCGCATAGAGAATAGCGTCCCAGCCAGTACAGAACAGAAGCGTCAAGTACATAACGTACTTCAGTTACCGGCGGGAGGTCAATCCGACCTCGCCGCGCTCGCCGACGCAATCACAAGCGCCGTCAACGCAGCTCAACGACCGAGATCCGTAGAGCTACCGTTGTTTAGTGGATCACATCAAGAGTGGTTACCGTTCCGCGCCGCTTACTACGAAACAGAAAATATATACACGCCGACTGAAAACACGAACAGGCTAAGAAGAACGCTAAAAGGCAAAGCGAAAGAAGCAGTTGACTCTTTGCTAATTACCAACACGGATCCAGCAGACATCATGAAGGCTTTAGAGTCAAGATTCGGAAGACCGGAGTCCATCGCCATGATGGAAATGGACGCACTCCGTACCCTGCCTCGCCTCACCGAATCACCGCGCGACATCTGCATCTTCGCAACAAAAGTGTCCAACATCGTAGCGACATTGAAAACACTCAGCTGCATACACTACCTGTACAACCCAGAAGTGTCAAAGACCGTCGTCGACAAGCTCACGCCTACGCTTCGCTACAGATACTACGATTTCTCGTCCGTACAACCAAGGGAAGATCCAGACTTAGTGAAGCTAGAAAAGTTCCTCAAAAGAGAAGCGGACTTATGTGCACTGTACGCTGTACCTGAGCAACTAAATACAAGTACAGCGGCCACTCAACAGAAGAGAACACAGAAGGTCCACAACGTAACAGAAAAGACGAATACGTCGAAGTGTCCGGTCTGTGAAGAAACCGGTCATACAGCGGTCGACTGCGAACAATTCAGGAAGTTAGATGAAAACGGCAGGTGGGACGCAGCCAAGTCCAAACGCCTATGCTTCAGATGTCTTCGATACAGAAATAAGACTCACAGTTGCCGTCGTCGTGAGTGTGGTGTAAACAGCTGCAGATTTTCACATCATAAGCTATTACATCACACTAAGAAGAAGGAGGCTAAAGAAGAGGCATCGAAGCAACCTACAGAAGTCATCAACTCAGCCTGGGCCGACAGTAAGAAACAGTCGTTCCTGAAAATCCTACCGATCCAAATAAAGGGTCCAAAGGGTACAGTCGACACCTTCGCGTTGATGGACGATGGGTCAACAGTCACGCTAGTTGACGACAGCGTGGCAAACAGCATCGGAGCAACAGGCCCCGTTGACCCACTGAAAATAGAAACAATCAACGATCTGAAGGCGTCAGAATCGAATTCGCGTCGTGTTAGTATCAAGTTGAAAGGGCTCAACGGGCATGAAGAGCAAGTACATGCACGCACGGTGAAGAACTTGCATGTTTCATCTCAGCGGGTAACAGCAGAAACAGTAACGGGATGCAAGCACCTAGCAGCCATCCGCGACTACCTCACATATGCCAATGCCAAGCCTAAAGTACTAATTGGGCAAGACAACTGGCATCTCCTGTTGACATCGGAGGTCAGAAGAGGCAATAAGTACCAACCAGTGGCATCTCTCACACCACTGGGTTGGGTACTCCACGGCAGACAGATACGCACCTCCAGGCACAATATCGACTTTGTGTCTCATGTCGCTGAGAAAACAGAAGATAGTCAGGAAGTACTAACGAAGCAATACGTTGAGATGGACGCCCCTTGCATCAACCCTACGAGACCACCTGACATCTCTACACCGGTAACAGAACCATCCTGGAAAGATAAGATATGCCACGTATCCAATAAGAAGGGACTCAGTTTAGCAGAAGCTTTACCCGATCCTATAAGATTCCCCAATTCGCTACATTCCACCGGGCCCCCCGTTCATGGGAGGAGCCTGGGAACGTATGATCCGCTAAGTGAAGACGACGCTACACGAGCGTCACCCTACAGAAGAAGTACTCACCACCTTACTCGCAGAGGTGGAATAGAACATCAAGAGCCGCCTTCTGACACACGTGTCAGTGAGTGCAGAGGACCCAGAAGCCCTGACCCCGAACCACTTCTTATTGGGAAGCTCGGGACGTGCCTCAACCGGGCACATTCGACGAAAAAGACGCCGCATCGAGATCCAGTTGGCGAGCAGCACAGAGGCTCGCCGACCTTTTCTGGAAACGCTGGGTCCAGGAGTACCTCCCGGAGTTGCAACACCGGCGGGAGCCGCATGGAAGAGGACCAAAGATACAAGTCAACGACCTTGTACAGGTCGTCGACCTCAACCTGCCGCACAATATATGGCCGCGTGGCAGAGTCATAGCGACGTATCCGGGCCCCGACGACATCGTGCGAACAGTGGACGTGCGAACCAAGGGAGGTGTGCTACGACGGCCGGTGAGGAAGCTAGTAGTCCTGCCTCTGCAAACGGAAGATGAACCCGCACCGGAGATAGCTGCGACGCGGTCGCACGGCGGGAGTGATGTGCGGGACGAATAGTTTTAAATAGTGTATAGAAACTAATTCCGAATAGTGTATTGTTATAATATTACTTAGAATAGAACATTTGTGCGTAAGAATTTAGAAAGCGTAAGATGGACGATCGTTTATTGTGAGAAAGGATCGTCATTCAATAGTTATACACATCTGACAAAGAGAAACGTCATAAAGTGCTCCCTTGCTATAAACTGCAACAGACATGAATAAAATTGTAAGAGAATGTCCCGCATCTGGCTGATTGTAACAACGCCAAAAAGGTTCCATAAAACAATCCCTTGGGACAGTCGCCATAAAACGAACCCTTGTAATAAGCATTATAAACTGGAGACCCTCAGGTTTAGGATGCAGCCCAGGAACGTGCGTAAGACAATGGCTGGTGAAACCCGATGCTCTCGTCGCTTCCCACGGTTTGCGCCCTTGTCGTAGTATAAATAGGCCCCACGCCTGAGCAGCAACACACATTCATCTTCACCATTGAGGAGTCAACAGTAACAGTACAAGACACATTCATCTTCGCCGTGAGGAGTCAACAGTAACAGTTACAAGACACATTCGTCTTCACCATTGAGGAGTCAACAGTACAGTAAGAAGACACATTCGTCTTCACCATTGAGGAGTCAACAACACAATAAGAAGACACATTCGTCTTCACCATTGAGGAGTCAACAACACAGTAAGAAGACACATTCGTCTTCGACATCGAGGAGTCAATACAGTAACAAGACATTCGTCTTCACCCTTGAGGAGTCAACAGTGACAGCTACAGTAAGGTCACAACACAGCAAGACATTCACAGTAAGAAGCTACAGTAAGAAGATATTTATCTTCGACGTTGAGGAATCAACAGCTACAGTCAAGATCAACAGCAAGATCTCTACAGGATCAACAGTCAAGAATCAATAGTAGTGTAAGTTAACTAGTGACCCCGCTAATATTGTGGAAGAATATACGAAGTAAGTCAACACACCGAAGTCTCACTTATTTCCACCAACCCAGCAACAGAGTGTGCATCAGAACGTGCAGAGTGCAACCGCATACGTCCACTAAATGGTCCTGCATGTCTGTCCCGTACAATATGGGTTGATACGATTCTATCTATGCCCGGTACCACACGGGTTAAACAGACATATATACATACACAATACAATTTGTGAAAATTTAAACTGTCAAGCTATCATCGATCATGAGATATATCAATTCTAGGACCAGACATAGACAGTGTAGTCTTAGTATTATAAGGTTTCCTTTTTAGGGTTCCGTAGCCAAATGGCAAAAAACGGAACCCTTATAGATTCGTCATGTCCATCTGTCCGTCTGTCCGTCCGTATGTCACAGCCATTTTTACCGAAACTATAAGAGCTATACTGTTGAAACTTGGTAGGTAGATGTATTCTGTGGACCGCATTAAGAATTTGATGCAAAAATTAAAAAAATAATAATAAATATTGGGGGCTTTCCATACTTAGAACTGCAACAATTTTTTTTCATCAGACACATTCGTGTGGAGTATCTATGCATAGGTCTTCAAAAATAATATTGAGGTTTCTAAAATATTTTTTTTCTAAACCGAATAGTTTGCGTGACAGGCTCTTCCAAATCCCCCCCCCCTCTAACTTCTATAGTAAGAAAAAGAAAAAACTAAAAAAAACATATGATGTACATTACTACAAACTACCAACGAAAATTATTTTGAACGAGATCTAGTAAATAGTTTTTTTTTTATACCTCGTAAGTAAATCGTAAACCGCTTATTACCGCGTAATCTTTCATACAAATAACTAAAATCCTTTAATTTCATAAATCAATTTTTTTTTTATATATTACCTATAAACTAGCGCTTGACCGCAATCCTGCCTGATGGTAAGCAGTGACGCAATCGTTGATGGTAAAGCGCACTAGTTTATTAAGAGCCTATTCACTCTAGCCTTGAAGACACTCAAATTGTAGTCCGACGGAAACACCGCCGCTGGCAAATTATTCCAGTCCCTCGATGTACGCGGTATAAAGGAGGAGGCGAAACGCTTCGTCCGGATCGTAGAGGTGTTAACAACGTAAGGGTGGAAACCAGCCGTACGACGGGTCGTCCGCTGGTGGAACGGAGATGGGGGAATTAAATCATGCAATTCCCTCGCACACTCCCCGAAATGCATCCTATAGAACACCGAAAGGCTGGCTACTCTACGCCTGTGCTCTAGGCTTTGGAGACCAACTCGAGTTAGATCAGGGTCACCAATCAGCCTCTTTGCACGTCTCTCCACTGAATCCAAAGTGGCCAGGTGACACTTGGCAGCACCAGCCCAAATGTGGCTGCAGTACTCCACACAAGAACGGACCTGTGCTTTGTATAACATTAGAAGCTGCCCAGGTGTGAAGTACTGCCGGACCTTTGCGATAACGCCAAGTTTCCTGGCAGCCACCTTAGCCTTGGACTCAATGAACCGCCCAAAGTTAAGGTCCGAGGAAATCTCAACTCCCAAAAGCTGAAGGCGGTCGGAACACTCCAAGGACACATTCCGAAAAGTAGGAGCCAAGGTGAACGGGCTCCTTTTGGCGGTGAAAAGACACGCCTGTGTTTTGGCGGCATTGAATGCTACAAGATTGGCATTGCCCCATTCGGAGACTGCCTGCAGCGCAACACTCGTTCGCTCAACCATGGCCTCTCTTTCGGACCGGATTGATTCCCTACTAGCCCGAGCACCCGGCAGGTATCTCTCTACAACTGTGCTGTCATCTGCATACCCATAGATACCAGGCATCAGCAGATCGTTTATATGCAGCAGAAACAGAGTTGCAGAGAGAACAGACCCCTGAGGAACACCAGCATTAGTTGACATGGGCTCAGAAGAGCATCCATCGACAACAACTCGGAGGGACCGTTCAGTCAGGAAGTCTTTTACCCAGCCAGTCAGGCTAGGGGAAATTCCGTACGCTGGAAGCTTACTCAAAAGGCCAGCGTGCCATACCCGGTCGAAGGCCTTCGAGACATCAAGGGAGACAGCAATCGCTTCCCCATTCTTCTCGAGGGCCTCGCCCCACAAGTGAGTGGCATACACTAGTAGGTCCCCAGTTGACCGATTGCGGCGAAACCCGTACTGTCGGTCACTGAGGAGATCGTTACCTTCCAGGTATGCCAAGAGGCGCGAGTTCAATACGCGCTCCATAATTTTGCAAAGTATGGAGGTGATCGAAATCGGCCGATAGTTGGCAGGATCAGCACGACTACCCTTCTTGGGCACGGGCTGCACGTTAGCAAGCTTCCAGGACTTGGGCACAATACCAGTCCTGAATGAGAGGCGATACAAGCGCGTCAATACAGGAGACAACTCGGGCGCACAAGCCTTAAGAACAATCGCTGGTATACCATCCGGACCACTAGCCTTATTCACGTCCAGACGACACAGTACTCTCAGAACCTCCTTGTTCCTAATGCGAACCTCAGGCATTGAGGCTCCGCAATGAGGTAAATTAGGTGGAGTAGCACTGCCAGTATCAAGACGCGAATTATGGGCAAAGAGAGAAGCAAAGAGACCGGCTTTCTCTCTCGCCGTATGAGCCAGTGTTCCATCAGGCCTAACCAGCGGAGGCAGTGAGGGCCGACAGAAGTTCGCCTCAACCGATTTGGCAAGGGACCAAAAAGATCTGCTACCGGATGGCTGCGCAGATAACTTGTTGCCAATATGGGTGATGCGGTCGAAGCGAGCCTTCTTGAGCGCCTTCTTGTAGGACTTGGCAGCACGGTTAAAGGCTCTCTTCTTTGAGCTTAGATCCGGAGCTCCGCGGTCACGAGCGTCAACCCAGGCGAGAAATGCCGTGTGCTTACGCTGTTCAGCTTGGGCACAATCGGCATTGAACCATGGGCGAGCCGAGCCACCGACGGGCACGTCATTGAATGGGATAAAGTACTCCATAGCTTGACGCACCACATCGGTTATAGCGTCCGCACAGCCCGACGGATCGTCAGAAGAGAAGCAGACCTGCTGCCAAGGATAAGACGCAAAGAAGTGCGCATCTCATCCTAATCCGCTGACCTGTATCGCCACAATCGCCGTTCACCACGAGAGTCGTGTTCTGGTGGGGAGAAGGACGACACAGACTTCACCAGACAGTGGTCTGAAGTTCCCAACGGTGAGGAAACTGTTACAACACATCTGTCCGGATCAGTGGTCAGCAGAAGGTCCAAGCAGTTGGCAGTATGGCCATCTACATCAGGCACCCTAGTCGCTTGCTCTACCAGCTGGGAAAGGCCCATAGAAAGCGCGAAGTTTCGCGCTTCTCTCCCAGCGTGGTCGGTCCTCTGGTATGGGAAGAGCCAGTCCTAGTGGCAGGCGTTGAAGTCCCCCAGAGCGACGAACTGAGCGTCAGGGTGCCGATGTAGCGCATTGTCAGCAGCCTCACTGAGATGGTCAAATAACCGAGTTGTTTCCTGATCACCGCTGTGCGATCGGTAGACACAGGTGTAGACAATTTTGTCCACACCGGTGTCAACCAACAGCCATAAGGACGAAAAATGAGGGTCCTCGAGGTGACGGAGACGCCGGCAACAGATGTCATTGCGAACATACACACAGACCCCGGCACGCTGCAGGAAATGATGCTCCAAAGAGTATCCCGGGTAGCCGAGGTATGCCGCATCAGGCGGACATCTGATCTGGGTCTCCGTCAAGAAAAGTAGATGCGGCTTCTCAGTCTCAAGGTGATAGTGGACTGCTAAGAGATTGGAGTGCAGACCTCTAATATTACAGAGGTGCACTTTGAAAGAGAGGACGTGCGCCCGCTGTGCACACCTACTTTTCTTATTTGTACCTTTCATTTAAATTTTAAATTGAGTGAATAGGAAGGAAGACGGCAGTTGAGCGAGGTGAAGCAATGTTAAACCCAACAACACTACCAACGATGCCGCGCCAGAGGGAGATTGATCTGGAGACTGCGGGGACGCCCGAACCCCCCCAGGGATCGCCATCGCGTCCTCTCGTCCGGTCGCCAACCGGCACGATGGGGCCACCCTGGGATTTTTCGCAGTTGGCGGGGCAGCCTTTCGTATGTGGCTGGCACACTACTTGGGCCCCCAACTACCTGCGGTCGGCCAGCGGAGCACCGTGCTTCGGATCCCGCTACCCTCCAGGACCAACCACCCGACACAACAACATTTGGCGCATCGTACCCGGCACACATCGCAACACAACTGCTCAGACCCGCCCTCCGTACGGCTTCACCAGACATCATGCCGGAACACGACGAATCGCTTGGCAGCACGACTTTGTCTGGTGGGTGGTAACTTACGCCGGCGGCTGATGTTGAGGCCTACCACCGAGAGCCGTACGGTACGGAACCCTTTGTGCGTGAGTCCGACACGCACTTGGTCGGTTTTTTTATCTTTAGGTACGGAACCCTAATTAACCCTAATTCTGTAAGACCTGATATTGTTGATGTAACTTTTTTGTAATATTGTTGCATATTTAATTATTGCTGATGTACTGTTTGTTCCGTTCCCACAGACAAACCGTGAAAACGGTTTTGCGGGGCATAGCATTTATCCCAATGTATTGTACACGTGGAGATTAAGAAAATAAATAATAACATAACCAGTACGCAAACTGTAACCATGTATTTGTTTCATGATTCGGCAGGGTAATTACGTAACACACTATTAGTAGCAATGAGTTTCATTTTGACAGTTCAACAACATTCATTGCGTTATTTTTACGTTGTTGAGGAGACACATTTTCGAACATATCGTGTAATAGATTAGCAATATGCTTCGAAATTATTCCAACTGACAGTAATAGTGTATTACGCAATTGAGGTGCTGGTCTCTTTTTGCGACCGACACCTTCTGATTTCATAACAGGGTCCTGTTCAGAATCATGGGTTAAATACATACCTACAGTGTGCAGACTGGTTATTATTTATTTAATTTTAAAACAGAACGGCTGAAGCCAATCACACTGTTTAAACATATGAATATAAATTATTGAACACAGTCATGCATTCATCTCATACGGAAAATATCGAAGTTTAGGCAAAATCCGCAGTTAGACTGGTAAAGCGGACTCCAGACTTCATAGCTGAAAAGCTTCGGATGCGACTGGGATTAACACTGAGATGATGATGATGATGCATTCTTCTCACTTTTCATTAATTTCAGTCATGCATTCTTTTCACAAAAATTCAAACATTATTACAGTATCGCTTTTCATTCATTTTTTTCCGGTATATGCGTCAGTAACCCTTCTCCTAAAAACAAGAAGGAGTGTATGTACACTCATCGTTTGCTGTGACCACTCCAATGTTTTTTTTGTGAACATACCATATGAGATATGATAGATAAATAACACATTTTAGTTATTTTCTTTATTAATGTTGACATTAGTCATTTTCCTTGTACAATATTTTTTTTAAATATTTGTTCAAGAAACTACATGTAAAAGAAGTGAGCGCTTAGTAGATTAGCTCTTCTAATATCGTTTAATATTATTCAAATAAGTCCTGCCCTTGCCTATATACATAAATACCATTGTCATTAGACGTTATAATTATAATTTATTATATTTATTTTATAACATTTTACGTATATATTTGTTGTGTTGTTCTGATTGCCCGTGACATCACACCAGGCCCTACTCTGAGAGGGCCTGGTATTCTGATACCAGCGCTGCAACATTAACTTTTAAATGTCGAAGCATTATGCTGAGGTAGGAAAATTTTGGCTTCGTAAGGGACTTTTTGATTTTTGTTACTTTTTTATATATATATAACTTGTTTTTATTGTCACTTGTGTCTAACTTAGGTTAGTTTTAAGATTTTCCTGTACGAGTCACAATACTTTTTCTTTCTTTCTTTCTATTTACACGCTTATAATATATATAGTTACACGTAGACATATCTGGCCACTTCTAACCAAGTTTATCGTATTTGTACTGGGGGGCAATCGCGCTAAAATAATTCAACCAAAACAGAATTGGATCGCAACTAAACCATAACTTTTGTTATGTTTCATATCACGCTAACCTTTTGACAGATGGTTTAACCATAACTGGATCGCAATAGGGATGTATCCAAGGTATGAAAATCAAAAAAATAATTAGTAGTATTTTTATTTTGTCGAAATTACCAAAAACTACTGAGATATAGCGTGTTAAAGTTACGGAGTGGGGGCTAATTACGTCACGCCGTGGTATATTTTGTACCACGGTGTGACGCACGGAATAGTCAACATCTCTTCTGTGGTGTGACGTCATGCGACATTTCAAATCGATATATTTTCTTTTTTTCAGCATTAAATTATTTTTTAGGATACAGCCCCATCGGAACGTGGTTACGTTCAACAACGGTTCGTTCAACAACGTACAAAGCGCGCACGCGCAGCGTTCGTACAACGGTTGTTGTCAAATGAAAAAGTTGAAACAAAGCTAACTTTTCTGTGCCATTTGTCAAACTTACGTCTAAACGATTAGATTTACTTTTAATTTATTTAGTTTTAATTATTATGTCTGACGAAATGTATCACTCATACATTAATTTTACTTCAATGGAAGTTAAAACTTTAGCGTGATACGAAATGTGATCGAAACTAAACCATAACTTTAACTGGATTAGATATGAACAAGAGTTGAACTTCTACTGTTTTATTCAGCGCCATGTATGTATTATGTTGTGTGTTATCGTTGTAATGAGACAATGATAATGGTGTCACACCCAATGTTTAGTAACATAATAAATATTTACAAACAAAACATGATTTGGAATTCCAATGGTAATAAGCTCATAACCAGCGGACCAACGGTTTAACCACAGAAATCGTATTATTACGATTTCTGTGGGTTTAACGCACTTTCCGAAGAAGGAGTATGATCGTCACCGTGTTACGGACCAACCGGGGCAAGCGTACCCATACGGCTGTCATTCTTATAATGTCAAATGTAATGTAATGTTCAATTATAATGTCAAATAGGACAAAGAATACATAATCAGCCTCTAATGTCAAATGAAAGGGACAAATGGGACGTAGCATACATAATGAAATGAAATGAAATCGTTTATTAAGCAAGTAGGATCACTGATCACTTTTACACGTCATATTCTTTTTTTAACTAGATGAAGCCGGCATTGTGTGCGGCACCTAAATGACTACCTCTGAGAAGAAATCCCCGGAACAAACTCAAGGTTCATCGTCTTTTTTCAAGTCCAGACATTAAAAATGAAAATGTTTACAATAATTTACGTTATAATTACGCATATTGCTTAACAGAGCGAGCAGCTCAGTCCCAAGCTTTTTTGTCTTCTAAATAATCTGTGATTTTAATATAATACCCCTTTTTGCTTTTTTTGGCCTTTATATAGTTTTTAAATCGTTTAATGGGTAAGTTTCGAATGTCCATGGGAAGCTTGTTGTAAAAGTGTATACAGGATGTATCTGACATCGTAACGCAAACTTCGCGAAAAGGCTAGACCGCATGCCACTAATCAAATTATGATAGTCATTTATGTCGTTAATGAACGGTTACAGAATATACACTGTTTAAAAAAAAGTGTCGGCTTGGCTTTTGAACGTTGCAAGCGTGCCGCCGTGCGGGTTTGTAGGTATGACGTTGATCCCTGATGTGAACTCTATTAAATCAGCTGATAAGATAGTTTTTCGGGTTTTGTTTTCATTGCGCTTTTTTATGTAATTAGCGAATTATTTAATTTTTACTTTAAAATATTATTGGGTTATAAAAGTATAGCAATTGTAAACGGTCTGAAGTGTAAAAAAAACTACACATATCTTTTTAAATCATGAAAAAGCCGACGAAAAATTCCACCACTGGGGGGGCTCAGAATTATGTGCTGGATCCATGGTACTCGTTTGTGCGTCGATGTCAGATACACCCTTTATATTGATCCATGAACGAGTTGCCTACTCTGTGGAGACGAGTGTGATGTACAGCATGATTGTGTTTGTTCCTGGTATTTATATTATGAATCAGCCTACAATGTCCAATGGAAGGCCTCTAATATTCCCACTATTGGAACACAAGCCTCCTCTCGGTACGAGGGAGTGGGCCGCAATCTACCACGCTGGCTCCTGCGGGTTGGTAGATGTCTTCGAAGTTCTAGCTGTAGGACATGCCGGTTTCCTCACGATGTTTTCCTTCACCGTTTTGAGAGCAGTGGCAATGAAAATAATTTACATAAAGTAAAGCGCCTGATGGGGTTCCAACCTACGACCTATTAATTTTTAAGCCTCGGCCGATACCAGTAGGCCACTACTGCTCAAAGAATAAAGACAAAGAATAAAGGAAACAAAAGACGGTCGACAAAAAGAAGAGTTATGAAAAATTTAAGGTGAAAAGAAGTAAGAAAAGTAGGTATTCATTCGCGTCAGACTACAAGTAAAATATTTAAATGTATGCGACAAGTAAGGGTCATCGGCCGACAATAGAAAATTAAAGTGAATCAACAACGTATAGAAATGTAAATATCTTCGTGACAAGAAAAATGTTCGATGGCCACTCCATTGTTTTCGTTGTTCAATATTGAAAGAGGAAATCGGTCAAGTGCGAGACGGTATGTATAGAAACACATATGTTTTTGTTTTCGGAAGAAGGCATAAATAAAATACATTCTCTTGAAAGTAATGTATACTGTATTAGTGTATTATATAATATATATATTTATGTACGGTTTCATTCTTCAAGTTTTAACACACACAGTAAAGAATAAGGTGACTGACCTGTGAACAGATGATCAAAACATAAAAACAGTCTGTCTTTGTGCCTGTCAAAATTAAACAAACATATTTTTTTGCTAGAAAATTGGAATAAATTATGATGGCCAATTGTTTCTTACTTTCATTTTCAGCGAGTTCTAAATTCGTGAAAAAACTAGTTTGAATTAATTGTAAATTTCATGTAATAATATATTTTGTTATTAGAGACATAATATTTTAATTAATTACGCTAAAAATGCAATAATTTTTTAAACTTTATTCACTCTATTGCATTGTGTGTTTCACGAACTGTGTCCAAATAAATTATTCTTATTAAATTATTATCTGAGAACCATGCGGAATCTGAATTGGTCTTTATAACTTTAACTAATAGGTTATAAGGGCTGGTGTCCGCAATTCTACAACAATGCGCGTATTCTGCTTACTTACGTAGGTATATGTATACAAGCTTATTTGTTCTTTATGCATAACAATTTCATTAATTACATGGCTAATATTTACATAATTTAAAAAGTAAAAAAAAAAAAAGTTATGTACAAGTATATAAAGGAGGAATTGAAAAAACTAGAGGGCATCAAAAAATTCATCCGCATCGCTGTCAACAGGAAACGTGCCCAAAAGGCTGGCAGCATTGCCACGTTGTATGGCGATGCTGATTCTTTGGCCAAAAATAGCCCAGCCCTCTGGTCACGTGAAGAGTCGATTAAACGATTGGCGATCTCTCGAAATAATTGGTGTGCACTCGGACCCCATGGCCCTAGTGTTTCAACCTCAAACGGCTCAAACATATAGGTTCCAATGAGATTGGAGTATTTCCGCCGTTTGAGGTTTTCCGTACCTGTAGCAGCCGCTGCGGCACAACTCACCGTATTTGGAAGATGGGATGGCGCAAGGGTATCGACACACATAATATAAATGCATAACCGGAATATAGTTTGTTCAGAATAAGCAACTGAATCAAATCCAATAATTTTTACACCATTTTATAAGTATTTTCCTAAATACATTTAGAAATTGTTGCCTTGTGGTTACCGGATGCCCAATACAGTTAACGGTAGATTATAGTACTAGATGCTGACGCTCACGCTAAACGCGGACTAGACTAGGGCGAGCGGTGCGTTGACCACATTTTTGTTGGAACAACCAGGTAAGAAAACTAGCTCATAACTTAGAGGTTTTTTATGATATCTTTTTGAAATTTTGTACATAGATTCTTTACTTAAATAATTGGACACGTATTTCAAATTTCGAATACACAAAAAATAACGTCGTATACAATATGTAAAGGAAACCCTGTCCGATCCGTGAAGGTATTGTTAGGCATCGATAAGATTCTACTAATGCCCACAAAGACAGGCTAAACTTAAAAAAAAAATCCCCCTACAAAAATAAATATTATTTCGCAAAGAAGGGTAACTTAATACATGTGCGATAAGCAACCCCTTCCGCGGGCGGTGGGGGGCAGGGCACGTGGCACCTGTGACGTGGTCGCGTCGCTATCCGCTTATAATGATACCGGTGTTGTCACTTTTTTTAAAATTACCAAATTTCGGGGAAATTGGAATTAATTCCCGCGAAAAAAGGATTATTTCAAAATTTATTAGTATTGTTATTATGATGATTATGTAAAATTTTATATTATATTTGGTCATGTGTTTACCTAACCTTTATTATCCTTATGGGTCGGACAGGGTTTTCTTTACATATTGTATATTTTACTAATATGTAGTTGTATGTAACCATTAGTTGGTCAGTTTAGAACTGTGACCAATTCCAAATAGATTACAGTTACTTGGCTCATGGCTGTTTACGTAAGTGTTTTTAATTTTAGGAAATTAGTGGTTAGACAAAAAATATATGACCATTTAATGTAAATGATTTGACTTTTTACTCTTTTTATGTAGGTACATGGGCAAACGGGAAAGCCTATTTCATAGACACACAGACTCAGGCCTCCTCTAGGTGAGAGGGTTTGGGCCGTAATCTACCATGTTGGCCCAGTGCGGGTTGGTAGATGTCACATATCTTCGAAATGTTTGGCTCTAGGACATGCCTCACGATGTCTCCCTTCATCGAGAGCAGTGGTAATGAAATAATTTACACAAAGTGAAGCGCCGGATGGGGTTCGAATCTATGACTTGTAAGTCGCGGCTATGGGTTGTATTCTAAAAAAATAATTGAATGTCCATCAGATAGATTTATAAAAAATATTGAACACGTACTTTTTTTTTTCATTCAAATACTTAAGAAGATATATTGACTTGAAATGTCGCATGACGTCACGCCGTGGTACAAAATATACCAAGGCGTGACGTAATTAGCCCCCACACGTAACTTTATACGCTATATCTCAGTGGTTTTTGGTTATTTCGACAAAATAAAAAACATGGGTCTTAATTTTTTTTTATTATCTATAAGACGGACCAATTATTTTTTTGTTTTTCATACCTTGGATACATCCCTATTGACTTGACCGTCATCAATCATCGCTCTGAAGTTTGCATTTTAAACAATCGTAATGATTTTAGTTAGTCCAGATACTTTTTAACGTTTTCATTCTAAAGGTCAGTTCAGTCAGTCTGCCAGTAGGGCGATTCAAATCGGAGCAAAATGTATTGTATGTAAAATTCAAGATTTGAATGTTTAATGTATCAAATACAATCCTATTATACTTATACAAGTATATACCTATAAGCACAGTTTGTTATTTATTTACTTTATAGATTGTTAAATAAACAAGCTAACATTAAAATACCTATGCATATTGAACATTTTAAACAGGTATGTATTTATATTTATATTTAGGTTTGTGTTTATATTTAGGCGGTCAATGGCGCCGATTCTGTTGTTCACAAACTAAACTAATTTTAGGTTATGTGCATTTTTTTCTTTCCAGTTCGTTAAGAAAAGGATAGAAGATAACATTTTAGTTTAATCCTGTCAAATTAAGATATTCCATAGACAGTTTAGACACGATTATAAACATGGCGACCAAAAATGCATCAATTTACGTCAGCCGCGGACTAATTGGACAGGTCTAAACTAACATAATATTATCTTCTGCCCTTTTCCTAATCTTTACTAATTTATAAAGGTTGAAGAGTTTGTTTTATAGATTTTCCAGTTATGGAAAATCTATAAAAGTAGGTTTGATGGATCTGATACCCTCTCATCTAATGTTATGCGAACTAAATTCTTTGACAATTTGGGTCCATAGAAAAGACGAAATTTTTGCCATTACAGTAATCATAAATCCAAATCAAGCAACGACACCTTAATAATAATAATAATAAAGCTTTTTATTTCTGTATAAAAGTATGTTTACAATTCAAAGTATTAGTAGATTTTCTTAATTTAAGTTAGTTTAAATTTAAATTTTTTGTTATTTAGATTATTATTCCTTTTACACGAACCCCTTTTGGGTAAAGGCCTCCTCTAATTCCTTCCATTTGTCTCTGTTTTGTGAAACTGTTAGCCAGTTTCTACCTGCTATTTCTTTTATATCGTCAGCCCAACGTTTTAGTGGTCTGCCTTTGCTTCTTTTACCAGCAGGCCCTGTCCATTTAGTAGCTTGTAAAGACCATCTCTTGTCTGTGTACCTTGACAAATGACCAGCCCATTTCCACTTTAGTCGCAAAGCTTGTTCAAGGGCATCTGTGAGCCTAGTTTTCCTCCTAATGTCTTCAATGCGAATTTTTTGTATTTTTCTTATTTTAAGCATACTCCGTTCCATTGATCGCTGGCATGTTTTGATTTTACTTTTAGTTTTATTTGTGAATGTCCATGTTTGGCTGCCATAAGTTAGGGTTGGAACTATACATGTATCCATGACGATTTTCTTTAATTTTAGATGATAGTCTCCCTTCACAATGTCCTTGTGTAGCCAAAACTTCTTCCATGTGCTGTTGATCTTTCTGTCCACTTCCTCCTCGTTACTGTTTTTGTTGAATGAGACTTGTTTTCCGAGGTACATATTATATTCTTGTACATAATCAATCTGTTGTTCGAACACATGCACAGGTCTTTCTATGCTATTTGTCATCACTTTAGTCTTGTCTACGTTCATCCGCAGCCCACATTTTTGACTTTCATATGCAAGAGATCGCATCATCTGTTCCAACTCTCTGGCAGATTTGGCAAACAAAATGATGTCGTCTGCAAATCTCAGGTGACTTAAGTAGTGCCCTAGTATGCATAGTCCATTCCGGCTCCAATCAAGGTTTCTGAAGATGCATTCCAGTACTGCTATAAATAGTTTCGGTGATAGAGGATCACCTTGATTGACACGACACCTTACATACCTTAAAATAAATCAAGATAATATTTCTTCGCAGATTAAAAAGCTCAATCTCTATATTAACACCAAAAATTTTGGACGGAATAATAGAAAGTTGTGATTTCAGCTAATACAGTTAATAATACTGATAAAACAAATATAATACACCAGTAGTGGGTCAATAATGTCCTTAGTAAGTGTGTTAGCTGTGGCATTTACGGTACCGAGTAACGGCAGTTGTTGCTCGTGCATACTTGACAATCGATGAGCGAAAGCGATTTTGAGATACGTTTCGCTGATAAGAATAGAATACTCTTTATTAAGTACACCATATAGGTAGATTACAGAACAAAAATATAAAGATTATACAAAGGGTGACACAATGGGCGGTCTTATCGCTACGAGCGATCTTTTACAGACAACCTTTGGATGGAATACTAAGGGGAAGGAGGGAGAAATAATGTAGGTAGTCTCGTAGTAGTAGTTACTGTTATAAAAGGTGATGTAATTTGCATGTTATCAAATGTCAGTTAATATAGGGTGCCTAATTGGATTGCCAACCCGCATTGAGCAAGCGTGGTGATCACGCTCAATCCTTCTCTGTATGACAGGAGGCCTGTGCCCAGCAGTGGGACGAAAAAAAGGTTGATGATGACGGATTGGATAGTGTAGCATTGATGTTGTTGTATATTGTTGTTGTAGGCTTGAAAAGTTTTTGTGGACATTTGACTGAGAAAATCACATATGTGTCATAGTGACATTTGAAACTAAATAAACGGTAATAATTTTCCTTATAGGTACAACTTGTAACAAAAAGGGTATTTACATACCAAGGGCATGGCATCTTTAGATAATATCAAAAGATAACGGAAGGGTTTCAACTCAAAATAAAATACACAAAACATTGGTACCAAATTTTCGGTTTCGTGTGTTTCATAAAATAAAATCATAACAAACGTGGCAGCACACTACATACGTTAATAACTACTCGTTACCCGTCACGTTACTTGCCAAAATTCGATAAATGTCTTCAATATCTCTGTGCGACTAGTATGATAGTAGCCTATCACAGGCGGTGTTTTTCCTCATGACTTCTTAACATAAAAAGATAGGATTAAAAAACCCTTCCAATATCGTTTGATATCATGTAAAGGTGCCATGCCTTTGTTATGTATATACCCTTTATGTTACACGTTGTATATAGCCCATTCATTTTAATAGAAATTTAAAGCCCCATAAAATTCTAATAATACTATAAATTTGATAAATCAAAAAGCATCGTTCGAAAGATGATATAGCTACGAAGAGACCAAAGAGTATAATAATAATAGGGTAAGAAGAGACACTGAGACAATGGCGGCGATTCTCTAGTTCACAAACCAAACTAATTTTAAGTGAAGTCCGTCTTTTTATTTCTACTTCATTTAGAAAAGGATAGCAAATAACATTTTAGTATAATCCTGTCATATTAGGATGTTCCATAAACATTTTCTTTTTTTGGTTCAATTTTTTCCGTTCTTTTGAACGGAAAAGGCAAAGGCATAGTACGCCATACAGCCTAGTCTTCAGTATATATATTCTTGAGTAAACTTCTATCCTAACTTATCCTAATTAATCCTAACTTATCCTAGCTTATCCTTAACTTATCCTAACTAATCTAACTCCTTTCGTTTCCCGCGTTTGGACGATAAGGAGCGGTTTAGCGTAAAGACATGATGCGGCCACTATGCTACAATATTTCACTGTTCTTTTCGAATTATTCACTGAATGCACTTTTTACTACATAAATCACGCGTTTTTATTTAGTAAACGACACTATAAATAATTTTAAAAGTCCAATGAAAAATGAGCGTGACACTCATCTTGACATTCCCGCCAAACCTCTCGTTCCATAAACAGTTTAGACGCGATTATAAACATGGCGACAATACGCTAGTAATATAGTTCAATGCCAAAAATACATCAATTTACGTCAGGCGCGGACTAATTTGACAGGTCTACACTAACATTTTATCTTCCGTCCTTTTCTTAATAAAATAGAAAGAAAAAGATGCACTGAACTTAAATTTAGTTTAGTTTGTGAACAAGAGAATCGAGGCGAGGACTGACGGAAATGAACAGAGGATGAAGACATGCTATACAGTTGAGAGGAGAGTCTGGCACGCTATGTTCTGTAACTTAACCCGCAAGAATCTGCAATTGCAACGTTACGACGAAAGCAAAGTGAGAGAAGCCCTCAATACGAGAAACGTTGTATGCTGTGAGCGAATGGAGGACATCACACCATCACACATCTGAATGCATATATGTACTCGTATATTGAAGGCATGGGTGTTGTAGCATGACATACAAAAGAAAGTTTTGCTTGCATTTATGACGTCTTTATACGGATTGACTTTCAACTTTGCCTGCAGTGTTGTCATTCACAAGGCTTAACCAAGTTGTTCTAACACTTAAGTTTCCAACTTTATTTTGCCCTCTTTGGGATTTTATATTTCTAGAGACCACTTTTTTCATCAACCATCTGTCGTGAATTTGAAACAGCTACTGCCGTTATATTGAAATGTGTAATATTCTATAGTCCTAATGGTAAATAATTTTATCTGGATCTCCTATTCCCCTCTGAAAGTATGTCTAAGTACTTCGAGAACCTATATTTTTAAGGGTACAGTAAAGAAGACTGTGTTATGTCAATTAATCTTCTAAAGTTAGTAGCCAAATGAAGTTTTTGCCATATCATAAATGGCGTAGGCCGCGTTGATACAAAAAACTACAATGAATTACATCCATTATAATAATTTTATGAGTACCTACTAATGTACAGACACCAGTACATTGCGCTACTATAATCTGTCAGATTTTTTTTTTTTCAATTTTTCGCGATAGCGCTAAGGCTCAAGGTTGATTGGGAATATTTGACAGTTTCGGGTAACTTGCCCTGCTGTCGTCCGTACATACTTAGTGGCTTCCGAAAGCGACCTGGAAGTAACGATGGCCCAGTGGTAACGACCACAACTTACGAGTTGTAGATCGTAGGTTAAAACCGAGCCTTTGTGTAAATTATTTCAACACCACTCTTCTACTGCGATATTATCCGTGAAGCGACTGCCGTCTGACCTTAAGTCTACGTCTTACCTTATTCTATGACCACTGTTCTTAAGAAAAGATGAAGAACCGAAAATTCGAAGACATGTAACAGCTACCAGCCCGCAATGGGCCCTCTGTGTTCAAGTAGTAAGAACATTAAGGGGGTTATAATATGTTATTGACAGCGTACATAACGCAACATGCCCTTGAAATAGGTATAGTGACGACTTAGATACATTTTATCATATATGATGTTTTGTTATTGTATTATCTTTTTTTATATAACTAGTACACATACGTCTAGTGTAGTGTAGTCTTCTTTTGCCTTTATCTAATTACAATGATTCAAAATCAAAAGTCATTTATTCAAATTAGGCTGAGAATCAGTACTTTTTAAACGTCAATATTCTGTCTCTGGTCTTCTGTCTCTGGTCTGGTCGTGCCTCGGAAAGCACGTTAAGCCGTTGGTCCCGGTTGCCATACGAACATCTAGTGACATTCGTTACGGGTAGTTGGAGCCCTCAAAGTTCTAACAATTGGTCTAACTGCAATGCTTAGATATCGCCTTCGGGTTGTGGAGGTCAGATGGCAGTCGCTTCACGGAAAATATCGAAGTTTAGCCAAAATGAGCAGTTAGACTGGTAAATCGGACCCCAGACTCCAAAGCTGAAAAGCTACGGATGCGACTGGGATTAACGCTGAGATGATGATGATAATTACATAAGACAGTCTCCCAAAATGCCACCTATCGACACTTCCTAGTCACTAGGAAAGCACTAGGACCTAGTGCTTTCGCTGGAAAAGAAAGAAGTGGCGGAACAAACTCCCCAGCACACTGTTCATTTAATTCGATTAATCGATTCATTCATTCGATTCGAGTTCATTTAATTGACTGTTATGTGAATGTTAATTTTTTACCATAATAGATGTGGTTGTCTTTACCAAAACAAATATATTGAAAGGTTTCTTATTTTGTGCGTGTATCAAATAAAATATTTTTCCTTTCTTTCTTTGTATTATATATTTTGCTTAACTTTAGAAGCAGAATATATCCATAATATTTTAGTAAGAGTGTATATAAAAATTTGTTCAATATGCCAAAAAATCTAATAATCTTTCTTTATGGATACTTTATAAAATTTTCAGAAAGGTAGGCAATGTATTGTACATTGCTTCTAAAGTTTGTTCTCGATCTATTAGCAAGTCCGTTGTTATGAACTCACTCATTCAAACTTGACAATGAACTATGATATTTACGTAAAAAATTACGTATAAAGCTAAAAAACCGAAATGCTTGTATTTAATAGTTGAATAATTTGGAGTAATATACATAATTCTAATGGCAGGAAATAATGAAACTAAACCATATAGCAGAACTCTTTTTTACTCAGTTTTTTCTTTCAATCTTATTTACCCGGCGCGGCGGTACAGGTCCTCGAGTGGAGACCGCGTCTCGGCAAACGTAGCGTAGGACTGAGATGGAGGGACGATATCAAAAAGGTGGCTGGTAGTGGCTGGCGGAGAACTGCTCAGAATCGAGCTTGTTGGCGTGCCATGGAAGAGGCCTATGTCCAGCAGTGAACGAGTGAGGCTGATGATGATGATGATGATGACAGGTTTAACGCAGCACTATCAGCTGCGACTTACAAGTTGTAGGTCGTTGGTTCGAACCCTATCAGGAGCTTTATTTAGTGTTAACTATTTTATCACCACTGCCCCCAAAACGGTGAAGGAAAACATCGTGAGAGAATGATGTTCAAGAGCCAAAACTGTGAAGACATATAATATACAGTCCACTCTCTCTCACCGAGAGGAGGCCTGTGTTCCAGGAGTGGGAACAATATAGGCTAACTCATCATCATCATCATCATCTCAGCGTTAATTCCCGTCGCATCCGAGGCTTTTTCAGCTTTGGAGTCTGGGGTCCGCTTTACCAGCCTAACTGCTAATTTTGGCTAAACTTCGATATTTTCCGTGAAGCGACTGCAGTCTGACCTCCACAACCCGAAGGCGATATCGACGCATTGCAGTTAGACCAATTGCTGGACTTTTGAGGATTCCAACAACCCGTAACGATTGCCATTAGATGTTCGTATGACAACCGGGGCTAGCGGCTTAACGTGCTTTCCGAGGCACAACCAGACCAGTGCAAATATTCATATTCATGCATACAAATATTTGCATTGCGCGGGGATCGAACCCGCGCCTTCCTGCGCAGCGGGCGCGTTCGCTACCGCTAGGCCACGGAGGCTGTCATCATTAGATGGGTTCATACTTCTTAGTGTACTACCAGTACTAGCTACTACTTTTTTATTATATTAATTTGTACGTACAAATTCTTATTGATTCGGCAGTGCATTGTTTCGGCACGTGCTTCTACGCATTTGGTGATGTTCTAAATGAATGTCATTACTTTCGGAACATAGGTTAATCAACTCTCACGTCTATTGTGATGTTTCATCATTAATTGGGTAAAAAGTAAACAAGAAGAAATTTCTAAATCTAAAATCGAATACAAAACTGCGTGACCCGAACATAGAAACTTGCAGGACCAGTGTTCAGTAGTCGCTCTATTGGGGTCAACGAAGAAGTCCCTATATATAACCAAAATAATGTTATAATTACTTTATCATTATCAACAATTTAGCCGAAAGTTGTCCATTGCTGCACATTGGCAACCCACAGACCGGTTTTGAGCTTCTCGCCTCCCGCGGCTTTCCCCAGATTATCAATCCACGTTGTGGGAACCCTCGGTGGTAGGCTACAACATCAGCCGCCGGCATAAGTTACCACCCACCAGACAAAGTCTTGCCGCCAAGCGATTCGTCGTGTTCCGGCATGATGTCTGGTGAAGCCGTACGGTGGACGGGTCTGAGCAGTTGTGTTGCTATGTGTGCCGGGTACGATGTGCCTAATGTTGTTGTGTCGGGAGTTTGGTCGTGGAGGGTCTCCAGATCATACTCTGGCGCAGCATCGTTGGTCGTGTTGTTGGGTTAAACATTGCATCACCTCGCTCAACTGCCGTCTTCCTTCCTATTCACTGAAATTTTTTGAGTGAATAGGCTTAATAAGCTAGTGCGCTTTACCATCAACGATTGCATCACTGCTTACCATCAGGCGGGATTGCAGTCAAGCACTAGTTTATAAGTATTAAAAAAGAAAAAAAAAACCCTTCTAACGTTACGTTTTCCGTTACGCAGTTGTATCACCAGAACCTTTCGATCCTATTCTGCTATCTGTTCTGAGAGCAATGTGCCTTGTCTACTGCCACTTTGGTGGCGACAAGTTTGGCATCACCATTATCATCATCAACCTTTTTATCGTCCTACTGCGGGGCACAGGTCTCCTCTCATACAAAGAAGGATTTTGATACAAAGAAGTTTGGCATATTTTAGGAATATGTTGATTATCTTAGTTTTCCTACCGACCGACGGATCTCCAGTCCTCATTTTTTTCTAATACGTAGGGAAACTTCAAGAGTAACTCTATTCATTGGTGCATGGTATGTGTTGTATAATGATGGAAATTGTAATTGCCATGTTAAACATATGAAGATAGATGCTTGGAAGTAAGCCTTCGTAAGTAAACAATGGAAAGACAGGATTTCCCAGCTTTCACTTCACAAGGAAATTATTTAACATACCTACGGTTTCTAACAAATGTCACACTTTAGCTATCACACAGCTAAAGACTGATTTACACGGTGCAATTTGATTGCCTATGGCTTCAATTAAGTTGAAGCAACAATAAAAGTTGCATTGTCTAAACACCATTTAGACGATGCAAGTTATTTGTTGCATCCATTTTATCGTATGCAATTAGCAATTAAATTGCACCGAGTAAATCAGTCTTAAGTCAGTGACTATTAACAACTTCATTAGAGTTCAAAATTTCAAAGTTTATTCCTCTATCATTTTCTTTAACACCACCATTTTGTTTATTGACATTGATTATCAAAAAAAAAAAAAAAATTGTGTGAGACTAAAATGACCACAAATTAGTCTTTTAGTCTCGCACAATTTTTTTTTTTGTTTCGTAGAGACGAATAAACATAACATATGTTATTATGTTAGTTCTAAATGTTCATAATCAGTCTATAATGTAAAATGTGTCTAGGCCTACTCCCCGTGAGAGGGATTGGGCCGTAATCTACCACGCGGGCCTAGTGCGGGTTGGTAGATGTCACAGTCATGTGTTCGAAGTTTTTTGCTTCTAGTACAGGATGTTTTTCTTTACCGTTTTGAATGCAGTGGTGATGAAATCATCATCATCATCATCATCATCAACCTTTTTATCGTCCCACTGCTGGGCACAGGTCTCCTCTCATACAGAGAAGGATTAGGGAGATGGATTAAGGAGGATAATTTACACAAATTAAAGCGCTTGGCAGTAATGGGCGTGATGGCCTAAATGTTCCTTTTTACTAAATGTTATTTTTTTACTCTTTCTTCTTCCTCTCTTCTTCTTCTTCTTCTTCTTTCTTTCTTTCTTTCTTTCTTTCTTTCTTTTTTCTTTCTTTTTCTTTTTTATGTTTTGAAATAAACACAATTATAATAAAAAAGCTTTACCTACTACCTATTTAGGTATAGTTTAGTTTACCTACTTATGTATTGTTAGATACTGAAATTCTCTACTCTACTTACAAAATGTCTTGAAAAACACACATGTACATATTGTACATATACAATATGTAAAGAAAACCCTGCCCTGTCCGATCCGTGAAGGTATTGCTAGGTATCGATACCTGATTCTACTAATGGATACAAAGCCGGGCTAAACTGAAAAAAAAATCCCCCTAAAAAAATAAATATTATTTCGCAAAAAGAGGTAACTTAATACTCATGCGGTTAGCAACTCTTCCGCGGGGGGCGGGGGGCAGAGCACGCGGCGCGTGGTCGCATCGCTATTCGCTCACAAAAATACCGGTGTTGTCACTTTTATAAAAATTACCAAAATTCGGGGAAGTTGGAATTAATTGCGGGAAAAAAAGATTATTTCAAAATTCATTAGTATTGTTACTATGATGATTATGTAAAATTTTATATTATATTTGGTCAAGTGTTTACCTAACCTTTATTATCCTTATGGGTCGGACAGGGTTTTCTTTACATAAATTGTATATGTTGAATTTTTAAATATTTTCTTGAAAGAAAGAAAAAAGTCTGTTGTAGTAAAATTATCGTTTAGAGTAGATAATTATATCTACTACTAATACTGGTTCAGCAGTCAGCGAAATTTAAAAAAAAAATCGTAATGGTCTTTTTTTACCAGGTTTTACATACATTTGTAAAATATTTTTTAGTTTTCGTGTTCTGTCATCGTAATATTTAATTTTACCCTACTAACAAATATTAAATCATGAGTAAATAGAAGTCAAGGTGATGGTAGTGTGATAAGATGTTGAAGAGCTTCCTAATTCTTATTTGACCTTTATACTGGACAATACCGAGGATCATGGGATTTTTTAGTTAAAGTTAGATATAGTTCATGAATTCATGAAAAACTGCATGAAATTAGGCGAACGAAGAAAAGATAAACATGTAGATTGTGTTGAAGATAATATAGTGAATACAGAGGTTTCCAATAAATTTTAAGAGAAGGTCAAGAGAAATTCAGCGATGACAGTTCTTAGAAAATTTTAATAATTCATTCTTATATGGCATTATTAACGCAATTTCGGATACCTTAGATTCCTACCAACGCAACGTCTCCATTCATAAGATATTCTGATGTGTATTCGTGTCTCATGTTCATCCTTTTGCGGATGTTTATTTCAAATTTGAAGTTAACTGAAGTAAGATTGTCTTTCCTTAAACTTTTAAAAAATTACTATTCAAATACATTCGTGTTTTAATATAAGACTAATATTATTATTGGTTAGGTTATAACCCTGCGATTTAAAACAGTAATTCTAGCTTATTACGATTATGAGGTATTGTCCCAAACCACATTTACGACGATGTCCTACGTGTCATATACAACCTTGCAATCAGTAACGTAGTTGTCAAATGTAACAAGGGATGACTGTGCAGACTCAGCCTTTTCGTGTGCCCTGGTTTATAAACAATAATTTAAGTAGAAAATTGGTTGTTACGGCTCATAGACTTAGATCTGGACACATTCCATGTAATAAGTTTGCGTTCATAATGAAAAAAACGATGTCGCCTAACTGTGTGGAGTTGTCAAAGACTTACACCACTTATTGATGGATTGTGTCCGGTACGAGTCTGGTAGAAATTACTTGTTCAGGGTCTTGAGTCTGAACAAACTTGAAATAGACACATTCCATAAAATCATGGCCCAACCAAATGGTGATGATGCGAAGAGTCTGTTTAGGTTCATGGCTCGAATATGATAAATGTGTATTCAGGGTACATCGTACCCTGAGTCCCATCGGGGACTGACATAAGCATTGCGATTATAAGTGTCCCTAAACAAAAATAGAACAAAAAAAGAAAACAAGGGATGATCTAATATAATAAAGACTGATTTACACGATGCAATTTAATTGCCTATGGCTTTAATTAAGTTGAAGCAACAATAAAAGTTCCATTGTCTAAACACCATTTAGACGATGCAAGTCATTTGTTGCATTAATTTTATTGTATAGGCAATTAAATTGCACCGTATAAATCAGTCTTCACAGATTATATATTTGTAGATCATCCCTTCTTGTATTTGGCAAAAATAATAGTGTTGCTTATGGTGCAGCCAGTATTTAACTTTCAAGACAAATCTTAGCTAATTAAATGCCTCCTTGTTTTACGTCCGTAAGTACTGCTGCATTTCAACCGCAGACAAATATGACGATGAAAATAACGACACCGGTGATCTGATACTGCAAAAGTGTATGCCTCTGAAAGTTACCGTTTGTAAACATACATAATACATATGCGTGATAGGTGGATTATGAACTTGTTATTACACAGTAGAATATATTAGGTTACACTATAAATAAGGTTAAATAGAAAAAAAAAACGTATTGTACTTGTTAAACAATAATTTTGGTTGCTTTCATGGTCAAGATCACAGAAAATCAAGATCTAAATCTATGAATGATGATGTTATTAAATTCTCAATAGAACCTTGCCAATCATTTGTAATTAAATCCTTACCTTGACTTTTTTTATTTATCACAACAAATATTTTGATGTAACACTATCACAACACACGTCCGTTCACTCTGAGCGTTGCATGCCATATGAGAACACGCTTCAACTGTTTACATGCGTGCGCGCAGATTTAGTACGCTAATGTGTCTTTGTTTAAGGATCAATTAACATTGTGGATTTCAATGTTGTGTTATCTGTTTTTCTAATGTTTATTTCATTTGAGTAGGAAGAAAAAGTTTGACCTGTTTGGAGCTGATACAAATTTGTTTGTTGATAAAATTATGAATGTGTTGACTCGTAAAATTTTGTAGGTAATTCGGTGAATTTTGGTTAGACAGCTGAATTGATGGTAGATATCGAATGCTATTCATCACCTAAGTTTTCGGTCAACCAAGAATACCAGGACTGACAGTGACGGATTTTCTCCATATTATGTTCACGTAAGAATTAATGGATATATGTATAATTTTAAGTTGAAGACCACTTTCTATAAAAAGTTGAAAGAGAAATCATGTTTTTGCTTCAAGATAAACTTTTGGCTATATATACTTTCAATTGTATAAAAACTAAACAGGTCGCTAGATTATCTGTGACCTTTGACCGCTAAGCCTCAATTGCTTTGTTAGTATGTATGTATATGTATGTCTTTGCATTTACCTCACTCAATAGATTTAGCTCTAATTCATGTAGACATTAGCGAAACATTTTGTAAATTTTAGTCATCTAATATTAGGGGAAATTAAGTTCTCAGCAACTTTATAACATACATCAGGGCAATGCGAATCAGAAGTAAATAACAGATAAGTTTTATGCAGGGTTTAAGTAAATGTGGGGACAAGAAGATTATGATGCTCTATTTACTGGGTACGCTGCTGGGAAACTATAAAGCGGATAAAACGAAAGATCATAGGTCTCAAATGTCCACAATAGAGAGCGAAAAGGTTTCCCTAAATTATTACAGAACGTTAATAAAACACATACAACACATAGAAATAACCTAGGTAATAATATATCGAGGAAGGAATTTTAGTGAGGAGCGAAGTAAGTATCGTAAATGCTCAAGTAAAGATGATCTCTTTATAAGAATGCCTAGAAGCTCTATAAATAATATTGTACTATCAAATGTATTAGAACTTGAAAAGGACTTGGCTATGTACTCTAATACATATTGATTTTAAACACTATTATATTTTGATTAAGGAGACACAAATTGTAGGAGTTCGTTTGATATTTTGCTGATATTAGGTTTAATATAAAATGTAAATTTGTCATAATTATTGTTTTTTATAAAGTATGTATTAAAAATGCCAAGGTGTACCTAGAAACCGGTTGCTTATCAGCGCCCTCTTTTAGATAACTGTGTTACTAACAAGTAGGTGGGTCACCGACATCTTTAGGTAAGTACATACATTGGTAGTACACAGTCATATCTGAAGAGGGCGCTCGAGAAGCTATTGTTTTTTTTTTTATTTTTTTTTTAGAAATTGTGTCCTATATTGTAATATTTAGTTCAAAACATTTAAAATTGAATTAAAAAATATGTGAAACAAATTTTTTGCAGATAAAATTGTTACAATGTCGGATCCGAAACCACGTCATGTATGAAGAGAGCATTCGAAAATTTCGACTAAGCCTTCGACTGGGAGCGTGGCGTCTCCTGTAATCCGGCTTCTCGGAGGTCGGGATCGGAGGATGGTTTGAGGTCGGGGGTCCTGGTGCTGAGTGGCCCATGTTGACTGGACGTCCACACTAAGCCCGGTGTTGATATGGATCCCCCGAAGGAGTTCGGGGGATGCAGGTTAACTAAGGAGGGGCGAACCGGGCCAGGGGGGAAACCCAGCAGCCAAAAGTCCCCGCATCGGGCAGTAGTGGGATAGCGGCCGGGAGTGGGCGCTCAGTATCAGCCCGACCAATAGAATCAGACCCGTTCCTTTTGCTATTTTTCAATACGATAAAAAATTATTTAGTTGTTCCTTTACCTTTTTGGCGGGGATTATTTATTGTGAACAATTCTGCTCGCATGTGATTGGACAATACCAACCTAAACTATAATTTATTAAATACAAGCTGTTAGTGAACAGCCGCTGTTTAGTTAAACACGTTAGGTGGTAAACTAAGCAGTTAATTAAATCAGCTGAGGTATTCGAGTAAAATCATGTAAAAATAAGACCCAACATTCACTTAATATTTTATTTCAGAGCTGACTTCGCTTATTACAATGACTATTGAATTAAAACTAAGCAATGCTTACAGAGCAAGCGCTGCTACGTGTCGAGTAGGTACTCATTACTTATTTGGTAAAGTAGCCCTATTTGAGACACCCCTGAAGGCTCCAAGATCACACTTTTATCAACCTCCAAGACTGTATCAAGACACTTTAAAAATATCAGACAAATGTGACACATATTCTAAATGTATGAAATCTGATCTGTCAGTAGCAAATACAATGTACTATCCAAATTATTTTTAGGAACGCAAATATCGAAAAAATTGTGACTTAATTTGCGTTTCTAAATTAGCTTTATCATAATATTAATAGAGTATTGCTGACTTGTCTCTTTAAGTTTAACCAACAGCCTTGCAGGGTTCCCTCAATCTTTTTTCTGTCTACTGCACAATCGGAATTTCCTTTACTTCCTTGAGTTCCTTAGTTACTCCTGCTACTATTGCTGGTTCCATTTTTTCAATCTTTTCTTCTTTCTTCTCAGATTCCGACATGATAAGTTCTGGAACTTGCATCGGTTTGGCTTCTTCGGCTGGCTCTGGAATTGCTGATCTTATTTCGGGCTCAACTGCCTCGACTTCAGGGTCGACTTTCTTCTGTTGGGAAAATTAATGTCATATTAATTTCTTAACTCCATAGGTCCATAGTGCGTTTTAGGTGCGTATATGTAATAGGGGCACATTTTAGTTTCAACAGACAATTTATGATTTACAAAACCGAATTTTGATATAAGGAATAACTAGATACGTATATACCAAGTATGTTAAGATCAAGACAGATGGTAATATTTTTAAATTAATTATTATGAATTAATTTTTATAGTCTTGTAATCTCGATGAATATAACTACAAAATTATTTTTATTTAAAATGGTCAAATATGTCCGCTAGATAGGTTCGGACGACAGCAGGTCAAGCTACCCCAAACTGTCAAATATTCCCAATCAACCTTGAGCCTCAATGCTTTAGGAATAAAGTTGAAAATCTAATAAGCAAATCTGACAGATTGTAGTAGCTTGATGTGCTGTCGCCTGTACAATCCGTTTCTAGTTTGGCATCAATTATACCCTCATATAGTAAAAGTTTATAATAATCAATTATACCCTCATGTAGCAAAAGTTATCGCTGGGCGCATGCCTCCTTTCATACAGAGAAGGATTGAGCGTAATCACCACGCTTGCTCAATGCGGGTTGCCGATTTCAGACTTAAAGTCCAGGTTTCCTCAAGATGTTTTCCTTCACCTTGTCATCAGTCATTGGTGTTCAAGATATACTTAGAAAGTACATATAACTTAGAAAAGTTACATTGCTACTTGCCTGACCTGGATTGACCAGCACACTCATACTTGAGAGGCTGGTGTTTTAACCACACTAGGCCACCACGACAGTCTAAATGCAAACTTATTTTTATTTAAAATTATTAAAATGATAATGTCCGCTAGATACAAGCCGTTTCTAACTAGAAACGTTTTTCTGACTGTTATAATGCTGTAACAGAAAAGGTATGTTCACATTATACAATATGTAAAGAAAACCCTGTCCGACCCAAAAGGATAATAAAGGTTAGGTAACACACATAACCAAATATAATATAAAATTTTACGTAATTATCATAGTAACATTACTAATGTATTTTGAAATTATGCTTTTTCCGCGAATTAATTCCAACTTCCCCGACAATTGGTATTTTTTTAAAAGTGACAACAGCATATTGGTGGTATTATTATAAGCGATGCGACCACGTGCCGAGTGCCCTGCCCCCCGTCGCCCGCGCATGGATTGCCTACCGCACATGTATTAAGTTACTTCTTTTGGCGAAATAATATTTTTTTAGGGCGATTTTTTAGCCCGGCTTTGTAGGCATTAGTAGAATCAGTTTTCGATACCTAACAATACCTTCACGGATCGGACAGGGTTTTCTTTACATATTGTATAGGTATTCTTATTCTTACCTCGACAGGCTGTTCGACCTCTTTCACCTTATCGATTGGTACCTCAGCAGGTACTACTTCAGCGCTTTTAGCTTCATTTTCACTGGCAGCAGCAGGCTCTGGCAGTATCGTGCAGTCAGCCTGGTTGGTCTTCAAGAAGAAAGTCCTGGAGATCTTGTATCTGTCGAGGACGGCATATGCGTTCTGCATCACGGCCAGAGATGGGAGTCTGTCACGGGATAACAACCAGGTGTTTTCTGTGAAGTGGCATTACAATATTTAAGAACGTTTAAGATTTTCGCCCCTGTGAGGTGAATAGTTCTAGATAGTGTATTGATAATGTTGTTTTAAGCTGACTTAAGTTTAATACCATCTATACTAATAATACAGCTAAAGTTGCTTAAGCAGTTTGTGTGTACTGATTTGAAAAATGTATTTTGCTTTGACAGCCCAATTCTTGACTATGTTATTTAACATCATGCTGACCTTTAACAGTAAAGCAAACATAAAAATAGCCAGAAAGAAGGCTAAGGGAAAAACAAAGTAAGTAATACCACCGGCTGATATGGCGCGGTGGGTCGGGACGGTAATATTACGCGAATGAAATCAAGGAGAGAAGCAACATAGAAATACATATGATGAGTAAGTCATCATCATCATCTCAGCGTTAATCCCAGTCGCATCCGAAGCTTTTTGAGCTTTGGAGTCTGGGGTCCGCTTTACCAGACATCGTTCGCGTGGAGTTAGTTATGCTCCGCTCCTATTGGTCGCAGCGTGATGTTATATAGCCAAGCCTTCCTGGATTAATGGGCTATCCAACACAAAAATAATTTTTCAAATCGGACCAGTAGTTCCCGAGATTAGCGCGAACAAACAAACAAATTCTTCAGCTTTATATATTAGTATATAGATAATTACTTCTCTCAAATCGCATTCCTTCTATAACCTACTCATTTATTTATTTAGAATCTCCAATTAAAGATATTTGCACACGAGATAATCGAACCATTAATTTTCTATGTAGGATTTATTAGGCTTTCGGTTTCCTCGATTCACTTTCACAGAATAACAATTAAATTACTAAGAAAACGTCATATTTCTTCGAAATAGAGATAGACATTAAGTATCTAATTCAATAGGAAGTATAAAATAAGCAGGATCAAGAATGAACTCACGTGTATGTACAGGACCAATACCGCTGCAAGACCACATAACGGCATAGGTATCGTAGTCAGTATCCAAAATGCTGTACTCAAAGTCATAAGGTAGGGGAGCGGAGGAGTACTTCACCAGGACGCGTCCTTCACCTTCCCTGCCCACTTTCTGCAGATGACCTTCCATTATCCGCTTGAAGCCGGTCCTGGAGGAAGATAAATCAGATTCAAGATTCAATAAATAATCAAGGCAAAAACGCAAATTCGTATTTTATCTACAATTATTTTTTATTAATATTTTGCACTAGCGCTTCACCGCAGTCCCGGCTGATTGTAGAATGGTCTTATTTCCATCCTAATAATAAATTACATGAACTTGTTTGCAATGAATAATACCTACCCTGTTTATTCGGTTTTTGTCTTGGCTAGACATTATTGGAAAATAGTCACTGGTTTTTCTAAATAAAATCTTGAGTTCTGGGTTCTGGATTTAAGATAACGTAACTAACGATTTTCATTTAAAAAAATGAAAATAAAACAATGGTTTTTTTCTAATTGAAATGATTTTTACATGATTTTTAATAGCTTCACTTGTATGTTTGCTTGCTTGCTTGCTTGTTTGGTTGTTTGTCCGTCTCTAACTCTTAGGACTACTTACGAGTGAGCGGCTCATTATTACTGTAAAATGTCCCACCGTTTTCAATACGTTCGTTCGTTCGTTTTTTTTTTTAAAGAATATCGAACTAAAAAGTTGAAAATAAATATAATTACTTTAAAAAATCTAAAAAAACATACTTTTAAAAAACATCAAACTAAAAAGTTAAAAATAATTAAAAAAAGAAAGCGTTAAGCCTTTGTGCCATAATTTTTGTATATTAAGCGCCTCACGCCTTTTTAAAAATTACTTTTAACTTTTTAGTTTAATGTTTTTTAAAAGCATGTTTTTTTAGTTTTTTAAACTATATTTATTTTTTGTTTTATAAATTATAAACTAGTAGCTTGACGATAAAAATTTATAATATATTGGTGATGGAATTATTATTAATTACTTTCTTTCAGCTTATATCACAAAGAAACTCCTATTTTTCCTTATAGGAGTGAATAATTGTATTCTTTTTGAATGAAATAAATTTAAATCGTAGAAGATCAGTTTGATTTGTATACAGTATGTTAACTAACAGAGGGCGTTCCCGTTAACCCGAAATAGTATAGCATACATACATGCTAAAAAAAAAATTTCCATTCGAAAACAAAATGTTTTTAAAATTTTTCCAATAAGAAAATATTCAATAAAAATTTTAAATTGACATGTAAAAGAAACACACTGTACACGCGAACATGAAAGACGGCAACGTCGCAATTTATTTATACATGACGACTACTATTTTGATTTAAACAGGAGGTTTCAAATTTATTTCCAATTAGAATTTTTTTTTATTCGGATTTTTTTATGCTTATTTTTCTATGCTGATATTTTTATTTTAATCTATTAATGATATATATTAACGAGTTTAAGGGAACGCCCTCTGTTATTTAACATACTGTATAAATATTTGTCACCTTAATATCAAAGACATCGGTCTAGTACCTAAGTACATTTCTTTGTAACCCAACCGGGCTATTACTTACCAATTACCAAGTTTAAGGATTAGCAAATGCTCTACGAAACAAGTTTTGCCTATTAGTACTTACAAGGAGTTAGTGATCTCGTTGGTGACGAGGATCCTGCCTTCAGGGGTGGCGGTGTAGTGGGTGGTGACGCAGCGGGTGCCCAGCTCCGTGACGGTGAAGTACCTCTCAGCCTCGTACCAAGTGCCAAGGAAACGATTCATGTTGAAGTTTGCCATCGCCTGCAGGGAGATAAGATTTAGTCAGCAAAAGTTGGAGAAGTTCTACGAGAGCTAACAAATACATATAACGAAGATTTAAAAGCTTCAATTTTATATGTGTCCCTTTAATCGATTCCTATAATTGATTCTAATGATTATTGATATGTGTGGATTAATATGATAAGTATGAAGGGATCGTGAGTAAAAGTTAGAGAAGTTCTACGAGAGCTAATAAATACATATAACGAGGATTTAAAAGGTTCAATATTATATGTCTTCCTTTAATCGATTCCTATAATTGATTCTACTGATTATTAATATGATAAGTATGAAGGGATCGTCAGTAAAAGTTAGAGAAGTTCTACGAGAGCTAACAAATACATATATAACGAGGATTTAAAAGCTTCAATTTTATATGTCTTTTAATTGATTCTAATGATTATTGATATGTGTGGATTAATATGATAAGTATGATTGTATGAAGGGACCATGTCGAGTCTGATCTAAGGCTTAAATAAAAGGCTGTAATTCTTCAAAGCCGAAAATAAAGAGTAAATATTTTTTTTTCTGCTACCTTATTTAATCAAAGAAGAAAATATCTATAATTGTCCCATTAGGTACGTCTTGTTATCCAGTAAATATTGTTTCTACAAGGGAGCTTATTGGTGATAATAGGTACTTACAGACGATAACAGGTTAAACTACCCGAAACTGTCAAATAGTTCCAATCAACATTGAGCCTTAATGCGTTAGCTATAAAGATGACAATCTAATTGTCAGCTTATCTATCTACAAGTTACTTTTAACATCCATATCTGCATCCAATTCTATTTATCTAGTACTTGAACAGACTACAGCATATCAAGCTACTACAAATGTCAAATTTATTTATTAGATTTTCAACTTTATCTCTAAAGTATTAATGCTCAAGGTTGATTGGGAATATTTGACAGAATGTAGTAGCTTAATGTGCTGTCGCCTGTACAATGAAGCGTAAGAAGATATATATAAAACACCCCTTGAACTAAAATTACACTCCCCAACTTGATAGCAAAACCTTTCCAAACAAAATCCATCAGAACTCACCAATCAATACCAGACATACATTTACGAGAGATAAATGGTAAGGAAAGTTCATATGTAAGTAGGATCCCGCGGTCGTCGCCCGACCAGCTCGCCAACCAGTTACGAGTTGACCACGGTCAGTGTCGGCTGTTACGTGCACTGCCAAGGTCAAGGTCAGGGGGAGTGTTTGTTGGGAGTTGAAGGATGGCTTTTCGTGTAGATAATGTCTGGTAGGTTGAAAATATAATGGAGTGAAGATGGTTTATATTTACGTTGCTTGTAAATAGTACTAAAACCTTATTTAGGGTTCGAAGGGATAATTCAAGTAACAGTTGTAATTTTTTGACATAAATATTCTTTGATAAGTCTAGTTTTGTAAATGAAAGTCAATTCTGGTAATTGAAAACGTTTGAAATCTAGGCGCAGCCTCATTTTGGCGGGAAATAAATGTCAAAAGCAAAATGTGGGGTTTGAGGACATTTCGGCAGATTGAAACTGAACAGACTGTGAACGTATTCATGGATAAAAAGTAAGTAACCGTAATGTTTACAATTATTTTACTATGAAAATAACGCCTTTAGTATAATTTTATACCTATAATAAAATAGAACTATAAACGCAATGATTTGTTACCTTTTACACACTTTTCACCTAATTGTAGATAGTAGAACACATTTTTAAATTAAAGCTCCGATTAAATAATAAAAATTGAAAACCACGAAATATGACACTAAATTGAGACATTACCAGTCGCGCGAAGTAAACGCCCTTAAAATAATGAGCATTCCCCCCTCAGTTTAAGGAATGTAGATTAGTGTTTTTTACATAAAAAAGAATTAAAAGGGGAAATTTTAATGAAACAAAACATTAATTTATCCAACCACGCATTGTTTTAACCAGTGCTCTATCTTGTTAAGATGCGTGTACAGGTTTTTATATGAATAAGAGAACTAGACTTTTGAATTCAAATAAAATGTGTATTCAGCATGACAAGCGGGTAATGACAACAAGTGGAAGGAACCGGAAACCATAGATTCAAGTTATAGTTTAAGTTATTCAAGATATAAGTTCGGATATGTAACATAATAATCTATGATCGTAGCATTTTGCTGATCGATGACCGTTCTAAATGGTATATCGAATATTTTTCGTCAACTCGTTTTTCTTATATATTTTAGTTCACAAAGTATTACTTCAAATGGTCAGTAACAATTAAAGTTAATGAAGTCAGACAGATATATTATAAAGAAACAGCCTCATGTTATGAGTAAAAAAAAAATTATTAATCCATCAGTCAGATTTCCAAAAAATACTAGACACGTATTTTTTCTTTTTTCATATAAACAAAAAATGAAGACGACACAGTGTGTTGACAACTCGTGCGACGTCACTGCACGCTACACTTTTTAGCGACCAGTGACGTCACCAGCCACCACTCCTGATCTTTGATGCCTTTTATATATGTCAATTTTTATTGATTTGATCAAACAAAATATACGTATTCATTATTTTTCTACAATCTGAAAGACGGACTAAATAGAATCGATTTTTGTTTACCCAGGAAACATCCCTATTCCAATTATTAGCAACTTAGGGTTTTAATTGCACTAGAGTCTAGACTATATACAATTCAGACCATCCAACTATTATAAGACAAAGAAGAAATGCTAGAGTTAATTTTAATTAATTTCTTTGTTTATAACCACCTACATTTCCAATTAACAAAATAAACAATTAAACACACACTAACAAAGAAATAAAAACGACAAACTTACTTGAAAATCAGGACACCACCCGAGCGAAGGAATTTGCGCCGACGCAGTCGCTACAAGAGTTAATAACAGTAGCCGCCACATCTTGAAGTTAAAGGATGATGAGCAGGATCCAAGGGGGATGAAAGGAGACTAGATGAGCTCCGGGAGTCGATACAGGAATGGCGTCAGACGTCCCGGACCACGCTTATAAACCCAGCAGATGAGCCCGAACCGGTCTGAAACTTGAAAACACATCTAATGGGATACCTTATCTAGTAAGCACTAGGACAGTGGTCCTCAATGTTGAGTTACCCTTTAAGGTGTGGTGGTCATGTAAAATTGGCCGGTATTATGCAAAATGGCGATTTAGCAAGCTTGAAATTTAATTTGCATCTGTAGGGTAATTGTGCAACACGCTATCAGCAGCAATGGCTTTCATTTTGACAGTTCTACAGCGTCCATTGCGAGATTTACCGCGTTCAGCAGACACATTTTATGAACATATAGAGCAATGGATAAGCTATATGCTTCAAAATTACTATGTTTGTTACTTGATTACGGTGCTGGTTATGAGTGGCATTTTTATTTCTAACGCTAAATTTTAAGCCCTTTTCTGAACGAGAACTGCGGACGAACATTTTGGGGAGAGTCTTTTTATTTATTTTGAACCATGCTAAAGCACGAATCTGCATTTTAGAACTGAAGTATTTGTATAGAATAGTATGTATAGAATCTTTTAGGTATTATTATAAACTAGGTGAACCGTGCAAAATATTCGCACATTGCAATCTTAAATTTTCGAAAAACCACTGAAATGTGAGTAATATATATATTTTCCGGGGTAGCGGTCTAAAAAAGCTTTGAAATGATGCATCATTATTTTATGTATCTATCTCTTACTAATATATAAAGCTGGTGAGTTTGTTTGTTTGAACCCGCTAATCTCAGGAACTACGAATCCAATTTGAAAAAATATTTTTGCGTTGGATAGTCCAAGTTAAGTTGGAAGTAAGTGGTTGGTAAGTAAGGAAGTTGGGTAATCCAGGAAGGCTTTAGACTATATAACATCACGCTGTGACCAATAGGAGCGGAGCATAATTAACTCCACGCGAACGTAGTCGCTGGTATCTGCTAGTATATTGATAAAGTATAAAGGAAGTTATGACGTGTCGCCAAAAAAAGCCCTTGAAATATGAGCTACAGACCATTGTTCTATAATACCACTGAAAAGTATTTTTCAGAATTTTTCAGGAGTCATTTTTCACATCAAAAATGAATAAAGGAAAGCAAACTCCCATCTTTCTAAAGGGTGCATAGTTTGAGAGCCACCAGTTAAGGTTGATTTACGACGGTCGCTGCTGTAATGAATTTCGCAGCGATCCTTGTTAGGTAACGTGCGCGTACGCAAGTGTGCGTTAATGGGGTTGCTTTGTTTGCTTTGTGCTCCTGCGCCGGATGTCTTCTTTGCAATTCTAGCTTCAAATGAAGAGTAAAAAATAATAATGGCTAGGTCTGTAAGGGTTTCAATGTTTAGATAGTTGGTAGAGGAACCATCAGAACTTTTATGAATGTGTCAGGTGTATGATGTTATAAAATTGTTTATGGCTTTACAATTATATATTGCTTGTTTGCTTTCAAATTATATATATAGGTACTTATATTTATTTATTGATTGTTATTTGAATTCTTACCGCTTGAAACACAGGCTTTCCTAGTTCAGGCACATTAGACTTAGATTATGATTTACATTTAAGACTAACAACTGTATTAGTTTTATCCTTTGACGAATTTAGATTTTTTTTTTTCACAAATAACACAGATTGAGCTGGCTTCAAAGTAAATTCGAGACTTTTGTTATGGGCTAACTCAACGATACTAAATTTATAATAGATACATATATAGATAAACATCCAAGACCCAGGCCAATCAGGATAAGATCGTTTTCCACCATGACCTGGCCGGGGATTAAACCCGGGGCCTCCACGTCGCAGGCAGGCTTGTCGACCGCTGCGCCACGGAAGACGACACAAAAATATTACTTAATATTTTTTATTGGTTTGCAAACATGGGTATTTACTACAAAAATGTTGTGTATAAGAGTCCTTCATGCTCTACAGTCATATGGGCTTGTGATATACAGTATGTTAAATAACAGAGGGCGTTCCCTTAAACTCGTTAATATATATCATTAATAGATTAAAATTAAAATATCAGCATAGAAAAATAAGCATAAAAAAATCCGAATAAAAAGAAATTCTAATTGGAAATAAATTTGAAACCTCCTGTTTTAAATCAAAATAGTAGTCGTCATGTATAAATAAATTGCGACGTTGCCGTCTTTCATGTTCGCGTGTACAGTGTGTTTCTTTTACATGTCAATTTAAAAATTTTATTGAATATTTTCATATTGGAAAAAATTTTAAAACATTTTGTTTTCGAATGGAAATATTTTTTTTAGCATGTATGTATGCTATACTATTTCGGGTTAACGGGAACGCCCTCTGTTAGTTAACATACTGTATATTGTTAATTAATTTACACTTTAAAGGCTGGTCTTTGCCTTGTCTAAACAATCAGAAGCACCTATTCATCGATGATTATGTGAAATTTATCTATCTACAAATTACTTTAAAAATCCATATCCGCATCAAATTCTATTTATCTATTACGTGTACAGACTACAGCATATCAAGCTACTACAATCAGTCAAATTTATCTATTGGATTTTCAACTTTATCTCTAAAGTATTAAGGCGCAAGGTTGATTGGGAATATTTGACAGTTTCGGGTAGCTTGACCTGCTGTTGTCCGTACATAGCTTGCGACCCGTCCCTGTTTCGCACGGATTTTACTACTAGACAATAAACGAAAAGGGACTTCAAATTATAATGTTTATAGATAGAAGAATTAGAATGCTCCTGTTCTTATCCCAATTTTATAATATTAGACTTCATCTGGGTATTGAACCCCTTTTTTAAAAACTAGTGCTTGACTGCAATCCCGCCTGTTGATGGTAAAGCGCACTAGTTTATTAAGCCTATTCACTTAAAAAACTTAGTGAATAGGAAGGAAGCCGGCAGTTGAGCGAAGTGATGCTATGTTAAGCCCAACAACACGACCAACGATGCTGCGCTAAAGGGAGATTGATTTGAGACACCCAGACAAACTCCCAACACAACAACATTTGTCGCATCGTACCCGGCACACATTGCAACACAACTGCTCAGACCCGTAATCCGTACGGCTCCACCAGACATCATGCCGGAACACGACGAATCGCTTGGCGGCAAGACTTTGACTGGTGGGTGGTAACTTCTGCCGGCAGACGATGTTATGGCCGATATTATTATTCACACATTCCATGAATCGTTTGTTTGGTCTTCCCATACTCTTATAGCCATAGACATTCATATTCAAAACTCTCCTCACGATCTTTTCCTTTTTACCCGACTACGGCAAAGCAAAAGGAGGGTTATGATTTTGACAGGCTATGTATGTATGTATGTATGTATGTTCATCTGTTCCCTCGTAAGTTCAAAATTACTTATCAGAATTCGACAAATGATATATCATTAGAAGAGTCTTAATTGTCCGCTGGTTATAGGCTATATGGGGTTTCACAAAATCTACTGTGGCGCCCTCTAGCGGACAAAACATACAGAGTAAAAAATAAAGTTAAGATAAATATGCCGTGTTTGGTATCATTTGAAAGCCCTTCACTTGTACATTTTGAATATATATATATTGCTAGCATTTGCGTGTGACTTTACCTGTATTCATGGGCTGGTTGCATATAATTCACATCTTTTCGTTCATAGCTTCTTTACTACTTATCAGAATAAGACCACTGCAGTACTATTAGAAGGGCCTTGATATTCTGTTAGTTATGAGCTATAAAGCTTGTCACCAAATTTAGTATTGCGCCCTCTAGCGGACAAAAAGTTCTATGTTAATATAAAATTAAAATAAATATACCGTGTTTGGTATCACGTGAAAGAGCTTCACGAGTGCTTTATGCTTGTACATAATTACAAGAATGCTTTAATGATGTTAAATAAGAGCGATAAGAGTAAAGCGCGGATCACGGGAACTGTGAATCGCTTTATGCAATGTAGAGCAGTGTGACCATTATTAGAATATGTAATGCACTATTGAAAACGACATAAGCTGGGAGTAACTTCACGCGGTGAAGGCGGAAACAGTTTGATAACTGGCTAAATCTCCCATAAAAAGGCCTCTGCACTATATGCCTTCGGGCTTATGTTGTTATATGTGCGTGTAGATGTAATATGTCAAGTACCTAGTTTTTAGTTCATCAGTTTAACTTTTGTTAATAATATGCGCCACAAATACACTTTAACACCAAAATAGTACAAATAAAAAAAAGTTAAAAAACTAAAACACTACGACAAAAAACGACGCTGAAAAAGTATAAAACAAGATTTTCAGAATACTGAACTGAACAAAGTTGCTAATGTAGTTGCAAGTAAATGGACACAGTAGTAATGTGTCAATTTACATAAAAGAAACAAAGAGATAAATTTTCATGTTTGGAAAGGCGTAGTCACACGTTGTCAAAGTGCTACGGTAGGTAGCTATATGTAACGTGTGACTACGCCTTTCCAAACATGAAAATATATCTCTACATAGTGAATATTGCATACTTCAGAATAGTATTGTATGACATTACTACTGTGTCCATTTACTTGCAACTACATTAGCAACTTTGTTCAGTTTAGTATTCTGAAAATCTTGTTTTATACTTTTTCAGCGTCGTTTTTTGTCGTAGTGTGGTTTTAGTTTTTTAACTTTTTTTTTATTTTAACATATGGCAATGGATTTCTATAAATTTTTCAGTTAAGGCGGTTCCAGGGGAAAAACACACCGCAGGCCGTTTTTATGTAGTTTTTCGGAGCTATCTACTCTTTATCTAAAAGAAATATCAACTTATTAAAAATACATAAATTTTCTCCATAATCTTGGCTCCAAAATTGTAGATTTTTTTTTTTTACTACGCATAATGTTTAAATAATTCCTTCACAACGAAACCTCTGACAAGAGAAATAATTATCAAAAACGTGCATCTCCTCGAAAAGTAAGCATTATTTTGATTGCGTTCTTACACTAATGGATAGGCAATTTCATGACGAATATTATTGTAGAAATATTTTTTTAAAACGACCTAAACAAAAATTCGGCCGGCTGGCGACTTTCCACCCTTACGTTGTTAACACCACTACGATCCGGACGAAGCGTTTCGCTTCTTCTTTTATACCGCGTACATCGAGGGACTGGAACAATTTGCCGGTGGTGGTGTTTCCGTCACACTACAATTTGTGTGTCTTCAAGGCTAGAGTGAATAGGCTCTTAATAAACTAGCGCGCTTTACCATCAACGATCGCATCACGGCTTACCATCAGGCGGGATTGCGGTCAAGCGCTAGTTTATAATTTATTTGAAAAAAAAAAAACATACAGATTGAAAATACATTCGGATACAAAAATTAACCCAACATTGTCATGTCATCTGTTGAAAATTTCTTCTTGACGAACAAAACATCATTATCATCATCTCAGCGTTAATCCCAGTAGCATCCGAAGTTTTTTCAGCCTTGGAATCTGGGGTCCGCTTTATCAGTCTAACTGCTGATTTTGACTGAACTAGATATTTTTCGTGAAGCAACTGCCTTCTGACCTCCACAACCCAAAGGCGATATCGAAGCATTGCAGTTAGACCAATTGTTGGACTTTTGAGGGCTCCAACAACCCAACTTACGACCAAAACTTCTTGACGAACGAAACAAACTATGTAAAATAGTGCAAATCCCTAACACCGTAATATCAAAATACAGTTATGTACCATCATATCATCTACTATTTGTCTTGCTTACTCACAGTAAACGTAGACACAAAGAATGTTCCCAGGACGAAGCAAAAAGACATTAGCCATCTGCCTTCGTACCGGTTTCAAGTCCCAGTCCAACTTTATATTTTCCATCTTTTCTATCTATTTTTATACAGAGGCCTGTAGAACTAAATTGCTTGTCTAGCTAGTTCTTTTAAGGTTCCCTCGCAGATATAGTGGTGACGAACTGTATTGTTTGTGAGATATATTAAATTGTTTCGTCCAAGTTGATCATTTTTGTTTGAGAAGCATAGCTCATTCAAATGATCTATTTTACGTATTTCATATACACGTTTATGGGTATACTTACGTGAAACGTGAGAAGCTCTTTGCGGCGCCCATTGATCGTTCCCTGTGGAAATCAGCTGACAATATGTATATTTATGTAAATTTATATGTACAATGTACATATAGATACAGAGTTGAAAATATTGCAATAACAATAATTAACTATGAAAATCCATTGTGTACATATTTTGATCTGGTTAAATGAAACTTTTATTTACACAGTAAAATACATAGGAATATGACAAAATTATAATCTGAGCATTGATTGACTTTTTTATTTTCAATTGTTACTGAGCTTCCTTCCTCTAGCGCACAACTGTTCTGTTAGTTTCGTAGTCGCAAGTGACTGTAGGGTGCTGGTTTCTACTGCCAGTCTTCTTCTTCTTCATTAGCCTATAGAGGTCCATTTCTGGACAAAGGCCTCCCCCGAGGCTTTCCACGATGACCGGTCTGGTTCTGCCCGCATCCATCGGCTTCCCACGACGTTCACCAGGTCATCGGGCTCACCTTGTTGGGGGCCTCCCTACCCTACGCGGCGTCGTACGTGGCCGCTTCAGAACCTTTCTGCCCCATCGACCATCAGTTCTACGAGCAATGTGCCCTGCCCACTGCTATTTAATTTTAGCGACTCGAAAAGCTATGTCGGTGACTTTGGTTCTTCTGCGGATCTCCTCATTTCTGATTCTATAGCTCTTTCCATCGCCCTTTGTGTGACTCTGAGCCAGTATTGATATTCTATTAGCATTTTCTCAAATAGCGTGTCATCCCATCGAACGATTACAGTGGACCTGAGTCTGTGCACACATTAGCACTTAAGAAAAGGATAGAAGATAACATTTTAATTTAATCCTGTCAAATTAAGATACTCCATAGACAGTTTAGCCGCGATTATAAACATGGCGACTGAAAATACGCCAGTCTCCGTCAGGAGCGCACTAATTTGACAGGTCTAAACTGACATTTTATCTCCTGTCCTTTTCTTAATGAAGTGGAAAGACCAAGTTGCACTTAACTTAAAATTAGTTTGTGAACAACAGAATCGGCGCCATTGTCTCCCGCGCCGAAGGCTAAGTGTTCGTTGAGATTAGCTGCACTTACCGAAATGCGGCCCCGAGGACCATTGTTATAGGTTCATGTATGCAATTGCATAGTAATAGGTCTGCACGTATGCAATTGCATAGTAAAAGGCACTGGTAAGAGCGACACTTTAAATGCCGACGGAACCCCTAACAAATAAGTGATGAACTTAACCAAAGTTTTTATAATTGACTGCTGTACCTATAATAATTATGGTTACGTCTATTTAAAGAGACTTCGCTATGTAAAAAGCATTATAAATGGTCATTATAAAACAGGAATGTATGACTTATTTGTTCATCAGCGAATAAAATTACTTTCCGCTCGAAAGTATGTTGACTACGTTACATTGTAGCGTTGAAGTCGCTTTTATGCTTTTATTTTCTTCGTAAAATATAATTAATTAGGTACCTAAGTATGAGATAAGATGTCTTGCCATGGCGCCTCCGCCGGGCCGGAATAAGCGAAGGAGACCAAAGAAATGCTCGCTTGACGTTGTAAGAGATGAGATGCGTGTCAACAATCTCTTACCACAGGATGATAATGATCGCGCGAAATGGAGGAGCATGAGTAGGCAAGCGGACCCAGGGCTCCAACGCGAAGGCCGCTGATGCAACCAGGACTGAACGCTGAGATGATGATGATCACCTAAGTAGGAGATAGGATAAAAGGCATGTAAAGGGTTTATTCCGGATGAGAAATCATCAAATAACCTCTCTCGCTCTGGACGGAGCGGAAGGGCGTGTCAAACTTTTGCTGACAAAAACCAACCCGTGTTACTTCACTTGCCTGTGCGCCAGGCTCACGGCATCTCTTTCGAACAATCCACAGCCCTAGCAGGCATCGGTCTTCGTGGGCCCCGTCACGATGTGAAGGTGGCAGCCTGCCATGCACTCTCGCTCCGGGCCATGACCTGAACCAATGTCGGACGCGAGTGATCGCCGCCGATCACCACCACTAGGACACGGCGGTGCTCTACCCAAGCCGAGCAGACCTCCACCGTATCGTGGACCCCATTACGATGTGCTGAAATCTCTTTGAGCCGCGCGTGGAACAAACCGCGCCGTCGCCGACTCGGCCCTGAGTCCTTACCAGGCGGCGAGCTGGCCATTGCTCGCCGTATGTAAAGGACACTGCAGCTGCACTGAAGCTGTATTTACGCGGTAATTGAGTAACTTAACCACATAATGCTGTGCATTTTGCTAATTCAACAAATTCAATCAAATCCACAGCGTCATTAATTTTGTCTAGCGTATCAAACATGAAGAAATGAATTAGCAATTTCCTTTAAATTCTATCTGATTATGATTGGATGTGTGTATATCGACAAGCTGCGTCCACTTGTAAGCAATGAGATACTTAGAGTTAGCAACTCATGGTGTCAAGTTGTTGAAGCAAATTTTTTAGTAGGTTACTCAAAACAGCGATGTATTTGATGTTAATTCAATCGAATTGCCACCAAAATAAAGGTGGCACATTGTATTTTTTATAATTAGAAACTACTCGTTGATCGCAATCCCGCCTGATGGTAAACAGTGATGCAATTTTTGATTGTAGAGCGCGTTAGTTTATTAAGAGCCTATGCACTCAAAAAAACTGAGTGAATAGGAGGAAAGACGGCAGTTGAGCGAGGTGATGCTATGTTAAACCCAACTACATCGTATCGTACCCAGCACACATCGCAACACAACTGCTCAGACTCGTCCTCTGTACGGCTTCACCACCACCCACCATGCCGGAAAACGACGAATCGCTTGGTCATCATCATCATCATCTCAGCGTTAATCCCAGTCGCATCCGAAGCCTTTTCAGCTTTGGAGTCTGGAGTCCGCTTTACCAGTCTAACTGCTGATATGGCTAAACTTCGATATTTTCCGTGAAGCGACTGCCGTCTGACCTTCACAACCCGAAGGCGACATCGAAGCATCGCAGTTAGACCAATTGTTGGACTTTTGAGGGCTCCAACAACCCGTAACGACTGCCACTAGATGTCCGTATGGCAACCGGGACCAACGGCTTAACGTGCTTTCCGAGGCACGACCAGACCAGTGCAAATGTTCATACTCATGCATACAAATACTTGCACTGTGCGGGGATCGAACCCGCGCCACCTTGCGCAGCGGCCGCGTCTGCTACCGCTACGCCACGGAGGCTGTCGTCGAATCGCTTGGTGGTAAGACTTTGTCTGGTGGGTGGTTGCATAAAAAAATTACAATAATATGCAGGGGAATATTTTTTTGAATTTCCTTCGTGATTGTTACTTTAAATTAAATTTTGATAAGTCGAAAAATATTATTTTGAGGTCTGTTTTAGTTTGTTTTATCATGATACTATTTTAATGATTAAGAAAAATACATATTTGGATAAGTCTGCTCTTTAAACTTTTGAGAATACACTAAAGGAGGTGTTTCAGAAATGTATGGAGCCTGGGCCAGCACATTGTACATTTAATGCTAGGTATAGTTAGGCTATAGTTAACTGTTTTTAATGTTAATTTCCTATATTTTGGCTTAGTTTTTGTACAGATTCAATTTAAATCGGCCAAGGAGTGCCACACAACTACTAATAAATATGGTGGTCAGCAATAAGCGAAAAAAAATTTTGACAGTGACATTTGATTGGCGTGTCATGTATCTAAGGCTATCGTATCTATATTATCTACCATATGACTGCGAAAAAAACAAAACATGAATTCTGAACCAACGGTCTATTAAATAAACACAATCAACTCAAATCAACACTCGACACAACGGGAAAATAGAACTGTCAGAGTCGCCAATCAAACGTGGCACTGGCATGGCTACCTTAATAAAGGGTTATCTCACTATAAAACGTTTCAAATAATTAATTGTTATATTCTTCTTGTATTTTTATTCAAATTAATTTAGTAGTATTTTTCTGAAAATCTTCTACTTTTTTCCTTTTTATCTATACAACGTGTAACAAAAAGGGTATATACATACTAAGGGCATAGCACCTTTAGATGACATCAAACGATATGGGAAGGGTTTCAACTCAAAATAAAATACTCAAAAAATTGATACCAAGTTTTCGGTTTCGTGTGTTTCTTAAAATCAAATCACAATAAACGTGGCAGCACACTACATACGTTAATAACTACTCGTAACCCGTCACGTTACCTGCCAAAATCCGATAAATGTCTTTAATATCTCTGTGCGACTAGTATGATAGACGCCTATCACAGGCGGTGTTTTTCCTCATAACTTCCTAACATAAAGAGATAGGATTAAAAAAACCCTCCAATATCGTTTGATATCATGTAAAGATGCCATGCCTTTGTTATGTATATACCCTTTATGTTACACGTTGTATAGCGTACATAGTGGTGGCCTAAAATGAAACATCTCCTTTCCTAGCTTGTAATATGTAGAAATGCGCGTCAAATAATGTTTAGTTTTCGTAAATATAATTTTAATGTCTTTGCCAGAGCCTATTCAATTGTCACCTATTAGTGGATTCAGATTGAGACTCAGGATTTGACTTGACAATGAAGTAGCAATAAAAACATACCTACAATAAACACAAGGATGTAGTTAATTTTCTAATACCTAGATAATGTAGGCAGTGTTAGAACTTGGCACGTAAGGGTTGTAACGGAGGCCTTTTTAGGGGAGGCGGAGGCGGATGCGGAGGCGACGAGTCTCACCTTCGCGGATTTGGAGGTTAACGGAGGCGGAGGCGGAGGTGAAAGTAGATATAGAAAATATTGAGATTTATGGTTAATTAAAACAATTTTTTTATTTTAAATACGTGGCTCAAAATCACCAAGGTTGCGAATTTCAAAACTAGTTTTATTGAAAAAAAAAAGCAAGCTATAATGATAACTCTTGGCTTATATTGTCGCAAAATGTATATGTTAATACGCTTTCATAGGGCAGCGCACAGAATTCTATATTTTTTTTGTAGTATTGCTTTTTAATGGACATGTACCAGAAAATTATCATTCCGGGAACGTTTTTCTAAGTTGAATAAAATGACCAAAAACAAAAATAACACATAATTTGAGCGTTGTCAAATAGCATGGGTATAAAATGTATCTATATTATATAACCAATAATGAAAACAAAAGATATAAAATCTTCTATAGCAAAATACGTCAAAAAATTAAACAAATTGCTAAATTACCGTGCATAAAATTCAAGAAATTTCTTAATATACAAAACGTTTACGATGGAATTAAAATTAAATGAACAAAATGAAAGTTTTTTACCGTAATAAATATATATTTTTTTTAAATAATACATCAAATTGTGCGTATTTTATTGAAATTTTGTGATATTCCCGGAAATGATCAACCGTTCCCGTAATGACAAACATGTTGGCGGAATGACGATTTTGATATTATAAGGTAAGTAATAAAGTAAGGAAATGTTTGAACTTTAGACAACGGTTTAAATAAGAAAGTAGTAAATAAAAAAGTAATTTATTTGTTTGCACATGAGAAATCACTCTTAATATTAATAAATTCTTATAATTAAGTATATCTTTTGGTGTGTTACAATCAGTCTAGTGGAACTTCTATAATCGTAGTTATAATCTTCTTATAATTTTAATCTAAAACCTCTACTCTAAAACCACAGTTTACTTAAAAACTAAACTTTTACAAATTATAGAAAACATATAAGTAACGTCAGGAAATCAACATTAAATTCTGTAACAAGAAACAAGTTAACTAAAATACTATTTAAAAAACACAACAAAACTTATTATTTTTCTAAAACATCAATATCATTATCAAAATAATAATATTCTCTATTTTGTTCTTTTTTCAGTAACGGTGTCGGAATAATACTGATTATTTGCTCAAAGTTAATATATGACATATCCTTTGGTTCCAGTTTGAATTTTCTGCTACTGTTACGCTCAGATCTTAAAAATGTTACTAAGATTTCCCCATCATCGTCATCAACACATGTCTTGCAGGTAGCAACATATCTAAAGCAAATATTTGGCTTTTCAGTAGGAACTTTTACAAGCAAGAATGTCCCAGGGAATACGAGATTTGGATGTGATGTATATTTTCTTTGCCATAAGATGTACTTGCTTCAACATCAATCGGTTTCTCTTTAATTTGCTGACGAAGAGATATTGCCATTAAATCTTCATCATCCGAGGAAGATGAGCTGTATATACATTTATGAAAGACTTCTCTCTCTTTTGAATTTTTTGGAAGACCATCAGCCTTTTGTTGCAATTGATTAGTCAATACTTCACTATATATAAGTCGTTTGCGTACTTCAGGAGGTACTTGAATATCTTTAAGTAAGGCATCAACTTTTCTTACGGGACTTGGTATAGTTTTCTTTTTTGCATCTATTCTTTGTAGTTTTTTCTTCAAAGATTGAATTTTTCGCTTCATTTCAACTATAGTTTTTTCCTGCTTTTTAATTTTTCTGTATGCTTTCGCCCTATCTTTTCGTACGGTTTTTCTACCTACTTGTCTTCTCTCTGAAGGTACTGCGATTAAGTCGTCATCTGATTGTGGCGGCGTATTACTTATTATATTATTTGCTAAACCTTTTTTCTTTACCCTGTATTTTTTTGATGCATTTTTCCAACATTTTCTTTGCTTTCGCCTCTCTCGTTCGGTCATATCAGCAACTCTCTTCACTTTCTTTTCTGCCTTTTTCTTTTTATAATATTCCCTGTCCTTCGCTCTTTTAATTTCTCTCTGTTCTTCAGACATCTTATCCAAAAACTTTCTTTTTCTAGCATTTGCTTTTTCTCTTTGGCGCAGATAAGCTGCACTATCCTTTTTAAGCTTTTTTTTAGTCTTTTTCTTATTTTTTTCTCTATCAGGAGTCTCCATATAGCTGTTAATAAAAAACGACAAAATTGTAAAATAAATTATTGAAAAATTGTAAGTTCATCGCCTTTGAAATCATCAAATCATCATTCCGAGAACGCAACCATCATTTCGGGAACGTGTTGTCATGCCCGGGAACGTTTCCGAAATGACCGTTCACGGAATGACGATTTTAAATAAACGCGCGCTTTTGTTATACGGCGGCCATCTTAAATGAGGCCTGAGTTTGTCTATAGTAAAATATTTGAGGTTACTTTTGTGCCGTAAAACAACTTTCATCATTAACTAATAGTAATAAACATGTTCCCGAATTGACGGACTATTAATGTACGCTCTAAGAATAATGAGTTAAAAGGTATTTACCACTTATTTATAATTTATTTGACGAGAAATACACTGACTGCCGGTTTTGTTATTGTGTTCATCCTGTACTGACGTTTGACTACCTATGGCTGCGTTCACTTAAAATGATTTTTGTTCGATTATAGATGTGTTCACTGAAATGACTGGTGCGCCAGTGGACAAACTATTTTTGCATTTTTATAATTAAAAATAAATATCTTTTTAGTATATTTTTTGAAAATGAAATTTTGCATAAATATTACGACATTATAAGTAATTACAGGTGTTAAACAGCTCAAATTTTTCATAAATATTTTGAACTTTTTGTTGAAGATCGTACAATAAGACACGTTCCCGAGTTGACTTTCTATGCATGTATATTGATATATTTTAAAAATTAATTTATTAATGGAGTGTATTGTTTGATGTACACTCAAAACAAGTTAGTTTTAGTATTTTAGTGTTTTTATTATCTAAATAAACTTAAGATTTAAGACGTAATTTGCTGGCAAAGCTAATTCTGCACCTTGGTGATTTTGAGCCACGTACATTAATAGTAGTCCACTTAGTAAAAAAATAATTGAGGCATTCTCGTCTCGCACTATTTGATTTTTGGCCATTTCGCGCTCAAACGCGGCCGGACGGTTGTCGAGCGTTGCAGCTTGCACGATATTTATTTTATAAATACGTAAATCGTAAAAGAGTATAAGTAAAAAGAGTTATAACGGAGGTTCCGTTATAACTCCGCAAAAATTGTGCCGAGTCGGAGGCGGAAGCGAAGATACGATTTCTTGCGGAATTTCCGCAGTAACGGAAGCGAAGGCGAAGCTCCGTTACAACCCTAGTATGTATTATCTGTTTAAATAACAACAGTCGCACAGGTACGCTTGCCGCGGTTGGTGAGTGGATAGGTGACCTACTTTACATACTGAATAACTTCGTAGAAGTCTAAAAGGCTGATCACCAGTTTTACAAATTGCATCGTATTACCCAGTAAATGTGGTTATGGTTTGAGGTCAGACGGATAGTCGTTCCCTTTAATACTGGCATAAAATACCGGTATAGCTAAACCCTGTTAAGTCTGAAAGCAGATTCCAAGATAGTTAGTAAAAAGCTCAGCAAATGATGACGTATACGTAATCATGACGACATTTAAAATTATGAATTCCAGCATTACAAGTCGTGGTGGCCTAGTGGTTAAAACACCAGCCTCTTAAGTATGAGTGTGCGGATTAGATTCCAGGTCAGGCAAGTACCAATGTAACATTTGTACTGTAACTACCAAAGTAAGTTATGTACATGTACTTTCTAAGTTTATCTTGGACACCAATGACTGCTTAAAAGGTGAAGGAAAACATCTTGAGGAAACCTGGACTTTTAAGTCTGAAATCGCCAACCCGCATTGAGCAAGCGTGGTGATTACGCTCAATCCTTCCCAGTATGAGAGGAGACGTGTGCCCATCAGTGGGATGATAAAAAGGGTTGATGATGAAACTTGTTTTTATTGGTGTAGATACAAAAGGGCGTGTCAGACTTTTACTGACTAAAACCCACCCGTGTTCCTTCACTTGCCTGTGCGCCATAGCCAAGGTTTCTCTTTCAACCAACCCGCAACTCTGATTCAGGTATCGGTCTTTGTGAACCCCGTCACGATGTGGAGGTGGCAGCTTGCCATGCGCTCTCGCTCCGGGCCATGGCCAGACCAGGGCCGAACGCGAGAGATCGCCACCGATCGCCGCCACGAGGGCACGGCGGTGCTCCCCCCAAGCCGGGCAGATCTCTACCGTATACTCCACCGAGCCCTCAGGGTGATCCCCAAAGTGGTGACATCCTGGCGTTTCCTCCCGCCTTATCCGGAACAGGAACCTTCCGAGCAGTATAACCTGATTTCTCATTGTGCATGAAACTACTACAGATTGTCAAATTTCATTGATAGATTTTTAACTTTATTACTAATACATTAGGTTTAAGGTTGATTGGAAAATTTGGCAGTTTCAGATAGTTTGATGTTAGTTGTTGGTTAGATGATAGTTAGATGTTAGTGCTGGCGAGTACAAAAAGCCAATGTACAATGCGAGGTCACAGCAAACTGGAAATGTATAACTTGATAACTAAGCATCATCATCATCTCAGCGTTAATCCCAGTCGCATTCGAAGCTTTTTTCAGCTTTGGGAGTCTGGGGTCCGCTTTACCAGTCTAACTTGATTTTGGCTAAATTCGATATTTGTCGTGATGCGACTGCTGCCTGACCTCCACAACCTTAAGGCGATATCGCAGCCTTGCAGATAGACCAATTGCTGAACTTTTGAGGGCTCCAATAACCTGTAACGGATGTAAATAGATGTTCTTATGGCAACCGGGACAACAGCAACAGCTTAACGTGCTTTCCGAGGCTGAAGATCAAACCAGTGCAAACATTCATATTCATGCATTGAAATATTTGCACTGCGCGGTGATCGAACCCGCGCCACCTTGCGCAGCGGCCGCGTCCTAACGCTAAGCCACGGAGGCTGTCCTAAAGAATACGTGTAATAAAGAATAATATATTCATTTGATTTTATTTACTAATAAAATAATAATATCCAAGCAAGTCATCTTGCTAAAAAGGGCTGCTGTCAAGAAAGTATCAACGTGTCATAAAGTTTGATAAAATAACTTAAAATTTATAAAGAACTAGCTTTCTGCCCGCGTGGAGTTCGGTTATATCGCGCTTTTTAGATTTCCCTCGGGAACATCAAATTTTTCCGGGATAAAAGGTAGCCAGCCTATATTCTTTCTCAGGGTCTAAAGATTGTCTGCGCCAAATTTCATCAAAATCGGTTGAGAGGTTTAAGCGGGAAAGCGTAACAGACAGACAGACAGACAGAGTTACTTTAGCATTTATAATATTAGTATAGATAATGTATTAATTTTATTTCTATTAATATTATATTAGGATTTTATTAAAGCAAGTCACCTTGCTTAAAATAACTTATGTCTAGAAAGTAGCTACTTACGTATCTAATGCAATTTCGTAAATATTACACATTTTTTAGATATCGCTACATCATAGAATATTTTAAACATATACTTAATAGTATAACTTGTTAACTATGTCCTCATTTTATGTCCGTTTATTTTACTGTCCACTTCAATTTATGATTATAGGAATCGTAAAGTTTATGAGAAGTATACATATTTCTGTGTGGCTGCCATGACTTTTCATTACGAAGACTCGATCATCGATATCGAGCGCGTTTGACTCATCGATTGGCCCGCTTCAAGGTTGTAAGAACTCTCAACCATTAAAAGTGCGCCAAACGCCGTCGATGCGTATGATCGAGTCTCGTAATGAAAAGTCATGGTAGCTACACTGTAGTCTTGTACAGAGGATAGCACTTCAAACTACCACAATCAGTCAGATTTACTTATTCGATTTTCAACTTTTTTTTTTTTTATAAACAACGTGTAACATAAAGGGTATATACATAAGAAAGGCATGGCATCTTTACATGATATCAAACGAAATTTGAAGGGTTTTTTAATCCTATCTCTTTATGTTAGGAAGTTATGAGGAAAAACACCGCCTGAGATAGGCTACTGTCATACTAGTCGCACAGAGATATTGACGACATTTATCGGATTTTGGCAAGTAACGTGACGGGTAACGAGTAGTTATTAACGTATGTAGTGTGCTGCCACGTTTGTTATGATTTTATTTTAAGAAACACACGAAACCGAAAATTTGGTACCAATTTTTTGAGTATTTTATTTTGAGTTGAAACCCTTTCGATATCGTTTGATATCATCTAAAGATGCCATGCCCTTGGTATGTATATACCCTTTTTGTTACACGTTGTATATTATAAACAAGCGCTTGACCGCAATCCTGCCTGACGCAATCGTTGATGGTAAAGCGCACTAGTTTATTAAGAGCCTATTCACTCTAGCCTTGAAGACACTCAATTTGTAGTCCGACGGAAACACCGCCGCCGGCAAATTGTTCCAGTCCCTCGATGTACGCGGTATAAAGGAGGAGGCGAAACGCTTCATCCGGATCGTAGTGGTGTTAACAACTTTATCTCTAAAGCAAGGATTGGGAGTATCTGACAGTTTGGTAGCTTGACCTGCTGCCGTCTGTATCTGCACTTGGTATAAATTGTCGGCATTGAAATGAGCCAGCTTGAGGGACCGGGGGCTTGGTTCGTTGGTTGGGTCTGTTTTCTATTAATTCGATGCAATAGTGGACATGGACAGAGCCTGCGTGGCCTCCGGGTACGCGTTATAAATGCTGATAACAGCTTGGAGATTACCATCGTTCCTGGCGTTCCTGGCGGCGGTCATAGAAAGCAATATTTTTCTTAGGTTATATACATTAGGCGGTAACGAAACCATAGCGCGATCTAACTCGACGCAAACGCCATCTATCGAGGTTGAGGTCAATCAACAAAAATAAAACTTATTGAATATAACAACATTCTTTTTCGCACTACGATTTCGTTACCCAAACAGAAGAAGAAGAATATATACCACATGGAAATGGTTATATGTCTGTAAACACACCCACGATACAGGATAAATTCCAGGGCAACGTTTAAAAAAGTAACATGAAAAAAAAAATACCTATTTTTCTGTTATATGCTTTAAGAAATACTTGTTCTTTTGTTTTAGTATTAATAATACGTAAAAATAGTAATACCAGTGTATGTCAAACGTTATTTGAAATCATAATAATACTGTGTTGATAATAGGTATTGGGGGCCCACTTGACTCATTATGAATTGGCCAGAAAGTGACACAAAAAAGTGATGTGGATATACATATACATATACAGAAGAGACTATTGCTCTGCAGTGAAACAAGCAAAATAGTCCTACAGACATGTTACGGTTACGGCGGCAAATATTACGCTGAGTAGATATTACAGTGCTCAACAATCACAATAGTTATTCAAAACATGCACTTGTGCTGCTGAGTTTGTACCGCCACTTTGTCCCAGGGAAAGCACTAAGAAGTGGCGAAGGACGGGTGTTTTGGGGGACTTTCTCATGTAATACGTTAACGTTCCTTTAAGTGCTGATTCTCAGCTTGGTGGTAGGCCATAACAGCGGACCAGACAAAGTCTTGCCGCCAAGCGATTCGTCGTGTTCCGGCATGATGTCTGGTGAAGCCGTACGGAGGACGGGTCTGAGCATTTGTGGTACGATGCGCCTAATGCTGTTGGAGCTTGGTCGTGGAGGGTCTCCAGATTAATCTCCCTCTGGCGCACTAAGTTTTTTAAGTGAATAGGCTTAATAAACTAGCGCGCTTTACCATCAATGATAGCATCACTGCTTATCGTCAGGCGGGATTACAGTCAAGCACTACTTTAAAATTATTTAAAAAAAATTATGTGATGAAATAACTTTTTCATTTTGATCTGCTCGCACTCCAAATGGGATAGTTAGCACATAACATAATCCACCTATGTATAAAGTTCCCACTTCTGGGACTCAGGCCTCCTCTCGGTGAGAGGGAGTGGGCCGTAATCTACTACGCGGGCCCAGTGCGGGTTTGTAGATGTCAAATGTCTGCGAAGTTTTGTCTCTAAGATACTCCAGTTTCCTCACTATGTTTTCCTTCTCCACTAAATCACCGCCTCTCAAGTAAGAGTGTTTGGGTTCGATTCCAGGTCATGCAAGTACCAATGTAACTTTTATAAATTACTAGCTGCGTTTCGCGGTATCACCCGCGTAGGTTTCGATATGTTGTTTTTTATATGCTCCGCTCCTATTGGTCGCAGCGTGATGTTATATAGCCTAATGCCTTCCTGGATTAATGGGCTATCCAACGCAAAAAGATTTTTCTAATCGGACCTGTAGTTCCTGAGATTAGCGCGTTCAACCAAACAAACAAACTCTTCAGCTTTATATATTAGAATAGATATGTACTTTCTAAGTATATCTTGGACACCAATGACTGATTAAAAGGTGAAGGAAAACATCTTTAGGAAACCTGGACTTTAAGTCTGAAATGGCCAACCCGCATTGAGCAAGGGTGGTGATTACGCTCAATCCTTTGTATGAGAGGAGACTTGTGCCCAGCAGTGGGACGATAAAAAGGTTGTTGATGATGATGATGAAAGTGCCTGTTGGGGTTCGGACTTACGAACCTACGAACTTATAAGTCGCGGTCAATACCACTAGGCCACCTCTGTTCTCAGGCCACCGCTGCTCTCAGACAGTTATCAAATAAAATAAATGCTTTAGAAAGCAATGTTACGGAGTAAAATTGTGTATAACTCACCTGGACAGCGTTAGGTCACAACTTGCAATGCTTCTCCACCTCCATGTAACATACGGGCCGTACGGCTTCCTAGCGCGTGACTACACGTAATACAATTTGCTTGGACCAATAGAGTTCCTTTTAATTTATCGATATTCTTTAGTAGTGTTTTCTTTACGAGTTATTTTAAACTGGTTTGTATTGTTACGGGCTAGGGGTACTTAAACGCCGGTTAAGGATTACGAAGTTTATTGGCAACGAAGGTACAGTCGATTGTAGGCAATGACAAGTAGAATGTCGCTGACGTTGCACCGAAGTCTTCCCTCTATGTCCACGAAGTCCGTGTTGTAAACACAGAATAACACTACAGATGTTACTTCACGTAGTACTCGAAGTTCTCGTTATAATTGTCGCAGTAGGTCTTCTTTAAGATCGCTTCTTAACTGTCGCTTGTTCTCGTATCGCTAGTCGAGTTCAGACTGACTCTGCGCCGGCGTCACGGCGCTATATATAGGCCAGCTGATCGAACATCCCAGATTCCTCTAGACGTAATAATAATAGCCCATTACTGCGTTTTATTATTGTACCTAGAAAATGTCTAGATCTGGGGAAATAGGGCTTAAAAGTGACACACTGCATGTCACGCGATATTGAACTTTATGCCATCGACATAAGGTCCATTCGTAAAATTGCCCCCTTCCTAGTCATGCTCGTCCCGAGCATGATTTGATCCATAATAGCGAGCTAGGCGGTCTACGTGTACGATTTTCAGCTTCCCTCTAGGTCCTTTCTTTATCCGGTAGGTGACATCGTTTATCCTGGTTACTATCGTGTACGGACCCTCCCATTTGGCTTGAAATTTCGGACTCTTTCCTTTTCTCCTTATGGGATTATGTAACCATACTAAAGTTCCCTCTTCAAATCCGGGTACGTTAGCTTTGCGGTCGTATCGGATCTTCATTTTCTCGCTGGTTTTGAGACCGCTCTCTCTCACTAACTCATGTATTCCATCTAGTTTACGCTGTAGGTCGGCCACATAGTCGACGGCTACGATGGGAATATCGGGGGGTGTTCCGGTTAGTGCATCTATGGGTAGTCTAATTTCTCGGCCGAAGTTGACTTTCGCCGGTGTGCAATTTGTGCTATCATGTGTTGCAGAGCGGTATGACATTAGGAAGAGTGGAATGTATTGGTCCCAATCCCTCTGGTGTTCTTCCACTACTTTGGCCAAATGATTCTCTAGCGTCTGGTTGAATCTTTCGACCATTCCATCTGACTGAGGGTGATATGGTGTTGTACGAGTCTTATGTATCCCGAGTAGTTGGCAAACCTCTTGAAATAGTGAAGACTCAAAGTTTCTACCCTGGTCAGAGTGTAACTCCAAGGGAACGCCAAATCGACAGAACACCGCGTGAACTAGCTTTTTGGCGACTGTATGAGCTTCTTGGTTAGGTACTGCAAAAGCTTCTGGCCATTTGCTGAAATAGTCTTGCATGACGATGATATACCTATTCCCTTCTTCAGTAACAGGGAATGGCCCAGCTATATCCACAGCAACTCTTTCCCATGGTGCACCAACATTGTACACTTTCAGCAGACCTCTGGCTCTCGTTTGCGGCCTCTTTACTGAGGAGCAAGCTACGCATTTTCTACACCAGTCCTCTACGTCTTCGCGGCAATGCACCCAATAGAATCTTTTCCTCACCTTCTCCAGGCTTTTCTTAACTCCTAGATGTCCTCCGGATACTCCGTCGTGCACCTGTCTTAGCACTGACGCGACTTTATCGCAGGGGACAACTATCTGCAAGGTGACCTCCTGTCCACTGGGTGATTCCCATTACCTCTTGAGAACTCCATTATCAATTATCAGGCTGTCCCACTGAGCACAGTAACTTTTTACTGTTGGGCTAAGCGCTGATATTTCACTCCAAGCGGGCCTCTGGCCACGTTGTTTCCATTCGATTACTGTCTTCAGATCACTATCTTCCTTCTGTACGTCTTCCAATGATTGATTATCCCAGTCTTCATCCAAAGTGTTCACCTGGATAATCCGCAAGTTCTCTGTCTTTTCCTGTTCGCTTTCTTCACCTCGGTCCTTACTCCCTGAAGTTAGCTGGCGGCGGCGGTCCTTTTGCCTTGCCTTTTTCTCGAGACGCTTCTTCTTACGCGCCTCGTCCTCGACTTCCTTGTCCCGCCTTGCGTCTGCCTCACTCCACGACCTTCCGCGCGACTGCTCGCGCTCTTGTTCTCGCTTGCCGGAACATTCGCGTTCCCGGTCTCGGTCTCGCTCCAGGTCCTTGACGCGTTCCCGCTCTCGTTCAGCGGGTCGCTCGCGGTGCCCGCTCCGGACTCGCTCGCACGGGCGCTCGAGCTGGACCTTCGCATCGCGCTTGCGCCACGCCATCACCGGCACCTCCTCACGTGACCAAGAAGTTCTTCTTCCCTTGGCCTTCCTGGGACAATCAATTCGAATGTGCCCCTTTTCGCCGCACTCATAGCAAGTTGGTCTTCGTCGGGCTTTTATTTGTGCGGTCACTTCTCGAATACGGTCGTGTTGTGGGCCATCTTGACGTACTGCTTCCACCTCCAGAGCATGCGTCAAAGCTGCCTTCAGGGTCTGATGGTGACCCAGACGTACTGCAGCCCTGACTTCTGCATCTCGAATCCCATGAGTAAAGACTCGTAGAGTAGTAGCGCCAATCAATCCCGGTGTTGATGCATACCCCTTCCGAACCATACGTTCTATTTCCGCGGCCCATTGTTGCAAACCCTCGCCGCTCTTCTATGTGCGTTCGCGGAGTTGAGCCCTGTAGACATGTTCCAGGTGTTTCTCTCCATATCTAGTCTCCAACGCTTCTAACATACAGGCTAGGGTATTGCAATCGCCGGAAATATTCTCGAGGATTCGTACAGCATCACCACGCAAAGCAAGCATAAGGGCCGTTAGAGCTTGATCGTCGTCCCAGTTGTTGCCTTTTGCGACCTTTTCAAATTGAAGACGGAAGGCCACCCATGATGTTGTTCCGTCAAAATGAGGTACTTGGAAAGTCGGCAAAGCACCTTTGATACCTCCTTTCTGCACCGTTTTATGGAGAAACTATATTTCTTTCTCACACTCCATGATGGTATTGTTTAGTTTCTCCATACGCGCATCTTATTTGTCTATACGCATGTCTTGCTGGTCCATACGGGCATCTTGTTGTGCTGTTTTTATTTTAGGCTCATTAACCTCTTCTTTGGTTTCTTTCCACTGTTCATTTAGTTCTAATACTAGTTGCTGGGATTTTGCCTGGGATTCATCTATTTTTGCTTGGATTTCCACCTGGGATTGTTTTATTTGTGCCTGGGTTGCTGCCTGGGATTGTTCTATACTCAGCTTTATTTGCGCCGTCAAGTGAGCCAGTAACGCAGAAAAATCGGATCCGCTGGCTCCAGGAATAGTGGTGGTAATAGGCGCACTCACATTTGTCGGTGTTACAGCGGCCGCATCTGTTTCAGATGCAGGGGCACCAAGCGATTCTTCCTCTTGACGAGCCAAATCCATCGCTGCTTGTCGTCGCGTGCGAACTCTTTCGTCTTCCCTTGGCGTGACCGGCATACCGCTTCTGACACCAATTGTTACGGGCTAGGGGTACTTAAACGCCGGTTAAGGGTTACGAAGTTTATTGGCAACGAAGGTACAGTCGATTGTAGGCAATGACAAGTAGAATGTCGCTGACGTTGCACCGAAGTCTTCCCTCTATGTCCACGAAGTCCGTGTTGTAAACACAGAATAACACTACAGATGTTACTTCACGTAGTACTCGAAGTTCTCGTTATAATTGTCGCAGTAGGTCTTCTTTAAGATCGCTTCTTAACTGTCGCTTGTTCTCGTATCGCTAGTCGAGTTCAGACTGACTCTGCGCCGGCGTCACGGCGCTATATATAGGCCAGCTGATCGAACATTCCAGATTCCTCTAGACGTAATAATAATAGCGCATTACTTCAAGGACAACAAAATAAGTACCTACGGTAATTCCCGGAAACGGGTTTCTGGAAATTTCGATGTCGACACTTTGTTGACAAAACTGTTGAGACCTGTACCATTCGATAGGCCGTCCTAAGTCTAGCAATGCGTTTTATTATTGTACCTAGAAAATGTCTAGATCTGGGGAAATAGGGTTTAAAAGTGACACACTGCATGTCACGCGATATTGAACTTTATACCATCGACATAAGGTCCATTCGTAACAGTATATTCTTCGATTTTTACATAAGGTATCCTACTTTTTTTATAAATGCGAAAGTTTGTGAGGATGTAAAGGTGTATCTGACATCGACGCACAAACGAGTACCATGGATCCAGTACATGATTCTAAGCCCCCCAGTGGTGGAATATTTCGTTTCCTGATTTAAAAGAAATGCAGTTTTTTCACTTTAGACCGTTCACAATTATTATATTTTTATAACCCAATAAGATTTAAAAGTAAAAATTAATTAATTCGCAAATTACACAAAAAATCGCAATGTCCATAACTCGAAAAACTATCCTATCAGATGATTTAATAGAGTTCATATCAGGGGTCAACGTCATACCCACAAACATGCGCAGCGGCACGCTTGCAACGTTCAAAAGCCGAGCCGAACTTTTTTAAACACTGTGATTTCTGTAACTGCTCATTAACGACATAATGAAATGAACTGAAATCGTTTATTAAGCAAGTAGGATTACTGATCACTTTTACACGTCATGTGATAACATGACATAATAATAATAAATTTGTCGTGAAGTTTGATTAACGATGTCAGATACCCCCTGTATGTACGGATACATGGATGTTTGTTACTCTTTCACGCAAAACTACGGAACGAATTTGCATAAAATTTAGGATACAGATACTTTATAGCCAAGAATAATAGTACAGTGGATACTTTTATAGCGATATTCTCATGAGATCACAACTTAGGCGGTTGAAACCGTGGGATGCAGCTAGTATCCCATACCTCTAGTCTATGAATGAGACTAACCATAACCAAAGAATTAATTGGCATGATCTCGGTCAACAACATGAACCATAAATTGTATCTGAAATTATATGATATAAGTTACAAGGGAAAAACACGTTAAATATTACAACATATTCTAGAAATTAGATACTGTATTACTAAAGTATTAAACTATATTCGTGCCAAATTTCATCCATATCCGTTCAGCCGTTTTGTCGATAATCAGGAACGCATATTGAGACAAATAGACAGACGCCTCTGAGTCATTTGTTTGTTTGTCAGTACATTAATAATATAACAATGGTTAATATAATCAAATGCAATCAAACCTATTCGCAAATACGCTCAGGAGCTGTTGGAGGTGATCCGGAGCCGGCGCCCCGAGACGCGCACCGCTTTCGCATCGTCGTGTAAAAACAGTCGACACGGGCATAGGCAAACATTCCCGAGGCGCTGCAGTGCCGGGGCAGCCCCAACAACACCCTGAACGCATTATTATACTGTACACGGAGAGCGTTGTACTGCTTCTGGGTATATGACACGCATAGGCCCGCCGCATACAGGGACATTCAAACTACCATCAGGCGGGATTACGGTCAAGCAGATCCCGTCTGATGGTAAGCAGTGATGCATTCGTTGAAGGTAAGGGGCACTAGTTTGTTAAGAGCCTATTCACTCTAGCCTTGAAGACACTTAAATTGTAGTCAGATGGAAACACCGCCGCTAGCAAATTGTTCCAGTCCCTCGATGCATGCGGTATAAAAGACGAGGCGAAACGCTTCGTCCGAGTCGTAGTAGTGTCAATAACGTAAGGATGGATACTCTTGCGACGGGTCCTCCGATGATGGAACGGAGATGGGGTAATTAAGTCAATTCCCTCGCACACTCTCCAAAATGCATGCTATATAACATCCACAGGCTGGCTACTCTTCGCCTGTGCTCCAGGTTTTGGAGACCTCCAACTACAATCGTTATATTTTAGAAAATATACACTAAAAAAAACCTAACAAAGTATACACTAAAACGTTTCTCTATCTATTGCTGAAATAACATGAAAATCGGTGAAGTCGTTTTTGAGTTATCGGGAAGAAACAGACATGTCCATGTTTCGTAATATGTAGAAATGGAAGTAGATATGCCTTCTTTTGTAGCGATATGTACATATGTCATCATCATCTCAGCGTTAATCTCAGTCGCACCCGAAGCTTTTTCAGCTTTGGAGTCTGGGGTCCGCTTTACAAGTCTAACTGCTGATTTTGGCTAAACTTCGATATTTTTACCGATATGTACATATGTATGTACAAATAAAAAATATTAAACAAAAGCACCACGTTACTGAATTAGTAAATAATTAATACATTTCAGTGTTTTTAGAAGTTCCTCAACCTCAAATTTTGCAATGCCTGAAAAAGGCCGCTAAGTTGGAAGGACTAATTGTTATATACAGTATGTTAAATAACAGAGGGCGTTCCCTTAAACTCGTTAATATATATCATTAATAGATTAAAATAAAAATATCAGCATAGAAAAATAAGCATAAAATAATCCGAATAAGAAATTATATTTGAAAATAAATTTGAAACCTCCTGTTTTAAATCAAAATAGTAGCGCGGAATAGTATCTACCTAACGTTGCATTGCCCAACACACATCAACCAACACACATCAATCAATTAGATCTTAGATCGCCGCTGCATACGCGGCTCGTCATTCATAAATAAATTGCGGCGTTGCCGTCTTTCATGTTCGCGTGTAAAGTGTGTTTCTTTTACATGTCAATTTAAAATTTTTATTGAATATTTTCATATTGAAAAAATTTTAAAACATTTTGTTTTCGAATGGAAATATTTTTTTTAGCATGTATGTATGCTATACTATTTCGGGTTAACGGGCACGTCCTCTGTTAGTTAACACACTGTATATAAGACCACTAATGTACACTTAGTAAGCAAATAAATACATTGACATTGACAACTAATATATGTATATACGTACATATATGTGTATTACGATATCAGGACACATGTTAAAAGATATGGATTCATACTTTCTTTGACCCAAGGCTTTTATTTGCGCCATCCTTAAATTTGCTAATGCACTAGGTAGCCTAGACTTGCCCTATGCGTACCAAATCGATAACATAATTGTGTAAACAAATGTCTCTTAGTATCTATTGAGATCTAGGGCGCTAATAGTTCAGGGTTTCGAGGATAGGTCACAATCATCATCTTTGGCGAGTTGAACTTATTATTGGTCATAATTCTCTGTTTATTACCATTCATTACTGTAGTTATTTGGTCCAGAATTTTTGTGTCAAGACAATTGATATTTCTCTCCAACAGTACTTGATCTAGTGTTTTTCCTTTCAAGTATTTTTGCTGCAGTTACAATATATGTCGTTGTATCTATAAATCTAGGAACCGTTTTTATATCTGCCTCGTTATTATTATTGGTCTGATCATCTGCTAAAGGCCTTCATTATTTTATCTGCATATGGATTTGCTGTACTAGTTTAAGATATTATATGTTTTCGAGTGCTGACCATTTAGAATTGATGCCGTAGATATCATCTATGGACATTAACTCAACATTACCTGTTTCTTCAAGCTCAAAGGTAATGAAAACAGGGTCTGGGTAGTCATCAATTATAGGACTGTGTAAATAATTGTAGGCTGTTTCATTATGCGTGTTTTATTTGCTGTCACTATGTAACATTACTTTAGTTTTGTCATAATTTTCAGTCCATCGACCATTCTATACATAATACCGTAATCGCTTTCAATGATTTCGAAACTTTTATTGCCCATTATATGGATACTATGTATTGGATATATTTTTATGATCTCCTACATAAGTTAATTGGAATGAAATAAACAACATTGGAGTGTGTAACTAAAAATATTGTCGTTATTTAATTTACTACGGTAAGAACACATTTTTACAGAATGTTATTTTCTAAACAATATCTACATAAAATTGTACAAGTATGTGAAAACTTATCAAATACTTTTTTAATTTACAATTAACAGAGAAAAATCAATATTCAAGTTCAACAAGATTAAGTTAAGCTTTATTTACCATTAAATCTTAAAACTAGTTACTATTTACATTTTTTTTTTCTTAGCAACGTCATGTTTTTTACAAATTAATATTTCGAATCGGTTTTTGATGTTTCTTAGATATACCCCGCTAAGTTATTATATATTTTTCTTCATCATTAAATATATCATGAAAAATCTATAAATATTATTACTTGAGGCAAAATTTACGCCCTTGTTTATTTTTTTTAATTGACAAAATTATCTTGATTCTATTTTGTCAAAAATAGAATCAAGATAATTTTACGTAAATTTACGTGCTAGGGGAAATTTTCCCAGAGTCATCTCGGAAAATTTCCCCTAGCACGTAAATTTTTGGTAGTAATATCTAAGAAACACGAAAAGTACGTATTAAGTAATTTACCTACTTGCATTGATATTTAATATTTTAAGGCAATTCCGACTTTCGCCGACATAATATCACAACGATCCTATACTACAAGTGGTTTCGAAGAAAATATTTATAAAAATACAATTTGTTCCAGTTACGTATAGATTAGGCAGCGGTTTTGTGGACGATTTTTATTGTCATGCATCGTTGACTTAATTCTAATTTTTATTTACAAAGTATTGAAACACACGAATGTACTGGAGTTTTAGTAGAACCAAAATTACGCTGTGTAAAAGCTATGCGTAATCATCTCATTACAGACAATTATAATTTAGACGGTAATTACAAGAAAGTACTTATTGTTATTACTTTAAAAGAGGTAAGTAATTAACATTTCAATACATTCGAGTCTCCAAATACTAAAGATTTTAATATGGAAAACGCAATGGAAGACAGCGTTCTCAACGTGCCTACTTAAGACCAAACAGACAATTATCACATAGAATAAACCTAAACGATTCCTTGAAATCACAATCCTTAAAATTAAATTGTTCCCCAATTAATAATTACGTCAATATCGACGTCAAATATAACACGAAAAAACGATAAAAATCAGGTATAATAGGTAACGTTCGAAAGAGACATTAAAGCAACTCGACAATTTCATAGTTTACTCTATGTTTTGAACAACTTGTTGGTAACTTTAGTTTTGTTGAAGTAATTATAAACAACAATAATTGCATTGACAAGTATCCGCATGAATGGCAATACAAAATATAAATGGAATTCCAAATATAAGTACGTATAAACGGATTGTACAAAATGAGTATTTCAGAACATATTCTCCAATTGAGTACAGTATAGAACTGGCGTATTGAAATACAATTTTATAAGAATTGAGGCGCACAGTACAATACATTGATGAATAAAAAAACTTTTGGCATCGTTCTGACGAAACAATCGATCGCTAATTTTGTATACTTTGTATAATAGAAGCCTTAATTAAGTTGAACATCCAGCCTTCACTACAATAATAGCTTTAATATAACTGGCCACAGTAATGTGTTCGATAAAAAGCAACATCGAAAATAAGTTTCGAAGATTTTTAATAAAGCTAAAGTACTAGTTGATAAAAATATTCATTTGAAAATAATGCCTGGTAAGCTTCGTATTAACACTAAAGTAAATTAATCCAAAAATAAGAACAAATTCAAACTTCATAAAGTTCGCAACGGAATTACAGAAGTGGTTACGGAAAATTTAAAGTTAGTAACTACAGATGAGATTATTGAATTGGTACCTACATACGTTAAGTTTAACAAAATCAAAATCATTTCAGGTCCCTTTAATTTCTCTTAATTGTACACCAAAACGTTTTCATTGCTTTACAAATCTTTGGTGCTTATCCACATTGCAAAAATCGGCACGAACGATTGGAAGGATGTGCATACTATAAATTATATTATTACGAACACATTTTTTTTCTAGAAGTTACATAAAATGATAAAACCTAATATTGAGATTGTAAATGTCGTAAAAAGCTGCGAAATGTTAAGTCAGATGATTTGGAACAAAGTGGTCACCAGTGACCCTGGAAATACAGTAAACGGAGTTTTTATTGATAAAATTAAAAGTTATGGTATTGCAGCAGTAAATACTTTGCTAGGAGCACCAAGTTCTGGTGTAATGGAATTGGTGCCAATCATAATGGAATAAACTTACAACTGTGATATTTCTATGTTCCAATTCTGACTAGATCTATTGACAGCATACTTTTTGTTAAGTATACAGTCAATACGAACCTATGTTAACGCCACAGTAGATTCATCAAGATACTGATTTAAATTAGGAGGTAGTTTATGTGACGTCATTTTTTTAGGTCTTAAACATATTTCGCAACTTTTCTCTGACAAACATGTCTATTTTCTATGCTTAAGGAATTAATGTGTCGGTGGCTTTTAATAATATTTACCCTAATGAAATACATCTTTCAAATAAATACTATCTTGGAAGGTGTTGGTCCCGGATTATAATTTTTAAACAAATTATAACAATTTGGACCCATGCGGCAAACATGTGATTTTTCTTTTAAATTAGTCATTTACATCACACTCGCAGTAACTACCTGCGAATGCCTCACTTTGAATATCGCTCTGCGACATCACATGTCCTACAATTAAACACTTAACATTATATCCTTCTAAACACATATCACAATTGAACTCTCACGATGAGAGAAGAAGTTTTTAAAGTCCAAAATAACGCGTGCGCCCGCGTCACATGAGCGGGCGTCATTCGTGTAGGTTTTTACTGAGGAGCAAACTGTTGTGTGGTCCCGACAAGTGCCGAATGAGTTCTGGCAACGCCTCGAACGTGAGCTGACAGAAACAGCAGTTGAACCGTCCGGGCGTGTTGGTCCGTCCGTCGTTCTCGCTAGATGATATCACATTGCGATGCACCGAACATAAATGTTTCAGCAAATGAGCTTTCTGTTTGAACATAGCGACACACAGTCGACACGCGAACGGTTTCTCTCCGGTGTGCACTCGTAAGTGTGTCTTGAGATTCCACGACATACCGAACTGCTTGCCGCAATATTCACAACGATACTCTCGAACTGGTGCTTGTTTACTTGAACCTTGGTCGTGTTCCGTCGCGGGTGCATCGTCTCCACCCATTTGTGGTTGACACAGCCACGGACCCCACGACCCTGCACTTGGAGGTCGGTATTTGAGAACATCTTCGTGCGTCGCTGTTGGGGGAGTGACACTTCTTTCAGGTAAGTACGGCGGCGCCGAAGTGCTCAGCGGGTGTTGTAATACTCCAAGCCGAGCGCTGGCGACTGCAGCGGCACTGCCGGGTCCTTGTGTATACCGCAGATGTGCCATTTCTTCTAAGTAACTCGGGGGGAATGATACAAACGGAGGATTCTGTGAGGGCGAATTGTGGAAGCCAGGTCTTCTCTTTCGATGGGGCGTGACAACGTAGTTTTCGGGAGAGGTTTGCACGAGTGATATTAGGTCTTGGTCAGGTGGTTTAAGATGCGCGTAATCCTCTAATTTGACAGTTCGTAAATCTAGTTCTGGAGGTTCTAGGTAATGCGATTTCCTTTTAGCTCTTTCTATTCCTCGACCTAACCGATCACTTAGCAACTGTCTCCTGTAGTGTGTTTCCTGTGGCGGGTCTTCTTGGCTTGATGATGTTGACCTTCTCCTCGCGATGTTCTGGAATGAACAGAAAAGTAAGCATAAGTATTTTGTTTTGTCCAGCTAAATGAATAGGTAAGTTGTAAGTGGTTTTTGATAGAATTTTATATTTACCTTTGCGGCAACCGTTTCCACATCAACGTCCTGTGAGTCTTCGTGTTCCTGTTCACTGCCTGTGTTTTCCGAATTCCTTGCTAGAGATAAGTTGACCGGGTTTGAAGAGCTTCTTCGTCGTGCAACAAGTCGTCCACAATCCTTAGTCCTGCTTTCTCCGTCTTGTTCCTCATCTTCTCTTTCATCGTTACTACTAGTTGACATATTTTCTTTCTTTATACTCATGTTTTCATCGCCTTTGTCTTTGCTGTACCCCGCACCAGGAGTGACGAGCTCACTCTCCGAATGTGATGATCCTGAAGGTGCATCGTGTTTACTGCTCTCGTTGCTGTTGATGTCTGTTTTTAATGATTTTGATTTTAATCGCTCGCATGATCGGTTCCGTTCTTCTGCCTGTTGTCGTTCTTTTGTTGATTTCCATACGTCCGATTTAATTTCCAATAATTCAAACAACTCTTGCATATCATCTATTTCACCTGACTGTAACAGAAAAGCGGAATAATTTAGTATCCCTGTTAGATTAATGAAATGCTATGTTTTCATGATTAATCGGACTCTGAGGCGTTACTTGAAAACCAATTAATATTATGGTAATACAATAGTGTGTAGTGAATAAATAAATCAGGTTGAATGCTAACCTCTATGTAGGCTTGGCCGCTGTACAAGAATACAAGGAGATGCCTCATGAGAGTGCTGCTGATGCCCGACATGTGAATCGTGACCGGACTCTCGACTGTCGGCGTATCATCTAGTATTTTCCTTGAAAAAAAAAACGTTTATTTAGTTAGCTTTGAGTTTTTCTCAGAAACTCGGATATCTAGCAAATAATCTAAGTTTGAATAAAATATGAGAGTTATAGTTTACAATTGTAATTTCATTCTTATATCCTGGTCTAAAGTCTAGATAAAGCTGTATTTATCTATCTTCCGTGTATATTCATTGCCTTACACCTACAAGATACCGGTTACTTCAGTGTGTTATTGAATTGGCTTACCAATTAACCTTATTAAATAATTAAGATTAGATTACAGTGATGGTCAATTCTAGAACTATTGTGTAGTAGGTTGTGCTCGTATTTAAAATTAATAGTAAATTATGTAATAAAATATTTGAAAGCCCTTGATGTTACATCAATATAATTTCTTCATTTCATTATACATTATGTATTTTATCTAGTAGCAGCTACTTTACTGGAAGCCTACCATAACTTTAATTGATGATATAATCAATATCAACCCTTTAAAAATATACCTGATAAGTGGGCTAGCGGCAGCCATGACGATCCTGTGTGCGGCCAGCGGTACAGCGTCGTCGCAGACCAGAACTAGGTCTGAGTAGCGGGCGCCACGCCACGCCGCCCCTACCTCGTTCAGGATGCAGGCGTGGTGCTTGCCGTACGTCAGAGTCAGCAGGCCCTCGCCCATCATTCCAGCACTGGAACAAATACATATCATAAGCACACGAAAATTCAATCTTGGTTTACTTTACTGGGGAGAAATGCAAGGTAATACAGAGTTATCAAGAAGTTTTTTTTATAAATTATAAGCCTACGCATAATGCCTTCGTTAGGCATTACTACTGGCGCCGATTGTAAAAGGCGCTGGTTTATTAAGAGCCGATTCCCTTAAAAAAAACTATGTGAATAGGAAGACGGCAGTTGAGCGGGGTGATGCAATGTTAAACCCCACAACACGACGAATGATGCTGCGCCAGAGGGAGATTGATCTGGAGACCCTCCACGACCAAACTCCAAACACAACAACATTTGGCGCATCGTAAAAACCAGCTGTTGTCTGAAATATTAAACTACGGAAAATAAACGTAAAGCTCTGAGCTAGCACTAAGCTAGTTGAGATTATATTGAAATAGTATCCGAAGATAATTTTAATACTAATCTTAGTTTAGACCATAAAGTTCTCTAGACTTTTAACTTCCTGTATCGATTAGAATTTGCATAAGGTAGAGAGGTAAAGTAGGAGTTAAGAGAAAGTTACAGCTTGGTAGAACTACGAAATAAATACCTAATAAAGTTTTAATTGCTAGATTAGCGTTAGAGTAAAAACTGAACAATAAACTTATCAATATCATTGAAATATATTATAATAAATCTCGTGTTAAAAACATAAAACCTATCTTGACGATAATCGGACTCCCAGTTTTTATAATTGTGTGAAATTACAGGCGTAACAAATACCTATTGTACTTGAGGAACGTGTAAAGATTTTGAAATCATTACATCTGAGTTTTTGTTTTCAGTCATAGTCATAAGGAAGTGCAGCTATTATAGACGAAAATTGATTGCGGTAAAAACGTGGCAATTAACAGAATTGATTTACAAAATGATCAATTTCGTCGGCCGATGTGTTTCTATGAATAATGTTATCTAATTGGAAGATGAGTTCAATTATTGTTTCGTGATCAGATACGTTGTATAATTCAACACGTAAACAAGTGAAATCATATCGAAATTGAGGCTCTTCATGACGTTTTCGGTTCATTAGCCTTGTTCGATGCCAGACTGAAAAACTACTAGTTTAAAGGAAGACAAGGCTGCAGCTAGCCGACTGTTACGATAACAAATGATTCAATATCATTGCTTGCGAATTTAAAATCGATCTCTACGTTGAAATCCAATATTCACATAGGCCATTTAGATACAGACACAACACAATAGCTTTTAACCAAACAATTCTAGTTTCCCAACCAAATTAAAAAGGTTAAAAGGTGAGAAGAATTTAAATGAACGTGAACAGCTGACGTGTTCTTGGACTGCCAAAAGTAGCAACAGAAGTCCTAGTCGCAGGTGTTAGAAAGCCTGTTGCAATCAAACCTTGGCCCGATAAAGCATCGCAACGTGCTATTAGCGTTGCGATAGAAGCGCAAGATCGTTTAAAAGACGATCAACAGGCGCTTCTTTTGCATTGTGTCGGGGTTTAGCAACAGTGGGGTCACAAGCGGTGGAACAGTATTCATTGTTGTCGGCAACTTCTGCTCTATTGTTGCACTGTTTCGCTCAAAAGTCATATATTTTAATTGTGGTGGTACATAAAAGTGCAATGAGAGACAAGTAAGCGTGTGCGCACACTGCGGAATGTTCTCGCACAAAACGATCTTGATCGTCCGCCATGTCACGACTTCGTAATGATTTTATTTTCAATTGTTTGCTAGTCAGCTTTACGTTTTTATGCGATGCTACAAACCAATCTGATGATGCCAAACATCTGAGCTAATACTGACAAATGTGTGTTGCAATGTTTGTTAGAATTAGCGTATAGGTACACGTAGTAAGACTTTGGTTCAAATATTTGTTATTTCACGGCCAAATTTAACACAATATTTGTATAGAATACTCAAAATCTTATTAACGTTTCCATAATTTACCGTTCCGGGCGATAATTAAGAACTGGATAAAAATTACATGACAAAGAGTTTACATTTCCTTGAGCGCGGGAAACGAGCAGTCATTGAAACGAGAATTAGGTGCTTTGTATCTGTACATGGCCACAAAAAATGAGATATGTATTATGATGAAGACCGTGATGCTAAATTTTCCTTGGGCAATGGGTTGAGTCTGTTTTAATGAGACTAATTGAAGGCCACATAATTAAAGTCAAAAAGATTTGAAAAAATCTGCGTTAGAATTCTGCGCTAAGACATCGTGCTTCTGAATATTCGTCATGAATGTGGAACAAATTGAAGGTAGAAATAACTGGTAATATTATTAGTTTCAGTTTTAACAAACTAATCGATTTTAACTCCTATTGGTGTTTGTATGATGTTTAAATGCAATAAATTATTGAGTAACCTAAAGATTAAGTAAAAATATTTATTACTAATTTTATTTTAACCATATGTATTTTTATCCTCAGTTTAAAATATAAACAGCACTAGAAAAATCCGGCAACCAATAGATAAAACCGGTTAAATTTAAATAACTTACATAACATGTTTCATTATATTATGTTGACGCTATCAGCTGTTTTCCTTCAAGTTCCTGATCTAAATTAATTTTATGTATTAATTGAAGAAACGATTGATGATTACTAAAATGCATTTAATTAAGAAACTGATGAAACCAAACAAAACCCCATACATGACAGTCACGTTGAAATTTTCCTATAAATAAAACATGAATATCTCTTTTCAATATGGGCGTATGTCGAACGTCCTTGGGCGACCGCGGGCGGGACCAAAGGCAATACTAAACTGACTATCTAAATCGTGTATGTACTAAAGTGGATACATAGTGCTATTTTCAGGACTGGAGTCAACGGTGCGCGTCTGGCTCACCCGCTATTGTCCGTGGGTAGCCGGTCGAAACCATGCAGTTCCCATGTTTTGCATCAAATTAGCTATATCTAGGGTTGTCTGCTGAAACCAACTCAAGGCTTTACGAATGGCCGTTAATATTCCTTTGTAAGGTTCGCCTGGATACTTCATTTATTTATTTATTTTCATTTTCAGAGTCGTTGACTTGAAATTTATCTTGTGTAACATTTTATTGTGTATCAATAGTCTTCAGAATTAGGTTAATACGCTCACGAAGGTTAATTTTCCATTCAAAGTTCATTGAATTCATTTACTATTGAAAACTTTTTCTATATCTAATCTATTTCAGGGTTGATTACAAGATTGTATCGATGACTCAAAGAGGCAGCCAATGGCCACTACATAATTAGTTTTCGCTTCATTGCATCAAAGGGAAAATTACTTGACTGTAGATATGATTGTGTGAGTTATATTTTTCATAAAAAAGATGTCTATGTAGTTAGTGTTATATTGATATAGTTGAGATGTAAAATTTATTGTGAGTCAATCATTTTGAGTAGAATTGAGTATTCAAGGTCGAACTGGTACTGTCTAGTTTTTTGTTCGATACTTTAACATATACGTATGGCTTATTTTTGATATTTTATTCAATAGACACGAAGGTAAGGCTGCATTGTAAATTACTGTTTATTCAAATATTTGTTAAACTGTTTGTGAAAATAATATATTAACTATTTTTATAGCTCTATATGTGTATACCTATGCTTATATCTTCCTCCATTTTTTTATTCCGTCTGTAATGCCAACCCTAATTGCAGCAGGTTGTAGTTTCAGTATAATATCTGAATGCTACTGCCACTTCCTCAGATTGTGATCTTTTATCTAAAGAAGTTTTCAAAAGCAAAGGTTTATTAAGTCGTTACTTTTATTTTTCAAGTAGTTTTATCAGTACTTAAATCAAGGTAAATGTTTCGCAGACCTGAAAATTATTTCCATAAATTATTCTGTTTTTAACGAACTTATGTATAAAAAATCTTACACCTTACAATATCTTATAATAACATATAATAATTCTCAAAGTATTGCCCTCTAACACCGGCATTGAGTACTACAACTACTTTTCTTTCCTATCAACTTTCCTGTAGATCACGCTAGATGGCGCTTTCTATAACTTGTTCAGTCGTCCAACAGATGGCACCACATATATCAACGATATTTAAATATATGCAACGAAACTTCATCTAAACGTGAATGAAAGATAAAGCCAACGTTTTTTATGTATGCATGGCCTTTTACAAGCGGCCTTCGTTGAACAAACACTCACTTTCACCAACACTTTTCAGTAAACAAAATTCCGGATATTTAATAATAAACACAATCTCTTTACCTGTTACTTACTCATTTGGGAACAAATGAAGGTAATTCGGTTAAGCAATATAGTTCAAAACATTGTTTTAATTGTATCTCTTTTAAAGCGTAAGGAGTATTTAAATAAATAAAAAAACTCCATTATAAAATTAAACAGTAGTGCGTTAACGATGTAGGAACAGAATGCAGATAATCTTTATCAGCTCTTTATCTTTCGCAAGTTCTAAAAGTTAGTGAAATAGGCCAGTGGGTTAGGCTAGGTTAGTAACCAGTAATTATCGTGCACTATCGCAGTTTCGATTGTAATTTCTGTTCGTATCTGAAATATCTTAGTATTATTGTCTAATTTGGGACACTTATTATACAGTACAAGAAAGGCAAAATAATATTGAAAACCTACGTAATCAGCCTAGATTATTCCCACTGTTGGGATACAGGCCTCCTATCGATGAGAGGGAGTGGGCCGTAATCTACCACGCTGGCCCAGTGTGGGTTCATAGATGTAACATGTTTTCTTTCACCGTTTTGAAAGCAGTGGTGATGAAACAATTTACACGTACAAAGTAAAGCGACTGATGGGGTTCGAACCTACGACCTGCAACTTGTAAATTGCCGCCAATAACACTAGGGTGCCACTGCTCTACTAAATAAAAACCTGACATAACTAAAAATAATAATAATACACCTATATTATAGATTTCTAGAAGTTGTCAGTTTCAAATAATGAAAGTACTTGCATTTAAAAGTAAAACCATGACTACTATGCGTAGGTATACTGAATATATTAACCACGAACCTCAAACTTGAAAAACAACAGTTATTCCCAATCAGGAAGAAAAACGCCACAATACTCGTTTACAATACCAACAACATCTATAAAAATATCTCAATCAGTCCAAGAATCAAGGTTGGTACATAAAAGAAACGCCGGAGATACTTACATAACTTACCCACACTAATTAACCACGGGCCGACCTAGAATGGTCGTCCACATTACGATCTTACTCGATCAGTACTGATTCTTAATGGTTTTTATGACAGTCATGTCACTGTAAAAGGAGGAATAGAACGACATTATTGTAACCCATTAGATACTTACTTATAAATAATTAGTAACTAGTACGATTTACAAAAGTTATGGCGTGTCTGTTATAAGAACACTGTTTTAGAACTTATTAGGGCATAGATTGAGCCGTTCGATATATTTGCAGCTGTAAATTTTATCACTTGCAAGTCGTACAATGTAGCACCTATTATTATTAATTTAACAACTTCGAAGGAAAATGGACGCGGTGCAATGCTTTGTGAAGTTAATTTTTGTTGTGTACTTGTATGTGCAAGCCTGAAATGGATTTAGAATGCATGCAAAATGTAAGTTTAATGAGAGTACAAGGACATTGAAAAGTCAAAATTTACTTGTTTCTGGTTCAAACACAAACGCAACAATGCCTGTCTATTTCGTCAGTTTGTTATCAAATCTTAAAATAAAGTGTAAAGACACATATGTCTTACATTCTGTAAGAAAAGGTTGGAATTATATAAATAGCAGAAAAGGAAGTTCTATTCAATCTGTATCGCAAAAAAATCGGCGAAGCAAATCCGAAGCCCAATAACGAAAGCGATAGAAAATTCGGATGTTAATTAATTGACCATACTATCCGAGCCCGGCCTGTTAACGGTTAGTAAACTGTTTACGAAACATTATTGCAAGCCTAGAAATTGTACAAGACAACCACTATTGGCCTACTGGAGCGTATGATTGAAAAAAGTTCCAACTTTCGCTCTCTATTAGCCAATAATTGAAAGTTACGAAAATGTCTATGTCAAATCAGCTGATTTATGAACTATGCTGATCTGCGATGCAAAATTTTGTAATTTGGAATGTAAATCTGACACTAATATAGTTAACGAAGATATTGATTGAATTTTTGTTACGGAGAGTTATAGCCGAAATAATTTATATTGCTGTAGTTTGTCTGTTTTCATCAAAAGGAGTCCGCCATTTTATTTATTTTTTAATAAATATAAACCAGCACTTGACTGCAATCCCGCCTGATAGTAAGCAGTGATGCAATCGTTGACAGTAAAGCGCGCTAGTTTATTACGCCCATTCACTTAAAAAACCTTAGAGAATAGGAAGGAAGACGGCAGTTGAGCGAGATGGCAATGTTAGACCCAATAACACGACCAACGATGCTGCGCCAGAGGGAGATTGATGTGGAGACCGTCCACGACCAAACTCCCAGCACAACAACATTTGACGCATCGTACCCGGCAGACATCGCAACACAACTGCTCAGACCCGTCCTCCGTACGGCTTCACCAGACATCATGACGAATCGCTTGGCGGCAAGACTTTGTCTGGTAGGTGGTAACTTCTGCCGGCAGCCGATGTTATGGCCTACCACCGAGAGTTATTTCGTTTCATGTGAATTCTTTGTGTAAACTATATTGTTAACGTCCAAATTCTAAAAGTTGTTTAGGGAAGTACCGATTTCGATATTTGCGTTCCATGTTAGAATGTTTTCCGCCATTGAAATGAAAGGAAAAATATGCGCACTGACATCATAACAATAAAGTTTTTCCGTTTGGTTGGTGAGAGACCACAATTTACTACTTTTCTATATAAAAATGATATCTTGGAATACCGGGTCTTTCCCTGCACACGATTCAAGAAAATTATTTAGTGATCTTTCCTCATAAGGAAAAGTTGAATTCCTTTAATTAAGCGGCTTGCAGACATTCGCTGTATTACCTACTATACCTACAATAAGCATACCTACAAATAGCTACCTACAATAGCTTTTAACAAAACAAAGTTTTGGCTATCTTCAAATACAAAATTCTTCTGTACTTCTGTATGTTACTGAAACTCCTCTTAAGCGGCTAGACCGGTTGTGTTAAAGTTTTTGTGGGTATGTGTGTGATAATTCTTGGATGGTTTAGATTCACAATTGGACTCGGTAGGTGGTGCTGAGATCGTGTTCAAGGAAACAAGACTATGCTTGTTTGGTTAGCTAGTTATGTATAAAATGCATAATACATTGAAAAATAGTGTCCGACACGAAAAAGTTGGTGAGTATATTTCACAGCTCTAGTAAAGATTTATTAAATACAAATTGTATATATGTATGTGTAACATATATAAATTTTTTGTTTGGTTATTCGTTACAAGGGCTTTTCAATACACGTGTCACCGTATCGCTATCATCTGTTTCAATACAAAACAATTATAATCTTCCTATATGGAAATTTATTTAAATTCCGTAGAAATTGATGATTGTGGTGGAAATGTTTAAATATTATTTTCATTTCTCATACTCGGAAAGTACTTTTGTTTTGATTTGATTATTGGTTGGAAAATGCTGCTTCCCTCCCTAGAGATGGAAAAAAAATCATACAAATTACTTCCCTTCTAAGGGCCAGAATGAACTTTAAAAATAGAATTGCTGACAGGCGTGAAGAGTTTTATGTAAAAAAAAAACTAATTAAAAAAATGCTGCGGCCATGTGTGTTTCTAAACAGCCAGTGTGAACTTAGCGCAAACTTCTTTGAGCGGAATAAGCCGCAACAATTACGCCAGGAGTTCCATATTTCAAATTTAAAAGTCGACATAAATTGGCGGGATACTAATCTGTTATGCATCTGTGACGAAATTCAAAAAAGTAGTTTAAATAAACAACTAGTTTTATTTTCCTCTTATTTGAATTGAAAAGTAGAGTGTTTATCACGGGTAAAATAATCAATTCCTGCTCGGACTATAGCGTCTAAGTACCTCGGGAATTGATTCTTTCGACCCTAGGTTAACAATCTACTATTCTATTACAATGTTTATATAACAAATTGTGTTCCTCATAGACTATTGTTGGGTAATTTTCGATTGAAACGTTTAAGGCAAGTTGTCAAATAAAACGGAAACACATGCTAAGCGTGCGTGCGTAATAAAAGTATTTAACACTTTCCCAATAATTAATAATAGCGTAATAGATACATACAAATGACGAAACAGCTAATTCCAATGTAACTCAAGCGACCGCAACACAAGCTAACAATGTTGTCTTAAACAATATCCAGACTGTCTCCAAATAATCAAGAAATTAACTCAATCCAATTGAATACAAATATCAGAATGGCGTCAGTAGAAGCAGTATTCACAGTAGTTATTAACACTTCATTGTTTCCAACTGATTGATATAATTTCACAATCTATGATCTCTATGAAGTTCAAGTAAGAAGCAAGTGACCAAGACACGCCGACGTCAGAGGCGTCGTCAGTGCAACAGCGGAGGTCACTCGCATTACCATTCTTGCAAGAGATGACTCTTAGACAAATGTCATCGTAGATAATTCTCAATGATTGTTATACTAGACAATCATAGATCAAGATACTGTGGAAATAATTGGACGAATCGAAAGCAGAAATGTCATTTGAAAAGATAATGATGACGACATTTACTTTACCATTAATGCCATAACTTAGGATTGAAGAGTCATCTTATAGTACACGATCATAAAAGTATGAGTGACCGAAAAAGCAGCATTTAAATTACTAATTCTTATTTGAATGCAAATGATGACATTATGAGAGTATGCATAATTACCGTTCGTCATATTAGTAAAATGTGTTCTCTTTAGAAAATATAGCAATAAATTTATCCGTTGAATATGTGAGTAAATTACCCTATGGTGTATCCAGGTTAAAACTCAGCATGCTCTGATGCGTCTCGATTGACACCAGATTGACTCCATTCGACTCGCTTGGTCACAATCGCAGATAATCTCATGAGCCGCATTTACATGCTCGTGAACGGGTTTCTGCTCTATTTACATAACTGAAATGATCGGCTAAATTAAATTGTCTGTATCCATTTTAACGCCACTTCTTTAATCCGTTGAAATTTTGCGACAATCTCTGAGGCCCTCACTTCGCTTCGCATGCCGATCGCTTACGAAATGCAAATATATCAATTAAACACGCTATGCGGCATCAAAATGATATAACAAATGCTGGCATTTGAATATTTTAATAATAAGGAAGAGTTCTAAGTTACGAGTTTGGGAAGTCGTAATAATAATGCCGGTAGTACACGGCTTCAATGACAAACGTATGTACAAAGGTACTTAGCAACAGGCCAGACCCCTTTACAAGCTTCTAACAGGCGGGCGAAGTATGACAGAAAGCGATAGTGATGTAAGTCGATAGTCGTCAAACAGGAAACCGCGGGGCGCGCGTGGCCAGCGATACGCCGCACACGCTTTGTGCTGCTGGCCTTCGGATGAAATGTTCGCTGCCAGCACTGACTACGCTGCCGCTCCACATACATTACGTAATGCCGACTCCACAACAAATGCCAGTTCATTCATGCCGACCACTCGCCTCAGCATTAAAAGCCCCATCGATACACTCCCCACCGATTCCCACACTCATTGTTACCGAACATCTTGTAACTTACGACAGTAAACATAGGAATTTACGTCTCAATCGATAAGCTTATCGCAGATAATTTCCTTTTGCGTTGTAACGACAAGGAACTATCCAAATTAGTTACTTTAATCAGTGTCGACTTGAGTCAAATGAGATCATTGCCATTACGATAATTTGTATGATAAATTTGGCTTTACGTTTACGTTTTTTGCTTTAAATATTTTATAGGTTTCATTCACTCAAGTATTTTATAATCATCAGCGTTTTTATATTCGTCAATGTGTTTAGGCGTATGATAACCATGAGTTATTTTTGTTTTCGTCGTCTAAAGTTTAGCTTTATGATGAGTGTCTGTGGGTGTGATTTGGAATGTCAACGGTCAGCAGACTGATCAATAATCAAACATAACATTGCCGTCGTTGGCAACTGACAAACGTATTTATTTATAAATGTCATCGTACCCTTGTGCGAGAGAGTCTTGGGCCGAAAGCGCAAATCAGTTTTACCTTCGATGATGCTAAAATAGCAGCGCGGTTACACTCTCACCTTGCGTTTGATTGACGATCGATCCCTTGTGCCAGATACTTGTTAACCGTTACTGTAAACAGCTCTAATACATACACACTTATTACAAATGTAACATCGTTTCGGAATGCGATTGCGACACTTTGACACCCGTCGATTCAGATGAAGATTTCCTCTGTTCCTGTGGTAATGGCGTCGCACAGTGATCAACACACTGCCTTCGGCGGATTTCTACGTTTTCGCAACTATTTCAGTTCGGAAACAAATCGAGTTCGTGTTCGACATTTTGCGATCACTGTGGCAGTTAGATGACTATTTATAAAGAACGTGTCTAAGAAAAGGTCGGATTTGATTGTCGGCAGTCATTTGAATATCTCTGGTGTTATTACAGCAAATTATGATGAATTAAATCGTCTATATAGAGGCGTTCTCACGCCGCGAAATTAGTTGACCTTCGCATCTGTGGGCGCTTTGTGGCAAACCGAACATAAGTTTATATGAATACGAATATTATAAAATCGATTCTTATCTAAAAAGTTACATGCTATTGTTTGAAGTATTAGTGCGATTGATCTTCACAATTCTCAAGCAATATTTGAAAGCTAGCGGCTAACGAAACATGAAGACGTCTTCTTTGTTTGATTAATATCTATTAGCACCAATCTCTTCCGTTTACTTGGCTGTTCTCTACAAGCGATCCGAGGTAAACCAGACTCGTCCAAGGTCCATTTTGAAATAGGATGGCACTTGACCTTCAGGATGAAAGTCAACAGTATTGCGCAACGTACCGGCGAGCGCCTCAGAGCTCTATGCTAATAACCGAGCTCGAGACACATATTGGAACCTGATCATGACCCACATCCATGTTCAAGGATTTCACATATTTGGAATTCGATGATTTCAAAACTGACAGAATTTTAAGGTGTGTTTTGTTAGCATGCTCGGATGCATAAATGGATGAATGGAATAATTTTATAGCCTTTGTGAATAAATATTAAAACGGAAAAAGTAAGTTATTTTCTTCGGTTTTTCCATGATGTGACGCAACCGAAAACCGCACAATAGATCGGGAGTGATTCATTTCATTAATCATTGTGTTGTTAGAAGTTCCTTCTGTACGGTCACGTGTTCAAAGAATTACATGCCAATCTTTAGAATGTTGGTAGGTTGCAGGACCGGACTAGATTTTTCACCACTCCTTTCTACACATTCATGATTAACTCACACATGGGTTGCACGTGTAGTTTGTGTTTGTTTGGGCAATCGTTGGTGTGCGTGCGCGCATGTGTGTTGGTGTACGCACACGGAGGCGTGCTGCGCGTGTGCGAGTGAAGCGTGCGTAGATCCGCGCGCACGTTGCACAGGAGGGGGGAGTTAGCGCCGGCGAGCGGCCGCGGTTTTGTAACAGCGTTTTATTTCAAGGTCACTCGAGCAGTTTTTAGAAAGTTACTTCACTCAAGTCTTAGGTAAAAACTCACATTTGCATCGTTCTAGTCAACACTGTACTTTTATAATAACTATAAAATTTTTGTTACTTTAGTTACAACAACCTTATTGTTGTTTTATAAATATTTATGATAATTTACGCACAGGTATGTTTCATTTTTTTTTAATTGAATGTTTCCTGTTTCAACTCGAGTGCTTATGGTATGAATATGAATACCGGTCTCGTGTGGATCTGTTTCCAAGAAGTTCTTGGTGTAATTGATTGTTTTGCATAATCATTATTAAATTGCTCTCTATATTATGTACACTATAAAAGCAGTTATGAATTTTAATCTGATATGAATAATTTTCTATTATAGTATTCCAGTTAAGCCTACCATAATCTAGGCAGATAACCGTAGGTAATTCAAAAGAGGTTTCTAAATTTAGCTGTTACGTAATTTTAGACTGAGGTGTAACTAAAAAAGAAGGCACATCAGGTGAATATGTCCAAAAGCACATAAAACGAATAAAAAACCACGTTTTCTCAAAAATAACATCCGATAATTTCTCATTTCGCCATATCGTCGCTCACTTCCATATATGAGCCGTGATCTTCTCTGAAGTTAAAATGATGAAATTTAGTCGACTGCCATTTCGTAAAGTTGCATAACGGCGAACGCTAAATTTTGCTGTCAGAGAAAGTATGCGAAAGGCTTTACGTAATGCGACCACGTAACTTCTGTAGCGACTCAGTTTTGATTTCCTTGCTTTTATGTACATCACGGTTACGTGAATATTTTTCGGGGTAATTTTGAGAAGCCCCGATTTAGCTAATGTTGCAACCATCAGCCTCATTTTGTTTTGGATTATTTTCTCTGGTAGTTTCATTATTTATCAATTTCCGTTTATATGATGGTTCAACTGTAGTGGTAGCTCAGTGGTCATGACTCAACAAGCTTAAGTCATTAATTTGTATATCAAATCTTATCCGATTTCTAGCATCTATTAGTAATGTATTCGCCATTCAGACAAACATTTCTTTTTTCTGTCATCAAATATCATGCATATTTATGGAAATATATCTTATTGTAATAGAAGATATTTATCTAATTCCTTGTGTCCTTATACGGATTATTGTTTGATAGGTATGACACAACTTAATTCATTACGCATTAATTCAACATCAAGTATTTTTTAGTAAAAAAATTCGTTGTTCCTGTAATGTTCTGAGATTAATATATTTTACATAAATTCTTTGAATACAAATGTGAAGAGAAGTGGTAAACAGTAACCATTTTCGGGAATACACACTTATGAACAGAATTGACGTGACTCGTCGTTTTTAGGTGATGGATCTAATGAAAAATGTCATCATTTTCACAGTGAATTAATGTAATTAAACTACAATATGTGAATCATTATTCTTATAAGAATCAACGACAAACGGATAACCCCAACATAGGTAAAAGTAACAAGGATAGCAATAATATTCCGTATGTTTTCTCTTTCACACTTTTAATATAGTTTAATTGGTTAATGTATATTATTATTATTCTTCTTCTTCTTCGGCCTCTAGAGATATATCTAGACCTGGTGAAGGACGCGGGAAGCCGATGGATGCGGGTAGCATAAGACCGCTCATTGTGGAAAGCCTTGGGGGAGGCCTTTGGAGCAGTGGACTATATACACAAACTTTAACTTTCAAATCTTCCTGACATATTGAACACACACACACACACATAATGATTAACCCTTCAACGTCAACTCAAGAAGCTTGTGAGCGAAGATTAAGCGCGAAACGCTACAAAGGACCACAATACAATCTCTGTCCTAATTTCAGAGTTATCAGCGAAGTCAAATATCAACGGAACGGTACGCACGCTACTGCTGCAGATAAGCAAAACCACGGATTTGTGACTTGAAGTATTGTAGTTACTAACGAGTCGATTTGCTGACTTTGATTCTAAACAGAATGGACATTTTTGATTGATCGATGATATTAAAGGGAAGCTCAGGACAAAGTAAAGAATAAAATGAGAGGGAAAAATGAGAAGGCGAAGAAAGGCAATAAAAGAGGTCAAATAAGACCAAGTTTGATGATTCTAACTGGAATATTTGAAGTGTTTTCTTGGCCTAACAACATATTTTGTTTGTCTCTTAGAACACAAGAAAAGAGATAAGGCGATCTCATAAGAATTTAATTTTTTGTTACATTTGCATCAACCAAGTGTAACGGTTGCTCAAGTGGGAAAATGTGCCGTAATTTTACCGAGATAACCATCACCTTTCGCAACCAGTGCAAACATTGAACACGTTTGGAAAATGGAGCGATGGAAATAAAAATAATATAGTTTTTTGTAATTTCATCATACCAGTTCTCGTGTTTAACACACTAACGCTAATCAACAATGGGGTTGTTGATATAGAAATGTTTTTCATGAAGATGAACAATAAAATATAGAATTGGATGATATACGAAGCTACATCATCATCATCTCAGCGATAATCCCAGTCACATCCGAAGCTTTTTCAGCTTTGGGGTATGGGGTCCGCTTTACCAGAATAATAATAATAAAGAAAAGAATATTTTTCGTGAAGCGACTGCCGTCTGACCTCCACAACCCGAAGTCGATATCGAAGCATTGCAGTAAGACCAGTTGTTCGACTTTTGAGGGCTCCAACAACCCGTAACGACAGCTACTAGAGGTTCGTATGGCAACCGGGACCAACAGCTTAACCTTAACGTGGTTTCCGAGGCACGACCAGACTAGTGCAAATATTCATATTCATGCATACAAATAATTGTACTGCGTGGGGATCAAAACCGCGTCTCTAGCCGCCTCAAAATCTGCGCCATGGAGGCTGTCGATATATGGAGCTAGACATTAAGTATATTTAACAATTGTAAGAGACTATAATAAATTAATACTAGTCCATCGGTAGTCAGTCATAGCTAGTTGATGGGTTGACAAAACACTGAAAGTCTGTGTGCTGTGGAGGTTAGATAAGCAGTCGTGTAAAATACTGATATCCAAATGCATCCGGTTACACTTGAAGCTAATTCAAATATAAGTGGATTTTAATAAATCGAAGATATAAAGATAGAATTAATATACTACTCTAATTCACCATCTCAGCGTTAATCCCAGTCGCATCTGAAGCTTTTCGAGCTTTGGAGTCTGGGGTCCGCATATCAGTCTAACTGCTGATTTTGGCTAAACTTCAATATATTCCGTGAAGCGACTGTCCGAAGTCGATATCGAAGCATTGCAGTTAAACTAATTGTTGGAGTTTTGAGGGCAACCGGGACCAACAGCTTAACGTGCTTTCCGAGGCACTAGTAGACCAGTGCAAATATTCATATTTGTGCATACAAATATTTGCACTGCGCGGGGATCGAACCCGCACCTTCTTGGGCAGCGGCTGCACCCGCTACCGCTACGCTACGGAGGCTGTGTGTATTAACTAATTAATATAAATAAACTGTAGCAAATAGAGATGTTTATTAGGTGAACACTTATGGAAATAATAAAGTGGTCAAGGTACCACTTTATCTACAACGGTACAGGAAAACTTGTAGGGGAAAATTTACATTAATATGAAATTACTATGTATTTGCTCCTGTTATGTGGAATAGTAGAACAACCGACAATACTTAGTGAAGACTGATTACTAACAGGGTTACTGTGTTTAACTAATGATGGTATAAATGGGTTTTATATATATTGTTTGTGACTTGTTTTTCCTAATCTATACTAATATATGTATAAAGCTAAAGAGTTTGTTTGTTTGGTCAGGATTGAATAAATCTGTTTGGGTTGGATAGCCCTTTAATCCAGGAGGCTTTAGGCTATATCACGGCTCACGGCTTTAGGCTTCACGCTGCGACTAATAGGAGCGGAACATATAAAAAAACATCGAAACCTACACGGGTGAAACCGCGAGGCGCAGCTAGTGGTGTATATGTGGATGACTTATAACTTACTAGCTTTCCGCCCGCGGCTTCGCCCGCGTGGAGGTCGGTTATATCGCGCTTTTTCGATTTCTCTCGGGAATATAAAATTTTTCCGGGATAAAAGGTAGCCTTTGTTCTTTCTCAGGGTGTAAAGATTGTCTGTGTCAATTGAAACTTTTATAACATTGACATTGAACTTCTAGTATGTTCTAAAGATTATAAAGATTCTATTAGAAAATTATTGGATGAATCATTTTCTAGACGGTATAATCTATGAGTCATATTTCCATCTGTTTTGTTCAAAAATTTTAGTCTTTGTTTCCTGAACTAGTGGATTTCTCAAAGACTTCATTTGTTATTAATTTCAAAATCATACAGGCTTTAAACTTATTACTTTTTGGACTTACTTGATCACCATGATGCTGTTGTTTGTATCCACTATAGGAATTTCAAAAGATTGTATTAAATGTAGGTAAGGCTTTTAGATTGAAGATTCCTTGTTCAAGTAAGGACAATGAAGCTATAAATGTTAAGTTTATAGCAAGGATACGTTAATTTAAATTATTTAGTATACAAATATAATAGGTTGTAAATAGGAAGACGGATTCGATGACGTAAGATACGAATGATGTCTAAAGCCATTGACAGCCCCCGTGGCGTAGCGGTAGCGAACGCGGCCGCTGAGGAAGGAGGCGCGGATTCCATCCCCACGCAGTGCAAATATTAGTATGCAAGAATATGAATTATTGCACTCGTCTGGTCGTGCCTCGGAAAGCATGTTAAGGCGGCTCCAGAGGAAAAACACACCACAGGCCGTTTTTATGTAGTTTTTCGGAGCTATCTACTCTTTATCCAAAAGAAATATCAACTTACTAAAACTACATAAATTTTCTCCATAATCTTGGCTCCAAAATTGTAGATTTTTTTTTTATTTTACTAAGTATAATGTTTAAATAATTCCTTCACAACGAAACCACTGACAAGAGAAATAATTATCATAAACGTGCATCTCCTCGGAAAGTAAGCATTATTTAGATTGCGTTCTTACACTACTGGATAGGTAATTTCATGACGAAAATTATTGTAGAAATATTTTTTTAAAGCGACCAAAATCAAAATTTTATTCAACAATCTGAGCGCATTCGCCATCATTTCTGTTGCCCGGGCTATTGAGATTCAGTATGCCACAAGCTCTCGAAGGGTTGCTGTTGGTCCCGGTTGCCATACGAACCTCTAATGGCAGTCGTTATGGGTTGTTGGAGCCCTCAAAAGTCTAACAATTGGTCTAACTGCATTGCTTCGATATCGCCTTCAGGTTGTGGAGGCCAAAAGGCAGTCGCTTCACGGAAAATATCGAAGTTTGCCCAAAATCAGCAGTTAGACTGGTAAAGCGGACCCCAGACTCCAAAGCTGAAGAAGCTTCGGATGCGACTGGGATTAACGCTGAGATGATGATGGTGTCTACAACTATGCAATGTTCCAGGTTTAAAAAGGCGAATAATAGATCAATGGGTTTATTTCATGTTTCAACGTCTAATTATATTTAAATATTGTTATGTTTATCTATTTAGACTCAATAGGCAAGGATTCACATTTAATTCTGACTGGTGGCATTTTAGGTAAGTATAAAATACAATGAAAGGAAAAATACAATAATACAGGGAAAAATGATCCCAATGGATCCAATTTCGACGATGATCTATATTCAATCGAGTCTTTCGCTAAAATTGGGGATGAAACAATTGAATCATACATTGACAAAGTAGATTAGAAATACTGACTCATAAAAAAGTACCTAATATTCCGAGTACATGTGATGCTATTGTCTTTTACTTTCTGTAGTCGGGCACAGTACATCTAAGTTATGGAAGCACATAAAATATTATTCATCTTAGAATACATATTAGGTCCAGTCTATTCAAAAAAATAAATTTAAATATGTTAATTCATATGATAAAAAGTTATGTGAATCTTGTCAAGAAACAAAAAACTGTTGACTGACTTAGGAAACCCAAAGTTATTCATTAATTTAGTTTTTTGATCTGTTAACAGAGTGTGTGATGGTTTTTTTATGCATAATAAGAAGAACATTGGAATATTAGACAGAATATGGAAACGGTAAAAGGACAATGAGTACTAAGAGTAATATATTAAAAACCAAACAACCGCTTTTATTTTCTGTATATTATTTTATTACCAGTGCTCTTAAAACTTCGGCATGTCCTAGAATCACTAGTTTGAAAATAATTATGTGTCTTCACCGACCGACCAACACGTACTAGGCCCGCCCGGTATATTAGGGGTAGAGAGGATGCCCATTGCCCGTATCCCAGTAGTGGGAACAGTACCTACAGGCTGAATGTAAAAAACAGAAAGAACAAATGGTTGAACAATGAATGTAATAAAGTGCATAACGTATGAGACATGTACTAGGCGAGGCATAATAAATGGAGTGGAATGATAAATAACGAAAGCTGTTAATTAACTTTCGTTACAATTGTCAATAGCTCTTATCAAAATTTCAGTCATAATAGTAACTGACCTACCCGTACGCTCGCATTTTGCTAAAATACTTACGTACATATTATGTTGGGCGTGAAACGTGCTTTCGTTCACGATACTTCAGTTTTATTACTCTTTACTCTAGGATTTGTTTGTGAGCGTGCGCGTGCGCTGAATAGTGGGGGTTTGTGGGAAATTTTGTGACAGTGTGAGTGCACTCACACGCACAGCACTCCCTACTCCGGATGTGAGCGCAGATTTGTGCGTCTGTGAATGTGCTACCTAGACTAAATTGATAGGTCTATACGTTATCTACCAAACACTATTATTCATTGTGTAGCGGTGTGCTATCTAAATGGCCATGTGTGAGTTATTGTTTGGAAGCCTTGAGGTCTTTAAGTTATTTTACAACTTGCCACTAAACGAATTGCCTATAAAATTGTGAACAATCAGGGTTTATGCGTAGATGAGAATTTTTATTGCCAACTATGACAACTGACTATAATTAATTTACTGGCGTGGTTAAGGTTCCAAAGTTTATTATTAAAGTGATGCACTGGATGTATTGGCAGGACCATAAAATAGTCTGTGTAATGCATATGTCGAGGTGCATCGTATAATGCGAAATAATCAAACGAAGAACCTTGTTTACGAAGTACTAGTGAAGAACGCACGAACAAGGGTCTGTCGAAAATGTTTGCCTATAAATATTAAATATTCAACGCAAGGGTAACTACGTAATAAAACTAATAGTCCAAAACACTTTGGCCTTTAAGCCTCGTAATAGTTATATTATAAAAATACAAATACGACACCTTTTCAATTTTATTGACCCGTCGGCCTTAAGAAAGTATGTTTTTGATTTGGTATGAAAGCGGAAACCGTTTGAAACCATACTTATAGACATCAATGATATTAAAGATTCTGAAGGCAAACTAGTACAAGGACTTCCGAGAGTTATAAAGGATGAACCCTAATTGAGTCGGGGGCTCGTTCGTGTGCGTAAACGTTTGAAAATCGAACACGGCTCGGGCGTGCGTGTGAGCATTGCGTGTGCGCAGACTAGCCGATAACAATAAACTATTTCCGAAGTGACCCAGTTTCAACGTCCTTCAGTAATTTGTACCGTGAACGGGAACAAGAAAGGGCTGGGAGTCATTTGACAACGACTATTCCGAATTTTATTGTCCTAAACAATACATCTCTTTTAACTACCATATCTGCCGCTTGGCTATTATGCTTACTTTTACAATAATTTCAAATGGCGTCATTTATAGCCTTGACTTAAACAAATTCAAAGTTTACAGTACCTACTTGGTTTTAGTCTATTTAAGAGTACATTACAATTTAAAATGTTGGCGGTAAAACCAAGTATATAATTGGCTGTGATGAATAGACATTCATCTAAGCCAATTCCTTCATATTACCCGTCGATATTTTGACTAGACGGTTAAATTGGAACTTGTTAACTCTGCTAATAGAAGAACACGGATAATGACTATCACATGCGATTAGTAAGGATTCATTAAAATTCTATTAAATAATGATTGAAACCCAAAAACGAAAAGATGCTAATGAGCTCTATGTGACTACTGTCCAAACGTTAGAAGTATTTCACAACTGTCGTACACTGCTGACAATATCGAGCCCTCTGATAACGCTTTTTAATTCAGTTCAATGTTACATAGTACACAGAACTATGAAGAAATTACATGACATGATAAAGAAGTTGACATATTTTATTATGACGGAAAACCGAAGTGGTTCTGAACTGCCGAATATATTTGTAATTCTGAGAAAATGTTTATGCCGACTTTGCAAGGAGTAGGTAAATGCCGATTGCGAAATAGCATCGAGCAGCTTGGCTCTCGCATTTGGGATTTTAGAAATGTTTGCGTTTCTACGTTGTAAACCTAGTTTCTTGGAACGTTAAATACGTGCACAAAGCCTGCTAACAAACGACGCGTTTTACTAATTACGACTCCATTGAAAATTCATAATTATTTTCGCGCAACCAGTACTGCTTGTTTGCGTCCGCTATTATTGAAAACGTTAACGTTGCCTTATTTTCTATACTTCCTACGTCTGTTATTATTCAAGACAATTATAGATGGTAATATTAATTAAAATCAAGATTTTTCCTATTGCTATGCAACACTTGTTAGTCGTGATAAATTCATAGTACCAGCGCCATATTTCCAGGAAATAGGAGTTACAATCGAATCATAGCGTGACCTAATTACAACAGTTACATTTGTGGTTATATTACAATTATTCGTAACGAATAGATTATTACTGAACAAATACAGGACCCTGGACGTGTTTACAATTAGTTTATGCAAACTGCAGACGGAAAAAGATCTAGTTTTTAACCACGTGTAGTTGATAACACTGTGGATTGTTCTACTCGGAAGTTATATACAATTGATATTGCGTAAAATAAATATTATCACGTAATTAATGTTGTGTTTGACAATGCGAAACTAATTTGATTGTGTACAATTTAATATAATGACACAATCCTTACTAATATTATAAATCGGAAAGTGAGTTTGTTTGTACCGCTTTCACGCAGTAATTACTTAACCGCTTACTTTGAAATTTTGCAGACGTAAAGTGATAAGTCTGGATTAAATAACAGGGTACTTTTATACCAGAAAAAATTGATATTCCCGAGGGAAATCTCAAAAGCGCAATATAACCGAATTCTACGCTGGCGAAGCCGCGGGCGGAAAGCTAGTTGTAGATAATCGAACACAATATACCTGCGTCTTTTAATGCATATAGCAAATATTTAATGATCATAATGACTTCAAATAATGTTTATTATAAGATTATAACGATAAAAAATCTTATGAGAATTTGCAGTTAGTTAAGAATCCTGTCTAACTGGAGAAACTAATTAGAGTCAATCTTGCAAGACGCGTATATCTACCACGAGCAGTTATGAGACAGCAGTCTTATTAGCTAGGTCACAATGTCTTCTTGGAATTGAAACCTAAAGTACAGTAGATAGTAATTATGGTTAAGTTTATCAAAATTTAAAGGTTACAGAAATCAAAATTTTTATCAAACTGTTAACAGTAGGTGTTATCGAAGTGACCATCATGTTAATCAGACAATACGAAGGTCAATAGGCATGTTTTAAAATATTACAGCTACAGTTTAAAAAGGTTTCATAACATATTTGAATACCAAGGTTTGTTGTATATTAAAATATTTATTAGACTAAATTTTTGGATGTTAAAATTGTTGATTGAATATGAATATTGAATGTATATCATCAACATTATAAAGTTCAAGGAGCTATTATCATAATATCGATGATAAGTTGGCTGAAAGAGACGTTACTGAAAATGTAATATCATTTTAAACTTTGGAGCTTTTCTATAACGACTAATTCATGTAGCTTTAGAGTTTATTTAAGATCTATCTGAAGGATTAGTATTTGCCTGTTAGATGTAGATAAAATTGTTACTTTTTTGTTGCTCTATATCAACATACGTTGTTTATAGTTATCTGTTGTTTAACGATTAACAATCGGTAGTCTTTTGATTTTATCAAACTATATTCCTTTCCTTATGATTCAATTGATTTAAAAAACGATGGTCAAGTTTCCTAATTTTAGAACAGTTTATATATATACGATTAATCCAATGGTATTCGGTTTATTTTAGTTTCATTGCGGAACACTATAAATACGCGTGATATTCGTTAAGTCAAATAGAAAAACGGCATTGGGCGATGGTTCGTACTCGCCCTTTAATTGTTTACTCGTGCCAACTGCCGACACTTCTGCTTCATTGACACAATTCTCTCTCACAACATAAGTATCAATTTTCATTGCGTAATTTTCGTTGACAACACGATTGTCTTCATCAAATTTGGAGTAAATGTCAATAATATTCGTAGCAGCTGGAAAATATTTAATTTTAGTTTCAAGCTCAAATTAATCTTCTGAAGTTTTTTATTGTTTCTGGAATGTTTTCGATATTTAGCCGTTCGTTTCGTTCCGAGCATGTCATAGTCTTAGTAATCTTTGTTTTTACGGAATCGATTATTCATTTCAGCTCTGGCTTCATTAGAGGTTTTAGTAAACAACAACCAGTCAATATTTACATGATCAAAAAACTTGTTATCGTGTTGGGTACGGTCAAGTCACTTATCACATCATGTTTTAAAACTGCGCAGTGGCATGTGGTCTACGGATCTATCAGTAAGTAATGACAACCTTCGTTTCCTTTGTAGTGTTAGTTATTGAATTAATATACAAAACAATTTAGTTGTAGATACGTCACGTATTGGAACATACAGGTTTAATAATGTACTTTTTGAATGGAATAAAGTAGCATACACGAAACTAATATTATGCGTAATATTGGTACGCAATTATTGTTTTGAAGCACGATGACTATGTTTTGTCATAAATACAAATATTTTTATCAATTCTATATCAAATATGTATAACACGAAGCTTAATGCTGCTGTTTCGAAAACAAAATTTCCAGGAACCAATATACTTATTTATTAATCAAAATAGGTAGTTGATTAAGGAAGTGACCATACTGATCACGCACGAATCTTACAAACAAAACAATATTAGTCAATACCACATATTATCAATAAATTTACTTCGAAACCTTGAACAAGTAATTAATGGATGATAACAACGATTATTAGAAAATAACTAATTTTTTTCAATGAGATTAGCTTTTCTTTTTACAAGGTTGAGATGAAGTATATGATATTAGGAATACAAAGTTTTATAAAGACTATATTTGCACTGGTAAAATTGAGATAAGAATGCTAGGAACAAAATATTTACAATAATAATTGATTCTCATAAAGATATTCGGTAATGACGTGCCAAAAGCAATGAATCGACTTTTACTATTGTGAAACGAGTATTTATCAGTTCCGAAATCGATTTAATGCTCGAGCAATCAGAAGTGAAATTCGCGGTTAAACAGGTAATTAATTGGCGTTTATTAACGTGTTGCGGTAAACGATGAGAGTTTCAAAAATGATTGTTTGGAAAAAAAAACTCGTTAATTTTTCATTAACTTAAATTAGCTTAACAAATAGAAAATTAAATAACATTAAAAGTCAGCGTTTTGAAAATCTGAGTGTTAATGTTTAGTATGTTCGCATACCGCGTATCGCGTAGGTAGCTTAAATTTTTTCGTTTCCGCTTTTGAATGCAGATTTATGTAAACTGGTATCACATTATTGGTGATGTGTTGAGTGTTTTTTTTTTTTTATTATAGGGATTTGTACAACTGGGAGGGGTCGTATTCAGATATTTATTAAAGTACTTTGTATGTCGAATGCGCGCGAAACCAACCGTGGAAAAGTGGCGCGGGCGCAGTTCATACGCTGAGCTCAGTCTGTCGATTTCGCAAACCATCTAATGTGAACCTATTAACCTCTTCGCCGAGCGAGGCTCAGGCGAAGGCGAGAGGCGGATGAAGCGGCGAATAGTGCGTTCATTAGAGCCAAGGTTGTGCCGTCCGTCCCACCGGACCGACGATGTGACTACCTACCCACCGCCCACACCTTCATGCGCATCCCCGCATACCTACTAAATTTAAGGTAAACAAACAAAACAACCTTACCTTGCCAACTGTAGTGCATTTCTATTAGCAATCTCATTGTAGAAATTAAAAAGAATGTTACTATCGAACATATTAACACTTTATCACAGCCATATTTTTCACAAAAATAAATTTCATAAACAAAAACAATCCGGAGCACCAGCGATCACAGGATATCACAACGCCGGAACCTAGGCACGTCCGTGCGCGAGCGACGTCAAATCAAACTGGCCCGGTCAAAATGACGAAAGTGAAAACATCGCACGCACAGAAAAAAAGGTTGGCGCGGTACAGTCCTTGCAGGCCACCTCTCGCGCGGGCTCTAGTGACACACTAACTGCGAAGCGCGCGCATCGCACGTCGCCTATATAATGAAGCGCTCAGAGGCTCAAACTTCAAACGCCACCGGACGGCACAAAAAGAAGATGCCTTGCAACGGTAGCTAGGAAAGATTGAACACAAAGAATAGCGACACGTGGGCGCGTGTGCGTTCACGTGCGAATGTCGGTGTGCGCGAGAGATAGGCGGCCGCAGGAAACTCCGTTCTCTTCCACTAGGAAAGACCTTGGATATGAATCGGCACGTTGCAATGTGTACCGCCATCGCCTACGCCGCTGTTACCTACTTGACGGTACCGACAGATTAAACGATGCTTCCATATAAGATGTTTATATTCTATCTAGCGATGGGATGCAGAACTAAACAAACAGTCAGGTCAAAAATAAATATTGGAGTAGCTATAAGTTAATGAGCGGAGCAGATAGCTTTATTGTTATAACAAGCACTGGTCGCCTGGACAAACACTATAATTACAACCGATGATGACGATGATGCAATGAAAGTTGATAATGCTATTAGCAATTTGACACGTATTTAGCGTGGGTGGTCAGTGAGAAATGAAAACCGTGGCGCAATTACAGTAGGTGAAGACGTTTAAGATAATACAGTTAAGTAGGTCGCCAGAGAGTTCGCAAATGGTTTTAATAAAATACACTTGTTTTGCACAAATAAAGCTGTGTCAAAGAAAGCTAAATTTATAGAATTTGAGTTTCCATTCTGAAATATGTGAAAATTATAATAGATATGTATTTTTTCGAAAGACTGACATAAATCAAGGTATGGAGTTATTAAAAAAAAAAAGAAAATGTTTTAGTAGCTAGATATTGTTTACGCTAAATACAATACATTTAACATAAACAATATCTAGCTACTAAATATAATACATTCATTGTGCTTAAAGCATTCATATACCTTTAAGACAAAATAATGATTCCACAGCAATACAATGTATGGACGATATAAGGATTGACCTTGGAAGAGGGATTTTTGGGTCAAAATTTGAATTGTCCAACCGAAACTATACATTTTAAAAATAAGGATGTCTCAAGATTTTTACACACAAATTATTTGATCTTTGAATATAATATTTGAAATAAAGGTTACTTATAAAAAAAAACATGTGGTTTGTTTTTACTATATTTTTATACCGAAACATTAGCATATTTTTGAATATCTGTATATGGATCACCGAGATCAGACCAGATGGTTGTGTCTTAAGTTTATAATGTGCTAATGCGACTATAAGCCGCTCGTTCCGTTCTCGTAACAGCTTTCCACTTTCATTTCCTCACTATCATTGTCTAAACAGATTGGATAACACTGTAAATTTCTTCAAAAGACACAAATTACGTAAACTCGTCATCAGCTACTGTGAGAATTACTTTAATTGCTCCTTGTGTTTGACTCTCAATTTTTGTTATTGAGACTTTATTTTCGTAACAAAGTAAGAGGCTCCCACATCTGCCGGGTCGTGTATAATTCTATTGTTTATCTCGATGTGAACATTTGCTACATATGTATTTATTGCCATTGAATTAATTAAACACGGAAACATGATATCATGCAAAAGTGATATTTTATAAATGAATCTATTGATAAATTAATAGTAAACTGTCGTTGTGCAGAACTATTCATTTATCATAGTATTTGTAACAGGCCTTTTCATATGCGTTGCAAAACAATGGTCTGTTCACAGTTTTACGAAATATCTATGTTCTACTAAAACACAGTCATTAGTGCAAAATACCAACAATTGAATAGTTTCTTTGATAAAAATAAGTTCACATTCCTATTTGGCAAATATATGATATCGTATAATTCATGAACCATTTTATGTTCACATTCGTCAGCTCACGCTTCAACAGAGATAAAGCATTGAAAAACTTCACTCGCCATATACGTATGTAAAGTCTACTTTTGTGATACGGTCTGTAACTTCTATTATCATATTTCGTCACCGACCATCTTTTTGATTCACAATAAAAGAATTCGGAAACGTGCTGTAACTACAGCGCCATTTCCTGATAATAAACACACTTGTGAAAAAGATAATTTGATAGACCTTTCTACGACCTTTAAACGTTCGCCAATCATGAAAACAGAAAGCGTTGCTTATTCGGCCCTGCATACATCACATCCTCGAATTTCGACTCATAATTTAGTTACATCGGTTTGTGAAATCGGGATGAAATCATCCGACGTACAGCCTTACTTTCGCGTCGCCATTTCTCCGGGTGAAAGTTTAACTATATTCATTGTACTTTTGTCACTGGATAATCACGACGTTTATCATAAATCTTAATCCTGACATTTAACGGCACGCCCACTAATGTTCGCATTTGAAAATGAAAGCGTTTAAGCAGTTATTGCACGCGTGAATTGCATAACTTGTTTCTTATCACGATATATTGATAGATTAACAGATCTTTTAGAAAGGACTGATGAATATTTGCGTCGAAGAAAGATTGTTTATGCAAGAGAAAGATAGTCCACTAAGTGTCATATTCAACTTCAATAGTACACCAGTTTAGTCATTTGAGAACAATGTGTCCTTTACGCTGACCACGTGTGTCATTAATGGTTTTCTAAAGCGTGTGAAATTGAGATTCTAACATTGAAAAGCAATTTTTCAACAGATTGTTATGTTCGTTGTAACGATGCGACGAATCTGTATCGCTAGCATAGTAACAAAATTAATTCCGTGAAATGAATTTCGTCAATTACAAACGATTATATCATCTATATAGTTTCGTTTTATTATTTCGATTTGTCTCGGTTATTGTGATATTGGCGGCTGTTCGCGTGAAAGTGTTTCGGTCATAGTGATCCTCTGCATCCACGTGAACCATTGGATCCGTCACGATCGGCCGTGCTTGCCATTTATTAATATTAAACGAAAATTCGTTATCCAACTGGCCTTGGACTGTGTTCCTTTCAGTTCTCCTTAATGATGACAGTTGCTCGGAACGTGCTGTTTGTAATAGCTCCAACTCAATGACTCAGTTGTGGTCACGGAGAGTACAAGGTTTTCCTTTGCCTCATGTGTCCTAGCCGCACTTTTCACCTTTTCATCACCAATTACGCCAATAAGTGTTGAAACGTCCATTACTTCACAAATCAAATTTCTAGCAGCAATAACTTTCGAAAGAAAATTCGACATGCCGGAGGTTTTGTAATAGTTATTGAAAGCGCGGCTCGTCGAGCGAGGCTCGGCGCAGACGTCGAAAGTGAGACCGAGAGGTTGCGCAGGCGCGTTACGAAGTTTTTATTGTCGGCCGCGCGCGAAATCACTTGAAAGTTGTATTGTCCTTGGATATTTCACTTCTTTATTTGTAGCGTTTCCGACACCCGAGCCGAAGTTCAGTCGTCGGTGACGCCAATTGTGCGCTTTGAGTGTGTTGGTGACACCAGTCCCCTTCACTAATATCTCCGGCGTTTAGAACCGAATGCGCGGGATGGAGCATTATGATTTTGCGACCTTAATTACAGCTTTTCTCTATAGAATGTCACTTTCTAATTCACACAATGATATCCTAGCAACAAGTATATATCGATGATGCTTACCAGGGGACAATGATAGAAGAGAATCCAGTGTTGCCGGGGCAATCCAGGGTATGTGTGTTGTGGAGCGCGCGTTCGCTTCCCGGCACTTGCGCCACTTCCCCGCTTGCGACACGCTTCCTGCGGGAGAGTGCGAGGCCGCGCGCGAGTTCCGCGCGCAACAACTTGCACAACGCTTATCGGCGACCCGGTTTCTACTTTCGCCGCGGGAATCACTGAAACTGAATCCTGTGATGCACTGGGAGTATCACTGTAATCCGGGCAGAGTCACAGTCGCGGGCGGTGTTGGGAGCGCGGTAAGCATTCGGCGCGACGGCGCTGCGGGCCGCGGGCGCCGGGCGAGTGGCGCGCGCGCTCCGGCGCCGCTCTTGGTTGCGCCACACTGGAAAGTAAAAGTGAGCGGCGCGGGGCGCGGCGGCTCATTTCTCCCACTTTCGCTGGCACCGTGATTCATTCCTCGTTTGGCGTCAAGGTCGCTTCCCGCTACTCCCGCGACTCGCTCCTCCCGTTCCGACCACGTACCGCGCCCGCCGCGCGCTGGAGGAGCCGCTCCGCGACGTGACGTAGCGTTGCAGCCACCAACGCCAAACACGTTTTCATTACGATTTGAAAGTACATGTACTTACCGTGAGAGGTACCTACTTGAAGCGTGAGTTAAATGTTGTGATGTAAATTGTATTTTAGCGCATTACAACATCGTGTTTTGAGCCATAACGTGTGCTATGTGATAAGATTAAGAGTGGAGGAATGGGAGAAAGATACCCAAACTAGGCTAATTCGACGGAGGCCCTCCATCTTGTATAACCATGTCAAGCGCACTTGACGATAACTTTAATATGTATAATGTTATTTATATCCACCTCAATGGATAGATGAATGGAAAACTTACAAAGCGATACATCAATAGATATAATACAAACATATTTTATCCCATTCTACGCAGTTTTCACACAAACGCGTTATTATTCGGAAGTGCGCGCCACACAAGTGAGGGAACACACACACATACATAGTTGTAGCGCTAGCTATTATAAGTTTACGACTTCTACTACTGCGAGCTTCCATATAAGCAAACACACTATGTATGTATGTTATCATATACATACCCACTTTGCTTCGAGTTAGCCGTAGTGAAGGAAAAAAATATGATTTTTCAACTGGTATTATAATCAGACAGTGTGAGTCAAACTAGTTGATTGAGAACATTCCAATCTACGTAGTAGAATTAGTAGTAGTAGGAGACGAGAGTAGTACAGATTTTAGAGGAAGAACCCACCGACACAATCAAATGAAAAGTCATTTATTCAAATTGGGCTGAAAATCAGCACACGTCAATATTAGGTACATGAGACAGTCCCCCCAAAACGCCTGCCCTTCGCCTGTATCACTAGCCTGTGACCACTAGCTCGGTTGCCAGAGAGGAGCCACTCTGGTGATATTGCCGTAATTAGCATGCGACAATCGCATTCAAAGCGTTCTGTATTCCTACAACGACTTTCAACAAAATTGCCGAATTTTTTCGATAGTTATTTTGAATCCTACAAATTTATTGACAATTCGAAAATCGTTAACGCTGGTCGAATATAACTTTGTATAGCACTTTGCTACCAAAGAATCTAAACGCTCTTTCACTTTATTTACTGATTTGGGAAAAAAAGTTTTATTCATTTTCACGAGTAGAAATCTGTTATCAGTTTGAAAAGTCTACAGACATGACTAAGAGCAAGATAATATTGAGACGATTGAGTGAATACTGGAATGCGAGAGAGTAGCAGAAAATATTTTTCCAACAACACATCGAACCAGAAATAGAGCCTCATGGTAGCTGTTTCTTATCCTTTATACCAGATAATATTAAGCACAGATCCAAGCAGAACTTTTGCCACTTCCTCTTCTTAGCAGGTCGAAATCATAAATAAAGTATTTTTCTTAAATTTGTGACCCAAAATTCAAGAAAGTTGATGACATTTGCTGAGGCACTCATTAGGTCCTCACATATATAGATAACAGGGCATGCGGTGCGAGATGGAAGGTGAGCAATTTTCTTTGGAGATATGGTTAATTTACCAAGCATATTTTGGAAAACAGATGTGAAATTTTCCAATTAAACTTTACATAAATTATTTACAGTTACGGTAAGACTGGCAGCTATTAATTCAAATAAATATTCACTTTCTAAGCCAAAAAGTTAATGGGTAACAGTTTCCGATACCAAGTGAAATTGGTTAGTTAATTCAGTTGAATGTGGCGGCAACGATATGCAAGAGTGTTTGGTAAATAAGTAGGTAGCGACGAACTTTCATTAAAAGTAAGTATATAATAAGTACTTATAAGAGAAAATGTTGGTGCGTAGTGACTTGTTTATTGCTCTCTGTTTGAGTTGGATCTGTTTTGTTTTTTAGTATGTGTTACTTTCTTTTTGTTGTCATGGAGTCTGCTTATTGAAGGTATCTTTTCGTGTACTTCCCTACTGTTTTCGCCTTATTATTAAACATCACACAAAACAGAAAAACACTTTTATTATTTAGGAAATAAATCTCATCTTAGAGTCCACTCTTCAGGCTGTCATTATGTAAAGTCAGTATTTCACACAGTCAGTGTTTCACATTGATTATTTTTCAAGTTTAAAAAGTAGCCAATATTTTTTTAAATTTACTTACACTTTATTACGAACCTCCCTAGGTTCTATGCCTCCCGGATCAGCAGTGGGATTCACCAGGTCGTCGGCTCTCCTTGTGGGAGGCCTTTCAAGGCTACGTCTTCCGGGAGCCCCTCCAGAACAATTTTGACAACATAGAACCATACCATAAACGCATTCCATATCAATTTACATAGCAGAAGTACTTATCAAGTGAAAATTAAATAACATTGCATAATACTGAACTGCTGCTGGTTGCAAGTCAGTCGCTTACGCATTGTAACTTGACGCTGTACGAGTACATATATATAAATATAACTTTAAAGCGATAAGCGATTTATTTTTGAAAATAGCGGCTATAAAGTAAGATGTGGCCCATATGTTAGCTGCTTACGGCATAAGTATAATATGATCAAAATTTGTAATAGCTTAAAGATAGGTACTTATATATTTAATTGTGGAGCCAGATACGCAGTCGACCCATGTCAAATATAAATACAATAAGTGTGCAACCCAGCTCAAACATAATTGGAAAATAATTGGCAGATTGACCAAGGTCACCGACAGAGCTAGCTAGAGAGGATTAGCAAGCTGAAGTGGCAATGGGCTGGTCAGATATGCCGCAGGACCAACAACCGTTTGGGTAAATGAGTCCTCGAGTGGAGACCGCGTCTCGGCAAACGTAGCGTAGGACGGCCTTGGGCGAGATGGAGTGACGACATCAAAACGGTGGCTGGTAGTGGCTGGCAGAGAACTGCTCAGGATCGAGCTTCTTGGCGTGCCATGGAAGAGGCCTATGTCCAGCAGTGGACGAGTAGAGGCTAATGATGATGATGATAGGGTAGATTGATTGATGAAGATGGAAATCTAGAAGAAAAGTAAAAACCAAAAAGTCTAAAGTTAAAAGAAAATTTGGTTTAAGTAAAATGATGGTTTACATAAACTTATGGAAAAAGTAATAAAAGAAAATAAAACAATAATCTAAGGCACTAATATAAAATCTGTTTTCTTCTTATAAATAATAATAATAATAATTTATTTAGTTCCTTTTACAATGTAGTACATTTACAGCCTTATAAATACTTAGTAGTACCATATTTTTAGTCTTAAATATTTATAATAAACACTAATTTAATTTACACAATTTTGAAATCTCTATGTATTGGTACTGACATCATAGCTTGTGGCGATCTACCTGAGCTAGGTTAATAAAAACCTGTGTTTCAGGCCATCTCCAGACTAAGCAAACCACTAATTACACTAAAATGTATTGGACACCAATGATATTGAAGTTATGAATATTCCGATTTTAATAAAATTGAATTTGATTCCTATATAATTCCAACTAATGAAATATCTTCTAATTTATGTAATATTGACGTTCAAAAGGTGCTGATTCTCAGCCTAATTTGAATAAATGACTTTTGATTTTTGGGGCTGACATATTTCCATAAAGCCCCAAAATAAAATCAGATAACAAAACACATTTTGTTTTACAAAGTTTTTTTTTTTTTGTTTAGAATTCGAAAGAGAAAACGAAGAAAATAAAATAAAGTCAAATTAATTACACTTTCTCGGTCGTTCACGTGATCATCATTGAGAAGTCACGGCTACTTCTTAATTCTTCTGCTTAATTCCCCAATAGTCCTATTTTATTGTTTAACCTAATTTGGAAGGCGCTGGTGGCTGTGATACAGTGATTTAATTCATTAGTACAGACACCAACGACACATTATTTTTTGTACTTTTTGATTTTTTAGTTAAAATATTATTTGTGTACCTTGAAATGTATATTTTGAAATAAATAAATAAATCTGAAAAAATAAACTTGGTGCATTTTTGGCCCCAACCTGACAGCATACGTTTATTTTTATTCCCTCCTAGTAATTGTCGTGTCAAAAATGAAGTCACCTTTCACTGTTCCGAGAATTCTGACTCTACCATTGACGATCATTACTAAATTAACAAAGGTTATTTCTTTCTTGAACAGAATCCAAAAGTGAAATGGGAGATGGCTGATTATGATCAAATGACAGATTTTCATTAGCAGTATTCTTCAATTCATGAATAATTAATTATCGTTTTATTTTTATTTTTTACGCGTTTTGTAACATAATTGCGGAATAATATGGAAACTGTTTTTATTTTTTTTAAATAATCATAAACTAGTGCTTGACTGCAATCCCGCCTGATGGTAAGCAGTGATGCAATCGTTGATGGTAAAGCGCACTAGTTTATTAAGCTTATTCACTTAAAAAACTTAGGAATAGGAAGGATGACGGCAGTTGAGCGAGGTGATGCAATGTTAAACCCAACACCAACACGACCAAACGATGCTGCGCTAGAGGGAGATTGATCTGGAGACTCTCCACGATCAAACAGCAATTGAAAAAACAACATTGGCGCATCGTACCCGCCACACATCGCAACACAAATGCTCAGACCCGTCCTTGGTACAGGCTTCACCAGACATCATGCCGGAACACGACGAATCCCTTGGCGGCAAGACATTGTCTGGTGGGTGGTAACTTCTGCCGCCAGCCGATGTTATGGCCTACCCCCGAGAAAACATTATACAAAGATTGACTGACATTATACAAAGTGATGATGACAATACGACAGTAAATTAAATATCGTGTATCTCAACACATTTTCAGTCTACCCATAAAAAATCATATAAATATATCGATTAGTTTAGTCACAGGAAATTATTTTTCATTTTTCACGTTTTATACATGATGTACATGTTGATAAGGAAGCGCTTACAGGTTGATGACCGTCGCATCCAGCGGTACTAAACTTTAATAATAATGGCGCCAAAAAATAGCTAGTCGATACAGGTCCGCGCTGTCGCCGATCGGAGGTCAGTGAACCAATATTTTAAAGGATGTTTTATTCCGTTTACAATTTTATGCAATACCTATAGTTTGTTGAAATTTTATTTTTTTTATTTTTAATGCTAGGTTCTTTTTATGGCTTAGGATTATTCCCATGAACCAGCATTGTCCGTGTTTTCATTTATTGTCGTATTATCAGAACCAATATGTATACTGTAATAAAATTAATAACATCATTATCCATATTGAAGAATTATTCAATTACCAGTAGTGCTCGAAGCGCGAAAAGTTATGTACCATCATCTGTGAACATTTCAACTGTCTAGATATACACAGTACAGACAGTGGAGTCTTAGCAATAGAGTCCTGCACCCTAATTGTGTACCATTACTATCAGTTGGAATAATTTTGAAGCTTACCTATTGCTATTCCATTGCTCCCTATGGTCAAAAATGTATCTGTTCAGTAACATAAATAACGTAATGAATGCTGTTAAACTGTCAAAATGTAACTCATTGCTACTGATAATGTGTTACGCAATTCCCCTGCTGTTTTTACACTTTTGCTACGGAAACCTAAAACGAGTTATCTTTCGGTGTTATACGTACAGCAATATATCATTATAATAATTTATTTATTTCAGACCAATAAATTCATAAAACAAAAAATCTTCTCCTCAGCCTATTGAGGCCCACTGCTGGACAAAAGCCTCCCCCAAGGCTTACTACAATGACCGGTCTTTTGCTGCCGGCATCTATTGGCTTCCCGCGAGTTAAAATAAATAATAAATAAATAAATATATACGGACAAATCACACAGATTGAGTTAGCCCCAAAGTAAGTAGCGAGACTTGTGTTATGGGATACTAACTCAACGATACTATAGGTATTTAAAATAGATACATATATAGATAAACATCCAAGACCCAGGCTAAACAGGAAAAGATCGTTTCCCATCATGACCTGGCCGGGGATCGAACCCGGGGCCTCCACGTCGCGGGCAGGCGTGTTGACCGCTGCGCCACGGAGGACGACAAAAACGACAAGTTGGGGCCTCCATACAAAAAAATCTTAGTACTTACATAAATACTTATAGCATCCATAATAATTGTTAGATTATGTTAAAAAGCAATTATTTTTAAACGATTTACCCTGGAGTTTCATGCCGTCTCTTCTCCATAAGAAACGACCAATTGGAACCGTGCACCTAGCTTCTGACGTCACAAGTTACCATGTTGGGTCACGTGACATAAAATATTTTAATTTTGATAAAAATGTCTTAATACTAATAATAATAATATAAAGATTAAAGAAATTAAAGTATTATAGAACAGACTAAGGCTTACATATTCGGCGGATTATCAATTTCGAAAGTCTAAAATCAGTATTCTCCCAGTAGAATCATGAAAGACCTGACGGGATCGAGGCGGCATTGAAACTGGTTCACCAGCTTTAGGTAAAAATGAGCTTAATAGTGACAGTGGCAGACTTTTCTGGGACATGTAACTTTCAGCTTTGCCTTTGATTTAGGAGTGAATCCTGCTCGCACCGGGTGTCGGAGGGCAAATAACGCCTTCTTCCAGCCTCCCTAATTAGGTCCAGAGGTGGCAGACTCATGTAGGACGCATGTCACCCCCCAAATATCCAGATGTTTGGGGGTGAGTGACTTGCGTCCTACATGAGTCAAAGTTGTCATCTCGGGTCCTGACCAGAGATGACACGACCCGACTATGCAACTATAGCCAAATAAAGTTCGAAACACAAATTACTGACTCAAATATTAATTTTGGAACTAAAGTTAGGGTTCGGGGGAAAAGATCTAATTATAATTATTTGCCTTGTTTAATTAAGTAACTCGTAATTTTTTATAATATTAATTTATAAAATAATCTACAGGGCTGTTAGAATATTTGCCAATCTATATAAAAACAATCGCAGCGTTTTATTAGAAAGCCAATGGTCACTTGTAATATTTACGAGTTCAAATGGTAATGATTGCAAAAAAGTGTCTGCAATGTACGATGTTTATGAAAATCGTGTTACTTTAAAAGCTATTAATTGTGTGCTTGCAATCAAACCATGATTTATTGTTGAGGTGCAGTGTGTTCAAGTGTGACGCGTCTCGCTACATAAAACTTGTCCGTCTGACGACACGGAGTTATTTAATATACCTTTGGTTGATTATTTATTGTTATTTTTAGCAATTTGCTTACCTATCCTTGGCTTATACTGATAGGTAAGCATTATTTAATATTACTTGAATATCTATTGTTATTTTTAGCAATTTGCTTACCTATTCTTGGCTTATAGTGATTACTAGCTTTCCGCCCGCGGCTACGCCCGCGTGGAATTTGGTTATATGGCGCTTTTTAGATTTCCCTCGGGAATATCAAATTTTTCAATAAAAGGTAGCCTATGTCCTTTCTCAGGGTCTAAAGATTGTCTGTGCCAAATTTTAGCAAAATCGGTTGAGAGGTTTAAGCGGGAAAGGTAACAGACAGACAGAGTTACTTTCGCATTTATAATATTAGTATGGATTGCTTGAATATTTATTTATTTATGTACAACATACATAAACATATCTATACAAAAAAAAAAAGAATAAACTAGCTCATTGGGCACCAAAAAGTTCGTCCACATTGCTGTCAGTGGGATTAGTGCCCAAAAGGCTGGCAGCATTACCATGTTGGATGGCAATGCTGATTCCATGGGCTAAAAATAGGTCAGATAGTCACGTGAAGAGTCAGCTAACCGTTTGGCGATGTCCCGAAAAATTCGATGAACACTCGGACCCCAAGATTCTAGTGTTGAACCCCAAACGGCTCAAACATATAGTTCCCAATAAGGTTGTTATATTTGCGCCGTTTGAGGCTTTCTGCTCCTGCAGCAGGCAGCAGAATATTTATTGTTATTTTTTGCAATTTGCTTACCTATTCTTGGTTTAGGCATAGTGATAGGTAAGTATTATTTAATATTACTTGAATATCTATTGTTATTTTTAGCAATTTGCTTACCTATTATTAGCTTATAGTGATTATTGAGCAAAACTCTACGATGATTTTTTTTTATTAAGAGGCTTGTTCCTTATTTTTGGTAACGCGTTAAGATATTAAGTATTTCTAGTAAATACGTCGGTTTCAAAAGTATAATAGGAAGTGTGTAAATATGTCACCAATGTTTTAATTTGCTGAATTGTACGTTATACGTAGAATTAGAAGGTATACCTATTTTTAACCTCACAAAAAGATATCAGTTCTTTTTACTTTGATTTAAAACACCTCCGTTAGCGGTAACCCTCAGAAGATCTCTAACTGAATCTGAGAAAGGAGATGATAACAGATCAAATACAATCCTGAAAATTGGCCGAGCAAGATGTTCCCATTTAACTCCGCCGACTTTTTTTTGAGTGAGAAATCATCATATGATTCTCCCGCTCTGGGCGTGCGTGTCAGATTTTTACTGACTAAAACCCACCCGTGTTGCTTCATTTGCCTGCGCAGGGGTTACCGTATCTTTTTCGAGTTACCCGCGGCACTTGCAGTAGTAATAGTCCTAGTAGGCCCTCGGCCTGGGGCTCTAGCCAATGTAACATCACGTGATCAAACGTTTTTGTTATTGGTTGATTTGGTATTCGATTTCGTTTCGTTATGAAGCGATGTTACATTGGCTACAGGCTCTGGTCCAGCACGCGCTCACAGAGGCCGGGAGTTCACCTACCTACCTGTGTTTAAATCTATTTTTAGCTGTCTAGAAGGCCTAGCCTAGAAATAGATAAGCACAAAAATGTTTACGATAACGCTATATATCTTTAAAATTGATCAACAACACGTAGTACTTTTGTTATTACAACTTGGAATTTTGCCCAGTTGGTACAATAACACAACACGAATGAGCATTGTACATAGTACAATAATGTTTGTAAATAGTTGCAGTTAGGTGAGGTTAGTGATATTTCTTTCATTTCGTCTTCTGATTTCCCACAGAAACGCCTGTTTCAGTTTTGTAGACTAATCGTTTTTTAAAATAGCGGTGGCCGCCATATAATTTTAGTTGTCTTATAAAGACACACTGTCACATCTATTTAATGACTACTAGATATAAGTAAAAAAAAAAACATAGAAAACAATAAAGCGATTTAAAAAAAAAATTAAATATTTGCGGCTGATTTGTCTTTTTATCACTAGTTAGAGCAAATACAATTTTTAGCAATTACTATTAATAATATTTTGTATTGACATAACGACACATACATTAGTATACATAGATTAACTAAATACTAAACAATGGTACAAAAGTCTGTATGCAGATATCCTCTTAAACTAGGATGACCGGTTTAAAGTGCACCTCGCAAATATTAGAGGTCTGCACTCCAATCTCATTGCAGTACATTACTACCTTGAGACTGAAAAGCCACATCTACTTTTGACGGAGACCCAGATCAGATGTCCACCTGATGCGGCATACCACGGCTACCCGGGATACTCTTTGGAGCATCATTTCCTGCAGCGAGCCGGGGTCTGTGTGCATGTTCGCAATGACATCTGTTGCCGGCGTCTCCGTCACCTCGAAGACCCTCATTTTTCGTCCTTATGGCTGTTGGTTGACACTGGTGTGGACAAGATTGTCTACACCTGTGTCTACCGATCGCACAGCGGTGATCAGGAGACAACTCGGTTATTCGACCACCTCAGCGAGGCTGCTGACAATGCGCTACATCGGCACCCTGACGCTCAGTTCGTCGCTCTGGGGGACTTCAACGCCTGCCACCAGGACTGGCTCTTCCCATACCAGAGGACCGACCACGCTGGGAGAGAAGCGCGAAACTTCGCGCTTCCTATGGGCTTTTCCCAGCTGGTAGAGCAAGCGACTAGGGTGCCTGATGTAGTTGGCCACACTGCCAACTGTTTGGACCTTCTGCTGACCACTGATCCGGACAGATGTGTTGTAACAGTTTCCTCACCGTTGGGAACTTCAGACCACTGTCTGGTGAAGTCTGTGTCGTCCTTCTTCCCACCAGATCACGACTCTCGTGGTGAACGGCGATTGTGGCGATACAGGTCAGCGGATTGGGATGAGATGCGCCACTTCTTTGCGTCTTATCCTTGGCAGCAGGTCTGCTTCTCTTCTGAGAATCCGTCGGGCTGTGCGGACGCTATAACCGATGTGGTGCGTCAAGCTATGGAGTATTTTATCCCATTCAATGTCGTGCCCGTCGGTGGCTCGGCTCGCCCATGGTTCAATGCCGATTGTGTAAAAGCTGAACAGCGTAAGCACACGGCATTTCTCGCCTGGGTTGACGCTCGTGACCGCGAAGCTCCGGATCTAAGCTCAAAGTAGAGAGCCTTTAACCGTGTTGCCAAGTCCTACAAGAAAGCGCTCAAGAAGGCTCGCTTCGACCGCATCACCCATATTGGCAACAAGTTATCTGCGCAGCCATCCGGTAGCAGATCTTTTTGGTCCCTTGCCAAGTCGGTTGAGGCGAACTTCTGTCGGCCCTCACTGCCTCCGCTGGTTAGGCCTGATGGAACACTGGCTCATACGGCGAGAGAGAAAGCAGGTCTCTTTGCTTCTCTCTATGCCCATAATTCGCGTCTTGATACTGGCAGTGCTACTCCACCTAATTTACCTCATTGCGGAGCTTCAATGCCTGAGGTTCGCATTAGGAACAAGGAGGTTCTGAGAGTACTGTGTCGTCTGGACGTGGATAAGGCTAGTGGTCCGGATGGTATACCAGCGATTGTTCTTAAAACTTGTGCGCCCGAGTTGTCTCCTGTATTGACGCGCTTGTATCGCCTCTCATTTAGGACTGGTATAGTGCCCAAGTCCTGGAAGCTTGCTAACGTGCAGCCCGTGCCCAAGAAGGGTAGTCGTGCCGATCCTGCCAACTATCGGCCGATTTCGATCACCTCCATACTTTGCAAAATTATGGAGCGCGTATTGAACTCGCGCCTCTTGGCATACCTGGAAGGTAACGATCTCCTCAGTGACCGACAGTACGGGTTTCGCCGCAATCGGTCAACTGGGGACCTACTAGTGTATGCCACTCACTTGTGGGGCGAGGCCCTCGAGAAGAATGGGGAAGCGATTGCTGTCTCCCTTGATGTCTCGAAGGCCTTCGACCGGGTATGGCACGCTGGCCTTTTGAGTAAGCTTCCAGCGTACGGCATTTCCCCTAGCCTGACTGGCTGGGTAAAAGACTTCCTGACTGAACGGTCCCTCCGAGTTGTTGTCGATGGATGCTCTTCTGAGCCCATGTCAACTAATGCCGGTGTTCCTCAGGGGTCTGTTCTCTCTGCAACTCTGTTCCTGCTGCATATTAACGATCTGCTGATGCCTGGTATCTATGGGTATGCAGATGACAGCACAGTTGTAGAGAGATACCTGCCGGGTGCTCGGGCTAGTAGGGAATCAATCCGGTCCGAAAGAGAGGCCATGGTTGAGCGAACGAGTGTTGCACTGCAGGCAGTCTCCGAATGGGGCAATGCCAATCTTGTAGCATTCAATGCCGCCAAAATACAGGCGTGTCTTTTCACCGCCAAAAGGAGCCCGTTCACCTTGGCTCCTACTTTTCGGAATGTGTCCTTGGAGTGTTCCGACCGCCTTCAGCTTTTGGGAGTTGAGATTTCCTCGGACCTTAACTTTGGGCGGTTCATTGAGTCCAAGGCTAAGGTGGCTGCCAAGAAACTTGGCGTTATCGCAAAGGTCCGGCAGTACTTCACACCTGGGCAGCTTCTAATGTCATACAAAGCACAGGTCCGTTCGTGTGTGGAGTACTGCAGCCACATTTGGGCTGATGCTGCCAAGTGTCACCTGGCCACTTTGGATTGTGGCCACAGTGGAGAGACGTGCAAAGAGGCTGATTGGTGACCCTGATCTAACTCGAGTCGGTCTCCAAAGCCTAGAGCACAGGCGTAGAGTAGCCAGCCTTTCGGTGTTCTATAGGATGCATTTCGGGGAGTGTGCGATGGAATTGCATGATTTAATTCCCCCATCTCCGTTCCACCAGCGGACGACCCGTCGTACGGCTGGTTTCCACCCTTACGTTGTTAACACCACTACGATCCGGACGAAGCGTTTCGCCTCCTTCTTTATACCGCGTACATCGAGGGACTGGAATAGTTTGCCCGCGGCGGTGTTTCCGTCGGACTACAATTTGAGTGTCTTCAAGGCTAGAGTGAATAGGCTCTTAATAAACTAGTGCGCTTTACCATCAACGATTGCGTCACTGCTTACCATCAGGCAGGATTGCGGTCAAGCGCTAGTTTATAATATAGATAAAAACAAAAAAAAAAAAAAATGACCTTTATCTTAAGAGACAGTGTTCAGTACTTAGGTTACTTACAAAAGGAATTATACATACAACTGTGTATTGCGCCACTTATTGCTCGTGTCAACATTCAGATTTAAGTTTACAAAATAAATACAATAATATAATACTTAAGTAAAAATAAAATGTATTATGAATAGGTGAAAAATTAGTGAATGGGAGCAAGTTAAAACTGTAAGCGTTAGGCAATTACGTCAATATATTAATTGAATTACAGACAGTGCAGTTCTATCCTGAAAACCCATTTTAAAAACAATGTTCTTGAAGTATTTAATGAATCCTTAGAATTTCGTAGAAATCTAAGATTAAACAATATATCGGCCGCGATTCACAAATTATTGTAGATCGTAGGTCGACCCCATCCATAATCGTGTAAATTATTTCATCACCACAGCTCTCAAAACGGTGAAGGAAAACATTGTGAGGAAACCGGCATGTCCTAGAGCCACAGCTTCGAAGTCATGTGACATCTACCAACCCGCACTGGGCGTGGTAATTAGGACCCATACGGCCATACCCCATTCCTTTCTACTAAGAGGAGGCCAGAGTCCCAGGAGTGGGAACATTAGGCTGATTATGTTATGTTATGATTTATATGAAAATTGGGGGAAGTAACGTAATGATGGTGGCAGGAAAAAATCGTCTCCTCCTAAAATTCCCTAGAAGGATAATTTTGATCACAAATGAGTGTTAACAGGGTATTTCAATTTTCTGGGTATTTTTCTCAGACATTTTAATTGGGAAATATTTATCGTTCATGGCAATCAGCAAAGCAGGATAGGTACTAGGAAATCACACAGAACATAATAGGGAAATTATAATAGGGATTTATCCAAGGTATGAAAATAAAAAATAAAAAAAAAAATGGTCCGTCTTATTGATAATAAAAAAAAATTAAGACCCGTATTTTTTATTTTCTCGAAACTACCAAAGACTACTGAGATGTAGCGTATTAAAGTTACGGAGCGGGGTCTAATTACGTCACGCCACGGTATATCACGGCGTGACGTCATGCGACATTTCAAATCAATATATCTTCCTAAGTATTGAAATGAAATAAAAAAAAAAAAAATACGTGTTCAATATTTTTTATAAATCTATCTGATGGACATTAAATTATTTTTTCATCCCACCATCTCGGAAAGAGTATTTTTAATCTTCAATATCTGACTGGAAAAGCCGTTTTTATTCTCTAGAGGATAAAGTAAATTGAATTTAGAACATCGTGTGCACTAAGTTTGTAAATTAAAAAAAAAAATTAAACCTATTTACTGTTACCTCTATGGTGCCGAATATATCATACAACTTTTTTTAATTTGTTAAAAACTCAGACTCGGAACCTTCTTGGTGTTCTTTTTTAAATTTTCTTTGTACGCGGTTCTTTACGCGGCATTTTTTCACGTCATTGTTAAACCTTATATTAAAAAAAAGAAACTTGAAAACAAGTGAAAAACTAAAATGAGTGATTCTAGCGACGAGGAAGTTTGTTTGACGCCAACAGAATTGACTGAAACTGTTAATAATGCGCAAATGAGCTTTCTACCTCAACAATCACGCGAGAAGTATTTAAAACAGTACGATATGTTCAACACGTGGCGACTAGCAAAAGGAGCCAAAACTTTCTCAGAAAACGTTTTGCTGGCATATTTTATAGAATTATCCGAGAACAAGAAAGCAAGCACTCTATGGAGTACGTATTCGATTCTAAAAGCAACAATAAAGATGAAAAAAGACATACATATCGATACCTATCCTAAATTAGTAGCATTTTTAAAAAGAGCCTCATCTGGTCATCATCCAAAAAAATCGAAGGTTTTCACAGTATCTGATATTGAAAAGTTTCTTAACGAAGCACCCGATTCCGTATATTTGGCGGCAAAAGTAAGTCAGTTGCACATTCAGTATCTACTTAAGTACATATATTAATCTCAATTAAATAGTATACTTAGTAAATGTTGATAGGCATAATTATGCGTTCATATAAATTTTATTCATTTATCTACTACAATACTCTTTACATTGCAGGTTGTTCTTATTATTGGAATATACGGAGCATGTCGAACTAATGAACTAACACAACTTAATGTCAAAAACATTGAGAAACATTCAGATGACTTACTATTAATTAATTTACCTAATACAAAGACAAAAAGAGACCGCAACTTTGTCATTCGCAAGGAATACGTAACGATTGTTGAGAAATATCAAGCCTTACGGCCGCCTAACACTCCAATCAATCGTTTTTTTCTACAGTATCGCAATGGAAAGTGTGTTAGACAGCCTATGGGTACTAATAAAATTGGCAGTATCCCACGAGAAATAGCAACATTTCTTGAACTTCCAGAACCCCTGTTGTACACGGGTCATTGTTTCCGACGAACTTCAGCCACACTTTTGGCTGATTCCGGAGCTGATCTCCTGTCCCTTAAGCGCCACGGAGGCTGGAAGACCAATGCAGTTGTAGAGGGATACATAGAGGATTCCATTCAAAATAAGTCTAAAATATGTGAAGGCATCGTAGGAGCCATTACACTGAAAGAGCCTCAATCGGAAACTTGGACTGGCCCTTCTACATCAAAAATAAGCCGTTATGAAACACCTAACCATCTCCCTCTCTCTCCAACATTCACGCCAAGGGAATCCGATGAATCGGTACAACTATTAAGTATGACAGACAGTTTACCGAAAAACAGTACACAAGTGACTAACACCAATATTACAGTACCAAACAAAAATATTACACTCAATTTAAATAACTGTTGCAACGTTACTTTAAAATTTTCTTAATTATACTTTAGTATTATTTTATTATAATTTAAAGATTATTCTGTAATACTTACCTGTCATAATGTAGTAATTAATACCTAAACTGAAATAAAAGTGTACCTATCTTGTGATTGTAAACATTTTTTTATTGCATTTAGTCATTTCCTCGCTGAGGTGGAATGAAAAGTTACGTGTTGCACTCGAGTGCAAAGATTTTTCACCTCGTGTCCTTTTGATTCCCTCGCTAACGCTCAGGATTCTAATTTTGAACTCGCTGCGCTCGTGATTCAATTTTAGAATCCTTCGCTTGCTCGGTCATCAAAATTGAACACGCGGTTAAAAAGCAACTTTGCACTCTTGTATAACAAATAACTATTTAAGGATACAACCCAATTGACATATTACCTGATAGTTCCATACAACCGTCAGAAAACCGGTTTTGCGTTGGGTTATTCAGTTCCGTAGAAATAAAATAAGTTTATTTTGGCCCAGGTTCTTTATCATTATCTGCCTAGACTTTTCATAATTATGTTGGGTTTATTTCCAGTCCAACTGGATGGAACTTCACCACTTTATTTACCGGGTAATGCGATACCCCATAGTATTGTCTGTTATTACACTATTGTAATTGCAGACTAAGGCAGCCAACTAAGGTCCAGTGGTCAAACACTGAGACTTCACTAAATATTAATAAATGTTTAAATTGAGTAGTATTTTTTAGAAAATCATTTCTACTAATAGTTTTATAATAATGGCAACACGACAATGTCATTCCATCACCTTTCCTTTACGAGACGACTGACTGATAATTGATGAATCATTATGAGTTTAGCAGATTACGAACTTTTAGCACAATGACAATGGAATCGTGTTGGAATCCTTACTAATATTATAAATGCGAAAGTAACTCTGTCTGTCTGTCTGTCTGTCTGTTACGCTTTCCCGCCTAAACCTCTCAACCGATTTTGATGAAATTTGGCACAGACAATCTTTAAACCCTGAGAAAGAACATAGGCTACTTCTTATCCCGGAAAAATTTGATGTTCCCGAGGGAAATCTAAAAAGCGCGATATAACCGAACTCCACGCGAGCGAAGCCGCGGGCGGAAAGCTAGTGACTTTATAAATACAGCAGACTAGCCGACTAGGGCCCGAGTAGGTAACAATGTGTTTCATTTTAACAGTTCAAGAATATTCATTGCGTTATTTACGTTGTTGAGTAGACACATTGTTTGAACATATGGAGCAATAGATTAGCGATATGCTTCAAAATGATTCTAATGAGTGCTGGTAAGTCACATTTCACCACTGGGCTCACACTGCTCTCAAAACAGCAAAGAAGAATATCATGAGGAACCTGTCTCAGATTTAAAAAAATCGAAAATATGTGTCATCTACTAACCTGCACCCTAATTGCGTTATTTCACCCTAATTACTATCAGTTACATGTACATAAAGTACGTTATTAAAGGACTGTTGCGAGGTCAGACGACAAGGGAACAGTATCCTAGAAGACGACAGATATATTTTGTTACACAGGAGAAACAAAAAGATCACTACGGTGTCGGATTCCTAATTAAATATATAGATATATACAAAATTACACAGAAATCTTTGAAAGAATGTTTGTTAGAAACAGCATAGTAAAGACCGCAGGGAGAAATTGGCTAAATGTGGCAACGGATACAAATAAATGGCACTTGGAGGAGGCCTATACCGAAAGGGGCCATGAATTATAAGGAAATCTAAATTTATTTATTTACTTTTATTTTTATTGTTTCTTTTTTTTTATTGTTTCCTTTTTTCGATATACTTAAATTATGTTATGAATTACTTAAGAAATTCATGGTTTAATAAAGGCTTATTATTATTATTATTATTATTACTATCAGTTGGAATCAGTTCGAAGCATATTGCAAATCCATTGCTCCGTGTGTTCGAAAAAACAGTCTGCTTAACAACGTAAATAACGCAATGAATGTTATTGAACTGTCAAAATGAAACCCGTTGCTACTGATAGTATGTTTCGCGATTAGTCTGCAGTACTGGGCCCGAGTGGTTAATTGTGGCCCCCCCTTTCTCACTGAGAAGAGGCCTGTGTCCCAGCAGTTTGCAGTAAGAAAATTATGGGCTGAGTCTGATGATGATGACAAAATATAACAGGATATCCAAGTATTGTACTTAAATAGAGGTTCTTTCAACAATAAAAAGTTTTAAAGCAGACATGACTCAGGTACAAAAAGTGTGCGTGAGAAAATTAACACAAACGACTGTACACAACTCTTCCGCCGTCGGAGGCCACACGAAAACTTGAGTCTAAGTGAGATCCGCATTGATATTGTATGGAATAAGTAAAGAAGTTTTTTTTAAATATTTTATTTGAGTGTAATACTATTAAATCTCCGCTCATCTTCAATTCTTCGTTTAATACTAGTGTAATGTTGAAATTAAATAAAAATACGTACCTACTTCTAAAAACTGCAAAGCAATTGTTGGGAGAGATGGCCTTTTGCAGCAACCTTTTAGCAGTGGGATGTTATATACGGCTAAAAATAAAATAATACATCCTTTTTAGGGTTCCGTAGCCAGATGTCAAAAAACAGAACCCTTATAGATCCGTCATGTCTGTCTGTCCGTCTGTCCGTCCGTATGCCACAGCCATTTTTTTCCGAAACCATAAGGGCTATACGGTTAAAACTTTGTAGGTGATGCAAAAAAAAAAAAAATATTGGGGGCTTCCCATACTTAGAACTTAAACTCCAAAATTTTTTTTCATCAAACACTTACGTATGGGGTATCTATGGACAGGTCTTCAAAAATAATATCGAGGTTTCTAAATATTTTTTTTTCTAAACCGAATAGTTTGCGTGGCAGACGCTTCCAAAATGGAAAAAAGTTGCCCCCCCCTTCCACTTCTAAAATAAGAAAATGAAAAATCTAAAAAACACATATGATGTACAGTCAAGACCAAAAGTCGAGTTGCAATCTCACAAAACTATGGCCAAGCAATACTAGTTGTAGTTACGACCTTCTTCTATAATAAAGTTTGATACACGCTCATACACTTGCTGCCCGCTTATGATTGTTAGGTACTACTTATTAATTTCAACGTCTACAGTAAGTGTTTCAATGGCGTAACGGTTTTCGCCTTGATAGGCGTTCAAGGTGGTTCGAGTTCGAATCTAATAACTTACAAAAATATTTTTTAAATGTTTATTGGTGAGTTATGAATGCTTACAACAAAAATATCTAAAAATATCGATCTGCAACTTAAAGATGATACTTTCTTTTAAGATTTTTTCTATATTAGAGTCATTATAAAAAGATGACGGTAGACTTAAAAGAATCTGAATCACTACTTCACAAAAAATATTCCGCTACCTACAATAACTATTATTAGCTACAATAACTCAAATAATATTACTTAGCTGTTGTTGGTTGGTGAACATATAGTTACCAGTTTGTGTTATTAGTTTTACTTTTTAATCAATATGCAGGCATATGCAGCAATATATCTCAAATATCATATGAAACCGGCTTTTGTGTAAGTTGTTTTTATTATTATTTATGTAAGGTGCAAACCAATCGCTTGTAGCAAGTGCGTAATAAAATTGTTATTGTTTTAGATAAATACTGTAAGCCGTTGGACGTCAAAGTCAAGAGGTTGGAGGACGAAGGTAGCTGTCGAGACAAGTGAAACGAAACGACAATATTTACCGTTGAATAAACTTTTAAATCGTGCGAAGAAGATAGGTTGCATTTGTGGTTTAAAAATAAATTGGCGAGGCTGGTGGAGTGTTATCGAGCTAAACAAAAAAAAAACTATTTGTAACAAAAACAGTGCAGAAGTGTCCTACAGAGTGTTTTAAATATATACCAATAAATATCTTAATAACGGACTCTAAACCATCTCTAAAGTAATTTAGCTAAGTGACAGTAATATGTTCGGTTGGCTTAATGGCTAACAGATGTCGCCTTTTGCAATTTCAATACAAATTACTTTTGGTAAATTATAAAAACAATAATTTCGGAATTCGATAAGAAATAAGTTCGTTTATTTTGAACTAAGAAAGCGCTTGAAGATTATAATCTCATGCCTTCAAACTCCGAAAAAAGGCATTGCAGGATGGCAGCACTAGTACTATGCTATACACGCAAAAAAAATATAAATGTAATAAGCACTATTATGTGTTCTAAGTATAGATTATTTTATGATTGCAATAATATTCAGGTTAAGCTTCAATCCTCTTTTCTTTAAGAAAATGAATAATTAAGCTATAACCTCTTTAATCATAATATACGTATAATATTATAATTTTCATATCTAACAACCAAAAATGTTTTTTGTATTTTTTACCATAACAATATCATAAGTTTGTCAAGGATTACTTTTATATAAAATATTACAATGCTGCCGTTTCAACGTTTGTTTCATTTGTTAGTATAAGTATATCTATACCGAATAATATATAACTTTATAATATATTGCATTATAATATGCTTATTGTTTTATTTTTATATATTTTCTTATTATATTACCCCTATAGTAAACTAAAACATATAATAAAACCCTTTTTTGGGATAAATATTCAATAAATTTTCCTATTTGTTTAAATATTATTTGCAAACATTTTTACTTTAAAATACAAATCAATTATCATAATTTTAAATTATATGAAACAACAAAAAGAGTTGCCTATAATAAGGATCGAACCCACAATCGCTCGCTTTTGATAGCACCATTGTTAAGTGCGGCCGCTAACTCAACTTCAAATGAAGTAACGAAATTTTGCATTACTTTAAAGAAAGACGAAGACTGCGATAAAAAAATAATGCGGTAGTGTGCGTGGCCGGTTTAGCGCAGGCGACAGTAGTCTTTAAGGTGGAAATGGACTTCTACAGCTGATAGTACATTACTATAAAAACTACCAACAAAAATTGTTTTGAACGAGATCTAGTGAGTAGTTTTAATACGTCGTAAATTGTAAACCGCTTATTACCGCGTAATCTTTCATACAAATAACTTAAATCCTTTAATTTCATGAATCAATGGTACGGAACCCTTTGTGCGTGAGTCCGACACGCACTTGTTTAGTACAGGCCCCAGCAGATCAACATACCCGAAACTGAGAAATTTTCTCAATCAACCTTGGACTTTAATACCTTACAGGTAAAGTTCAAAATCTATTGAAGAAATTTGACAGATTGTAGCGTAACGTGAAAAATATGTTAAGTATTAGAAAATACTATTTTTACTTTTAACTTTCGGTGATATATTTTTACACCGTACACCGACATAGCTCTGCGAGTCGCTAAACTTAAGTGGCAGTGGGCAGGGCACATTGCTCGTAGAACCGATGGCCGATGGGGCAGCAAGGTTCTGGAGTGGCGGCCACGTGCTGGAAGACGCAGCGTAGGGAGACCCCCAACAAGGTGGACCGATGACCTGGTGAAGGTCGCGGGAAGCCGATGGATGCGGGCAGCACAAGACCGGTCATCGTGGAAAGCCTTGGGGGAGGCCTTTGTCCAGCAGTGGACATCTATAGGCTGAGGAAGAAGAAGAAGAAGATATATTTTTAGATACTAAAACCTTCGACGATAACGTTTGTCTTTGTAATTTCATTATTTTCATCCCGATTTGTGAAATGTTCTCAAATAGCTTTCAACAATTCATGTTGACTTAGTTAAAAATCGTGCACAATATACCTACCTTTGTGTGTGATTCATATTTCGTAGTACTACCTACTTACTTTGTTTGAAGATTGCTAGATATGCGTAGACGCTAGCGCATCAAGCTGCTACAATCAGATTTAACAGATTTTCAACATTATCACCAAAGCATTAAAGTTCAACATTGAGTGAGCGGAAACTTTCGGGTAGTTTGATCTGCTGGCGTCAGTAAATGAATTGCATTCTTCAATGGAATAATTTTGCACTAATTATAAGTTCTCTAAAATCTCCTGCGTCATTGGGCATTTGTTTGTCGTATTCTTCAAGGAAAAGTCATTAGTACATATTTGGGTTTTTCACTTTGTATTTCGGTCAATATAGTTCAAACTTTGAATTAAGTACATTCAATTATATAAAAACGCATCGACAACTTAAGGTGAATTATAAAGATTATTTTTTAATAATTATAAACTAGTGCTTGACTGCAAGCCCGTTTGATGGCCAGCAATGATACAATCGTTGATGGTAGAGCGAGTTAGAGAAGAGCCTATTCATTAAAAAAAACTAAGTGAATAGAAAGGAAGACGGCAGTTGAGCGAGATGATGCAATGTTAAACCCAACAACACGACCAACGATATTGCGCCGGAGGGAGATTGATCTGGAGACCCTCCACGACCAAACTCCGTACACAACAATATTTGACGCATCGTACCCGGCACACATCGTAGCACAACTGCTCCGACCCGTCCTCCGACTCCGATTATCAAAAATATCAACTATCGTAAGACGTTTTGTTTTAATTATTTAACCAACGAACTAGCTGCCCCATTTTCTACCGCTTAAGTTTCGATCTAGCGGGAATTTCCGGATAAAAAGCCTTTCCTGGTTACAAACTATCTGTGTGCCAAAGGTAATCTAAATCCGCGCAGAAGTTTTTTACGTAAAAGAGTAACAAACGTCCATCCATACTCATAAATTTTCAATAATTATTGTTAGTACTATCCATAGATATCACAGACAGCCTCCGTAGCGTAGCGGTAGCAAATGCGGCTGCTGCGCAAGGAGGCGCGGGTTCGAACCCCGCGCAGTGCAAATATTTGTATGCATGAATATGAATATTTGGGCTGGTCTGGTCGTGCCTCGGAAAGCACGTTAAGCCGTTGGTCCCGGTTGCAATACGAATATCTAATGGCAGTCGTTACGTTTTGCTGGAGCCCTCAAAAGTCCAACTATGGGCCTAACTGCAATGCTTCGATATCGCCTTCGGGTTGTGGAGGTCAGACGGCAGACTCCAGACTCCAAAGCTGAAAAAGCTTCGGATGCGACTGGGATTAACTCTAGGATGATGATGATGATGATGATACTATCCATAGATATGAATGCAGTCTTAAAACTTAGAAAATATTAGTTTTCATTAAAATCATGCGATTTTACGATACGTTTTTATTCCTGGCCGGGGCCTTAGGCCTTGGACTGAACTTCCCGTGTACTCGATTTAAACCCAATACAATGATTAACCACGTCTTCTAATCGGTCCTCTCTCAACCATAACACGTTTGACTACTGTTAAGTTTCCTGTAATGCTTTCGCTTTTCTATCGCAAAGGGGAAATTAAAGAAAGACGGTTAAAACACAGTAAGTACCCGCTTTCTCTACAGTGTATGCCTTGAAGGTTGATTGGAGAAAATCTTAGCCGCCTACCGATACAATTTATGTGATTATTAATTTGATGTTGAATGGAAAACAAGTATGGGTACATTACGGCGTATAGATAATATCTATATGTATACAATATGTAAAGAAGTGTATGTGTCCGATCCGTGAATGTATTGTTAGGTATCGTTGGTAGGTATCGTTGTTAACACCACTACGATCCGGACGAAGCGCTTCGCCTCCTCCTTTATACCGCGTACATCGAGGGACTGGAACAATTTGCCCGCGGCGGTGTTTCCGTCGGACTACAATTTGAGTGTCTTCAAGGCTAGAGTGAATAGGCTCTTAATAAACTAGTGCGCTTTACCATCAACGATTGCGTCACTGCTTACCATCAGGCAGGATTGCGGTCAAGCGCTGGTTTATAATTTATAAAAAAAAAAAAAAAAAGAAGTTAACTGATTCTAATAATGATAAAAAACTTAAAAAAATATCCCTCCAAAAAAATGAATATTATTTCGAAAAAGCAAGGTAACTTAATACGTGTGCGGTAGGCAACACGGCAGGCATACATACGCGGGTGAAGAGGGCAGGGCACGCGGCACGTGATCGCACCGCTATTCGCTCATAATAATACTAATTAAAATAGTGTTGTCACTTTAAAAAAAAAAATACCAAATTTTGTGGAAGTTGGAATTAATTCGTGGAAAAAAATGATTATTTCATAATTCATTAGTATTGTCACTATGATGATTATGTAAACTTTCATATTTTATTTGGTCATGTGTACTTACTTATGTGTGTTAACCTAACCTTTATTATCCTTTTGGGTCGGACAGGGTTTTCTTTACTACGTAGTAGGTAACTATGTGTTGTTTGGGATATAGGTACCTACAGGGTGTTTGGTGATTCATTGTAAATGTAATTAATGTAGTCAAAAGTCAATGTAGAACTGTCACATACTGAGCTGGCCTCCTTTTGATGCAAGCTAGAGTCGCACTCCTTTTTTTTGTTTGGGAAATCATCAAATGACTTTTCCCGCTTTGGGCGGAGCGGAAGGGCGTGTCAGACTTTTACTGACCCACCCGTTTTTCTTCACTTGCCTGTGCGACGGCCAGGGCCTCGGTTTCTTGTTTAACCAACTCGCAACCCGCCGTCGACTTGGGCCTTGTCCTTACCGGGCGACAAACTGCCCACTGCTCACCGCCCGCAGGCCCGCGCCTACGGTGGCTGGGAGTTTAGTGTCGTCTCCCGACCAGGGCGTCTCCTGCGGCAGATAGTGGCGTGAGGGCGCTGGGATTCCCGTTGCCTCACATGCTCTGCCTCCTCCTTTGCCAGCATCACTGCTTCGCAGAAGGAGGTAACGGCCTGCCATGCACTCTCGCTCCGGACCATGGCCTGGACCAGGGTCGGACGCGAGAGATCGCCGCCGATCGCCGCTACGAGGACAGAGTCGCACTCCTCACTTTGTATACTGGTCAAATCAATACATAGTATAAAACAAAGTCGCTTTCGCTGTATGTCCGTATGTATGCTTAGATCTTTAAAACTACGCAACGGATTTTGACGCGGTTTTTTTTAATAGATAGAGTGATTCTTAAGGAAGGTTTAGACTACCTTTTATCCCGGAAAAAATTGATATTCCCGAGGGAAATCCAAAAAGCGCGATATAACCATATAACCGAACTCTACGCGGGCGAAGCTGCGGGCGGAAAGCTAGTGTTTTATAAACAATAAACATATAAAGTAAAACGCAATTTCACCCGCGTAAGTTTCGATATTATTTCTGAATTATTCCTGATTCTAAGCTCTCTGTGTGCCTTTCGACCTAATCGGTTCAGTACCTTTTGCGAGAAACAATCACTAACTGTTGTTTGTGACTTTTTATCTTACTTACTCGATACATTCATATTTACTTCCTCACAAACTCTGGCATTTATAATATCAGTGTAAATGTAAAATAGTTATTAATGCACATAACAATTATATGTATATTGAATAAGCAAGCTTATTCAAATATCCCCGCATTTTTTCTTTTCAACCTCATTGCCTGGCGGAGCATCCAATCAGCATTAAGGAATGGAGAACGAATAAAACTCAAGACGTTTTTCCATTCACCCGTCAGTATAGTTTTGCTTTCTCTTCATAACCCTGGTTTGTGAACAGTATCAAGTAACCGAAATCCAAACCACACTGGTTGTGAGCTCATCGGCAAGTCTAAAGCGCTCACTCAACATCTGGTGGAGGCTTCGATCCACTCCAGCACACCAGGAGTCTGTATCAATAAAAGCCTCTTCATTATTTGGCTATGTTTGCTCGCGGTTTCTCTCCGTATTTCAATATCAATATACCTAACGTGCGCCTATTAAACCACAGAAGTATTTAACAGTCTATACAGTATGTTAACTAACAGAGGGCGTTCCCGTTAACCCGACATAGCATAGCATACATACATGCTAAAAAAAATATTTCCATTCGAAAACAAAATGTTTTAAAATTTTTTCAATATGAAAATATTCAACAAAAATTTTAAATTGACATGTAAAAGAAACACACTGTACACGCGAACATGAAAGACGGCAACGTCGCAATTTATTTATGAATGACGAGCCGCGTATGCGGCGGCGATCTAAGATCTAATTGATTGATGTGTGTTGGTTGATGTGTGTTGGGCAATGCAACGTTAGGTAGATACTATTCCGCGCTACTATTTTGATTTAAAACAGGAGGTTTCAAATTTATTTTCAATTATAATTTCTTTTTATTCGGATTATTTTATGCTTATTTTTCTATGCTGATATTTTTATTTTAATCTATTAATGATATATATTAACGAGTTTAAGGGAACGCCCTCTGTTATTTAACATACTGTATATCGAGGGAATATGAAACCAAAGCAATAGTATTTCTATATGTATGTTTTAATTTTTATAAGTGGCAAATTGTGTTTTTATACATAATACTAGCTTTCCGCACGCGGCTTTGCCCATGTGGTATAGGGTTACATTGCGTTTTTACATTTCTTTCGGGAGTATCAATTCCGGGATAAAAAGTACCCTATTATTTAATCTGGACTTTTAACTTTACGTCTGCAAAATTTCAAAGCAATCGGTTCAGTAGCTACAGCGTGAAAGCGAAACAAACAAACTCTCTTTTCCATTTATAATAAAGGTTATAAGTAAGGATATTCATATAATTTGTTATCATTTAACTGTGCTTTTGTGTATGTATTTTGTATGTATTGAAAACATGGTTTATCTATGATCTATGTTTAATCAACCTCAATATAATATCTAAACGATTTTGACGATAACTTAAAATTCACAAAAATTATATATTCAAAAATTAAACGTTGCCAAAAGATTGCAAAATGGAAAGTGTCTGGTAATGTTGGTTAGTGCAACTTGCGTGTGTGATGTGATTGATTAGTAAAAGTACTTTTGATGAGGCAAGTGCTAAAAAAGATTAATGTGGGTTTTGTAATGTTTAATTATTAGTCTCTTCTCGTTTCTTGTTCGATTTCTAAACGAAAAATGTCCAGTAAAAAGTTGAAGAATGCTTACCTAACAGCAGCTGGGAATATACGACGTAATGGTGCCTAAGGATGCTCCCTGCAGCACCCTAATTGCGTAACACACAAATACAATCAGTTGGAATCATTTTGAAGCTTATTGCTATTCCATTGCTCCATATGTTGGAATCTCCTCGTCGTCCAAGATACCACAGTGTCTCAAGACTAAAGTCTTTGACCAGTGTGTGTTGCCAGTGATAACTTACGGAACTGAAACGTGGTCGCTAACAATGGGCCTCACACGAAGGCTCAGAGTCACACAAAGGGTAATGGAAAGAGCTATGCTCGGAGTTTCTCTGCGTCATAGTGAAGTCACCGACATAGCTCTTCGAGTCGCTAAAATTAAATGGCAGTGGGCAGGGCACCTTGCTCGTAGAACCGATGGCCGATGGGGCAGTAAGCTTCTAGAGTGGTGGCCACGTACTGGAAGATGCAGCGTAGGGAGGCCCCCAACAAGGTGGATCCATGACCTGGTGAAGGTCGTAGGAAGCCGATGGATGCGGGCAGCACAAGACCGGTCATCGCGGAAAGCCTTGGCGGAGGTCTTTTTCCAGCAGTGGACATCTATAGGCTGAAGAAGAAGAAGAAGATAATATGTTGGAAAATGTATCTGCTCAACAACGTAAATAACGCAATGAATGCTGTTGAATTGTCAAAATGAAACCCATTGCTACTGATAATGTGCTACGCAATTACCCTGCAGAACCGATTCTTAACAATATGAAACCAATTCCTACTTTCCGGTTTGACTGATTTGATCAAGACTCGTATGGTGCGTAGCTCTTATAGAAAATACGACTTAGGTAAGATTGGGAACAAATCGTCGAAACGAACCTGTCCTAAGTGTATGTGCCTGATTCCGGTTGATGGCGTCCATGTATATCAGCCGTAAATTGCTGAATATAGCCTTTTCCAAGCATTACTACTTTGACTGGTTCTGTCTTAACAATGTCATCGTTCCACCTCCTTGGTGGCCTTTTATTGGTACCGTCTTTCGGCATGTGTTCGCCACTCCTGTGACTTTCAGATCCATCGGCCATCTGTTCATCTGGCCACTGCCATATAAGTGAAATAATCCCTGGCTATGCGATTACCTTGGACCAAACAGTATACATACATAGTTTTTTCAATCGTAGTAACAATAAATTCAATTGTGGAGTAGAATCGAAGAAATACTTCTTGATAATTAAACCATACAAATTACAGAGCGTAAATGTGAAGATTTTACAAAAGGTGACACAATGGGCGGTCTTATTCATTTAAATTAACAAAAGAGTATCATCAACCCGACCAAAAAGAATAAATAGCAATTAAATTAAAAAAAAATTGATTAGTTAATTCATCTCCTTATCCGCCATTCTACCAATCAAGCACCCAATTAGATGTTGCAACCAAACTGAAAGTTCAAGCGACTCATGTCAAAGACCAGCCAATGAATTCCGTTCACTTTCTACGTGACCAAGTTAGCAACGTTAGCATATCAACACAAATAATGCTAACAAATCGATTGTTCAGAATACAATATTTGGATCGCTGCCAACCCCCGTGTTATTTTGTTGTCGTTACGACGATGGTCGATGATTGATCTTTCATTGTTACTTGGATTTGGTAAGCGTTTATATGGGTCACGGTATGTTTAACAGTTTTGAATGATAGTTATGTCTATGTCGGCACGTGGTTTTATCAACTTATAGTTTCTAAATATTTTTTTTTTATCCATACTAATATTATAAATGCGAAAGTAACTCTGTCTGTCTGTCTGTCTGTCTGTCTGTCTGTCACGCTTTCCCGCTTAAACCTCTCAACCGAGTTTGATGAAATTTGGCACAGACAATCTTTAGACTCTGAGAAAGAACATAGGCTACCTTTTATCCCTGAAAAATTTGATGTTCCCGAGGGAAATCTAAAAAGCGCGATATAACCGAACTCCGCGCGGGCGAAGCCGCGGGCGGAAAGCTAGTAAATTATAAACTAGCGCTTGCCCGCTATCCCACCTGATGGTAAGCAGTGACGCAATCGTTGATGGTAAAGCGCACTAGTTTATTAAGAGCCTATTCACTCCAGCCTTGAAGACACTCAAATTGTAGTCCGACGGAAACACCGCCGCTGGCATATTGTTCCAGTCCCTCGATGTACGCGGTATAAAGGAGGAGGCGAAACGCTTCGTCCGGATCGTAGTGGTGTTAACAACGTAAGGGTGGATACTGGCCGTACGACGGGTCGTCCGATGGTGGAACGGTAATGGGGGAATTAAATCAAGCAATTCCCTCGCCCGCTCACCAAAATGCATCCTATAGAACACCAACCAAAACGAACGAACGAACGCATTGAAAACGGTGGGACATTTTACAGTGATGAGCCGCTCACTCGTATTCCAAAGAGTTAGGGACGGACAAACAAACAAGCAAGCAAGCAAACAAGCAAGCAAACATACAAGTGAAACTAATAAAAAGCATGTAAAAAAAAAACTATAATTTTGCTGAGATTCTAACTGCTAACTAAACGGGCGTCTCGCTACTTAATTTCAATTTTCTATAATGCATGATGTCTAATAGATTGAAGCCTGTTCGAACGTGCGTTTGAGTTCCGGGTGACATACATAGTGCTGCAATCCTTACTTGGTCCTAGATATCGTGATGTCCTAGGTCTTGCCTGACAGATCACAGAATCACAGATATATTGACGTTGTTCCATGCAAAACTATGATTGTATTCTCCGGTGTCATAGCGTTAAATGTGCAAAGTTATTTAAAAATATTCTCGCAATAGCGTGTCCAATTTAAATGACACAATTTAATTACCCTATCGATGAAAGGATCTAGAATTAACTGGTTTACCGTATCTATCGCAGAATTGAGATGAAGTTGCATGATATTTAGGAGCTGTCAACGACTGTTTTTGTAGCTGTCAAAGGCACAACTCGTCTCTCTGACAGGATAACTGTCAGATGTAACCGATCCCTAGAGATAGAATAATAATATTTTTTTTTTTTTTTACATATTATAAACCAGCGCTTGACCGCAATCCTGCCTGATGGTAAGCAGAGACGCAATCGTTGATGGTAAAGCGCACTAGTTTATTAAGAGCCTATTCACTCTAGCCTTGAAGACACTCAAATTGTAGTCCGACGGAAACACCGCCGCTGGCAAATTGTTCCAGTCCCTCGATGTACGCGGTATAAAGGAGGAGGCGAAACGCTTCGTCGGATCGTAGTGGTGTTAACAACGTAAGGGTGGAAACCAGCCGTACGACGGGTCGTCCGCTGGTGGAACGGAGATGGGGGAATTAAATCATGCAATTCCCTCGCACACTCCCCGAAATGCATCCTATAGAACACCGAAAGGCTGGCTACTCTACGCCTGTGCTCTAGGCTTTGGAGACCAACTCGAGTTAGATCAGGGTCACCAATCAGCCTCTTTGCACGTCTCTCCACTGAATCCAAAGTGGCCAGGTGACACTTGGCAGCACCAGCCCAAATGTGATTAATAATTGTTAACTGATTAGTAATTATTAATTGTTTTCGTTTTAATGTAGATATTGGCACCGATTCTCTGGTTGACAAACTAAACTAATTTTAGGTGAAGTGCATATTTTCTTTCTATTTCATCAAGAAAAGGACAGAAGATAAAATGTCAGTTTAGACCTGTCAAATTAGTGCGCTCCTGACGTAAACTGGCGTATTTTACGTCGCCATGTTTATAATCGCGTCTAAACTTTCTATGGAATATCTTAATTTGACAGGATTAAACTAAAATGTTATCTTCTGTCCTTTTCTTAACGAAATGGAAAGAAAAAGATGCAGTTAACTTAAAATTAGTTTAGTTTGTGAACAACAGAATCGGCGCCATTGTGACCAAAAATATATGAATTGACGTCCTTTTCTTTCTTTCTCTTATGGCTTCGCACGGTTTGTGCATTTAGCCAATGTCACGTAATGAATTATTCATGTCGAAAAAGACGGCCGCGCGGACCGAACACGGAGGAAGATTTGGTTCAAAGCCATGATGTGGCCACTATGCTGCAATATTTCACTGTTCTTTATGAATTATTCACTGAATGCACTTTTTACTACATAAATCACGCGTTTTTATTTAGTAAACGACACTATAAATAATTTAAAAGTCCAATGAAAAATGAGCGTGGCACTCATCTTAGCTTCCCGCCAAAACGACCTCTGAATTGACGTCAGGCGCGGACTAATTTGACAGGTCTAAACTAATATATTATGTTTTGTCCTTTTCTTAATGAAATAGGAAAAAAATGCACTAAACTTAAATTTACTTTAGTTTGTAAACTAGGGAATCGGGGCCATTGGCCCGTACCTACTCAATTTTCAGATCTCCCTAATCTTCTCTTGACCTTGAAATGAGTTTAAGCCGCCGCAAAATAAAACAATCACCAAAGGGAGCGTTCTACTATTACGTAACACAATTTGGGGGTAGGGGTTCTCGTAAAACGTTACGATGCGTTACAGGGGCGGGAGGGTGTCTTTCTTACAATACGTTACGTAACATTGTTTCTAAAAATTTAGGGAATTATTTAAAACTCAGAAACTGGCAACCCTTTTCATTTACGTACGGGGAATCTATATAATAGATTAAAACTATACCAAGTGTAAAAACTATTACATACTTTAGGATAAAATTGATCACTTTAGTGTTACGTAACGTTTAGAGACGGGGAGGGGGTACAGAAAAACGTTACGGTGCGTTACAAGGGGGGGAAGGGGGTACAAAAATCCTCAAAAAATGCGTTACGTAATACTTGAACGATACCAAATTGCACGATAACAGTCATATTTTTTTCCACGGCTACTTTTTCCTGCATTGATAACGACCTATCACACGGGTATGAATAATAATCGGATACGGTGCTCGCCAATCACAGCTTCCTATTTATCAGAAGCACCTCCCCTAATAAAGTTATCGCGACTGAGCGCTGAAAACAAGTGTATTATTAAAAAGGATGATCACTGGACGCGCTGGAAACAATAATTATCAATTCCCATGTTCTTAAACTAACCTTCATTTAAGGTCTATGCATCTTTTTCTTTTTATTTAATTTAGAAAAGGACAGAAAATATATATGAGTTTAGTCCTGTCTTCTACAATCCGTGGGGGATTGCGATTGGGTGTTGAACCACTCTGTCGTTTGGTTCATATAACTCGGTTATGGAAGTTTCAGGTAGTTATGCAGATACTGTTTTTTAATAGTTTACCCTCTTTTAAAAAAATACCTCTAGCTAAGATTAGGTCATGCTTAGGTCCGAGGCAGAATCAAGGACTCCCGCAGCTCCGTGCGCACGTGACCGGAGAGACACGGGGGTGGTTTTTAGTCAGTAGGAGTCTGAAAAACCCCGTCGCCCACCCCAGGGCGGTGGACATGCATTTCAGATTTTACATCCCGGAGCAAAAAAAAAAGTCGTACAGGAAATACCTTGTTTGTTTGTGGCAAACATGACGCAAAAACGTACACAAACGCAAAAAAAAAATAAGTTTTGGGGAAATCTTGCGACAGATCCATACAAAAGGCCAACGCTCAGCATAATGCTAACTGAATGGTCGACAGTATCCTCTCTTCTACTAAAAGGAACAATTTCATTTAAAACCCTGTATATTGATTCACCAATATCATCCTCCCGACCTTCCCGCAAATTCTTAGATCATAGTTCCATATCTAACTTACACTACAATGGCGACATTAATTTCAAACATGTGTAAGGACACTCGTGTAATAAAATGTTTTTATACTTTTTTATGATTACTGGTTTGTAATCATAAAAAAGCATAACAACGTAAAATAATTCGTAATTTAAAAAATACCGCCGTTCGCTAAAATATCTCTCGAGTTTTTGGCGGGAAAGTCAAGGTGAGTGCCACGCTAATTATTCATTGGATTTTTAAAATTATTTATAGTGTTATTTACTGAATAAAAGTGCGTGATTTATGTAGTCAAAAGTGTATTCAGTAGATAATTCATAAAGAACAGTGAAATATCGCAGCATAGTGGCCACATCATGACTTTGCCTCAAACCTCCCTCGTAAGACGGTTCACGCGGCCGTATTTTTCGACGTGAATAATTCATTACGTGACATTGGCTAAACGCACAAACCGTGCTAAGCCAAAAAAGAAAGAAAAAGATTTTTATTTTATTTGAAATTGGCACAAAGTCATAACTAGTGCCAAATTACAAAAAAAAAAACCATATCTCTATCTCGCTCTTACCTTTCATACTCCTGTTCTTTGCACGCTATTCATAATTTATTTTAATTTCATTAATGCGATGTTGTGATCTGTTACACTATTATATTATAACCTAAGCACTATAATTCTTTAAACCTGATTGATCCCAAAAGCTGTTTTAGAATATTATAAATACATTAATAAATAAATAATTTTGTTTAATGAAATCTGAATTTCATAAATCACTATTTTAAAACAAAACGGAAAACAACAGATTCTTTTACATTCCTTATTTTTTTATAGCCCTGTTTTTATATTAAAATAAAAATCCATGTATGTAATAGGTATCTTAACACAACAAAAAGTATTAAAGAACTAAAAAAGCTTTTTAAAAAACAAAAAAAAAGATTTACAAAAAAAAACAAATATAAACACTGCAGTCGGTTGTTTTTTTTTTTTTGTAAAAGAGTTTTTATGTATATTAATATCGACCTTTGAAATTAGTTACGAGTTTTGAAAATTCCTCTTGATTTCTCTGGTCTTCCATCAACAGATTCTAATCTAACGACTAGGGACAACCTGGGAAGTACACTTTACCAAAAAAAAAAAAAAAAAGAATTTTGCAAATCGGCCCAGGCATCTTACAGTAATCGGTGAATTACATAAAAAAAAGATTCCGACGAATTGAGAACCTCCTCCTGGTTTTGAAGTCGGTGAAAAAAATATTTCCCTTTTTAGAAATAATAAACGAATCTTAACTACGTCATCCAGTATGTCTGTTATATTTGGGCGATGGCGGCCGTCATAAAAAATGATGGCATCTGGGTTTGACTTTACAGTGCCAAAAAACGCTCTCTAAGAAAACAAACCAACTTTACTTTCATTAACAACGCATTCAACAGTAAATAACGGGCGCTATGTGGCGGTAAACGCAGTCTTAGGAAACTTTTAACTAATACTTACACGTTATACATATACAGCGTTATACTGCTTGACTGCAATCCCGCCTGATGGTAAGCAGTGATGCAATCGTTGAAAGCGCACTAGTTTATTAAGATCCTATTCACTGTAACCTTGAAGACTTGAAGACACTTAAATTGTAATCAGACGGGAAGACCGTCTCAGGCAAATTGTTTCAGTCCCTCGATGTACGCGGTATAAAAGTCGAGGCGATACGCTTCGTCCGGATCGTAGTGTTGTCATCAACATAAGGGTGGACACTCGCAGTACTAGCGGCCGTCCGTGGATAGAACGGTGATATGTCTAAAATTACTCACTGAATAAAATGCATTTTAGTTAGCTGTGTCTTGTACTAGTCTAGCTAGCCTAGTAGACTAGTTTAGCGGTCTTGCGGATAGACATTCCTCACTTCTTTTTTCATTTAAAAAAAAAACGTTACCCCACACTGGAAATTACTCCTGTATCGTGGGTGCGTTTATAAACATTTAAACAAACATACACAAACAGCCAGACCCGGAACCTGAGGCCATACACATATTTGTTCCGTGTGGAAATAGAACCCGCGACATGCAGCGCACTAGTCGATCGTTTAGCCACTGTCAACCTATGTAACCTACACCTTGAAAGTCATCAGCTGTGACTGTGAGTAATAGACAATTCACTGATGATTATTAATAAGGCCTTAACTGGTTTTAATAGTCTTAATTGAAACCTCTTTCGCAGGAGAAACGCGTGACATTGACTGGATAGTTTACAGTTCACTATACATACAGAGTAAATTAAATTACCTAGACCTATCAAAAATAATGTGTGTTGTCTTTGACCCCGGCTCTGACATCGGGCTAACTTTGTTTATAAGTTTTCGTGTTTGAGTACGAGGCTTTTGATCTTAATATTATATTTTTTGTCTTTTTTATTGTAGTTATTTACTTGTAATGTGCGTTTTGTTTTTGCGGAATAATTATTTTTCTTTTTTTCTTTAAAAACTGTGCAGGTTTTTATAGGAAAACACGACAAATAATGTAAAGCCAACCAAGTGCGAATCGGACTCGCGCATGAAGGGTTCCGTACCATTATCTTTAAAAACTGCAAAAAATCACGTTTTTTGTATGGGAGCCCCCTTTAAATATTTTATTTTTAGTATTTGTTGTTATAGCGGCAACAGAAACACATAATCTCTGAAAATTTCAACTGTCTAGCTATTACGGTTCATGAGATACAGCCTGGTGACAGACGGACGAACGGGCAGACAGACAGCGAAGTCTCATGAATAAGGTTCCGTTTTACCTTTTAGGTACAGAACCTTATAAATGACTGAATGAATGTCAAAGACCACTGGAAGTGTTATTACTTAAAGTAGTTCAGAAAACATTTTAGGGTTCTAAGAGATGTCAGCACATTGTGAAGGGGTCCACGAAGACCGATACTTGGGCCAGGATTGCGGGTTGGTTGAAAGAGAAGTACCAGACCACACCACATGCAAGTGAAGGAGCATGAGTGGGGGAGGGGGGTTGTCAGTAAAAGTATGACATGCCCTTCCGCTCCGCCCATAGCGGGTGACGTCCTTTGTTGGCGTTATCCCATCATAACCAAAAACGAAAAGTTAATCATTTTAAAGTCGGTAGTCTGGTCGTGGAGAGTCTCCAGATCACTTTACCTCTGTCTCAGCATCGTTGTTGGGTTTAACATTGCATCACCTCGCTCGTCTTCCTTTCTATTCACTCAGATTTCTTTTTTTTTTGTGAATATATGCTCTTAATAGACTAGTGTCCTTTACCATCAACGATTGCATTGATTGCAGGTGGGATTGCGGTTAAGCACTAGTTTATAATTATATACATTTTTCTCATTTCTCCATCTTCTTCACACACGCCCATATCATGACTTCAGCACAAATTTTCAGTTACGCGTGTTTTAATTCAATTCTTATAAAGGAAACATGGAACCCTTTTTTGGTTCACTTAATGTGATAGTGACACATTTTATCGCCCAAATATTTATACAAAGTCTTTCTTAAACCACACAACCCAAAAATTTGACGTAAATCCAAAACTCATCAAGCAAAATTGGCATATAACAAACTAAAGTATTAACTTCAAAATTCCGTGTACATTTTGGGTATATTTGTGGTACGTTTAACCCAACAAAGAACACTTGTACAATATATTATTATTATAGAAGAAAACAAATAATTACGTGTATAATGCTCAATAGCGCGACATTGAAAGTAGGCGTTGGATTACGTAACCCTAGAAACGGCGGGGACAAGTATTGAATATCATTCGACGCACGTGGCCGACCGATGATGTACCCATGTAGGTACTACACTGCTGAGAAGGTACCTGAAGGCTATATTGAGTATTTCTAATATAGGAGGGTAAGCAATGAAATTAGATCAAATAATTTGTGTACACAGGGTATTACTAATTATAAAAGTATCTTTGACATAAGGAAATTAGTGACGGTCTCCAAAGCCTGGAGCACAGGCGTAGAGTAGCCAGCCTTTCGGTCTTCTAGAGGATGCATTCTGGTGACTGTGCAAGGGAATTGCATGATTTAATTCCCCCATCTCCGTTCCACCATCGGACGACCCGTCGTACGGCGAGTTTCCACCCTTACGTTGTTGACGCCACTACGATCCGAACGAAGCGTTTCGGCCAACTTTCGCTTCTTCTTTTATACCGCGTTCATCAAGGGATTGGAACAATTTGCCGGCGGCGGTGTTTCCGTCACACTACAATTTGAGTGTCTTCAAGGCTAGAGTGAATAGGCTCTTAATAAACTAGCGCGCTTTACCATCAACGATCGCATCACTGCTTACCATCAGGCGGGATAATTTATAATTATCTCGTTGGGCTAGTTTATAATTTATAAAAAAAAGTGAAATAGAATTAGTGTAATCACATATACGTTATCACGGGTTGATTCTATTACAAAAGAAGCAAGAAAGTAATTTTGAAAAAAAATAGTGTCCACCATGAACAGTTTGTCTTCAAATCAAAATCAAAGCTTAAGAAGTGAAGGGTTTCATTAGGTAAAGAAATTTTCAACAAAAGGGAAATTCTCTAACTTTTAAGAATGTTAAAGTCTGAGTCTCAATCTGTCAAAAATAGTTCTATTTTACATTAGTTATCGGTAAGATAACTAACTAACTAACTAGTCTGCGACTGGATTTTGAATCTCTTTTATAGTGCCATCAAAACTCAACAACAACAGTTGCTTAGCCTCAACGCGGAAAACTAATTAGCAGACACATTCACCTTCGAAATACAAAAAAATGCATATGTTATTTTATAGAAATGTCCCTTTATTTGTTAATGCAAGATCATCAAATGACCTCTCCCGAACTGGGAGGAGCGGAAGGGCGTCAGACTTTTACTGATTTCCTTTGTACTAAACCCATTTACCAAGCCAACCTGCACCTACTTTTACTGAGCCCATTCCTTCACTTGCCTGTACTCCAGAGCCCACGGTAACTCTTTCGAGCAACAGCAAACCTGCCTAAAATCAATTGGGCCCACCTTCCGTTCATCATCATCACTTCCGCTTTAAGAGGTCCACTGCTGGACATAGGTCTCCCCAAGTTTCTCCACGAGGATCGGCCTCCCGCATCCAGCAGTTTCCCGCGACCTTCACCAGGTCGTCGCTTCACCTTGTCGGGGGCTTACCACGCTTTCTTCTGCGTCTTTCGCTGCGTGGTCGCCACTCGAGGACCCGGCGGTCCCATCGGGCATCGGTCCTACGGGCAATGTGCCCGGCCCCCTGCCACTTTAGTTTTGCAATTCTTCGGGCTATATCGGTTACTCTCGTTCTTCTGCGGATCTCCACATTCCTGATCCGATCACGCAGTGAAACCCCAAGCATAGCCCTCTCCATTGCCCTTTGAGTGACCCTGAGCCTTCCGTTTGGTACTGTCTAATTAACAATATGTTCCGATTTGCAATACGCAAACTACTGTGTTATCACTGTTAGTAACATAGTAACTAAACTTACCTATGAGCTAATCTTGTTGCTATCTGCAAAACAAAGACTTATTTTATTTATAATCAAAATAGCGGCGTTTCCTCTCATTTCTATATAAATTAGAGCAGTGAGTTTAGTACGATAGATAACCTTTTTGCTTATCAAGAGATTCTCTCTCTCTCTAATGCATATGACCTAATTTCGGATGATTATAATTGACGCGGATAAGCTCCGATCTTGTTTTGTTAATTATGTAGTTTGTCAGTTCGTAGTTGTGTAGTCTTTGTGCCGGTTTGAATACCTTGAGCGTGTCTTTGCACTGTTTGTCTGACGTAGGCATTGCCATCGCCTTGCATTGGAAAGAGCTATGCTCGGAGTTTCTCTGCGTGATCGAATCAGAAATGAGGAGATCCGCAGAAGAACCGAAGTCACCGATATGGCTCTGCGAGTCGCTAAACTTAAGTGGCAGAGGGCAGGGCACATTGCTCGTAAAACCGATGGCCGATGGGGCAGTAAGGTTCTGGAGTGGCGGCCACGTACTGGAAGACGCAGCGTAGGGAGGCCCCCAACAAGGTGGACCGATGACCTGGTGAAGGTCGCGGGAAGCCGATGGATGCGGGCAGCACAACACCGGTCGGCGTGGAAAACCTTGGGGGAGGCCTTTGTCCAGCAGTGGACATCTATAGGCTGAAGAAGAAGAAGGCATTGCCGCAGCGTAGACGCCGCGTAGGCCGTGTAGGCTAGGTATAGATATCATAAACAGGGCTTAGCACAATCGAAGTAAACAAAAGTAAATTCCAAAGAATTTTAGTTTTATCACTTCATTCTTATCTTCATTAAAATTAGTAAAAATTATAATGTATCTTCACACGTTCGTCTTAGAGCGTCAGTCGTAGTGCCGAATAGCTTCGGCGTACCTAGGCATCGTACACGCAGCGCAAATACCGCGTAGACGCGTAGATGCGACATCAATGACCACTTGTTGGTTAAATGTAAATAAATAATAAATTTATACTTACAAATCACACAGATTGAGCTAGCCCCAAAGTAAGTTCGAGACTTGTAGACTTGTGTTATGGGACTAACTCAACGATACTATATTTATAATAGATACATATATAGATAAACATCCAAGACCCAGGCCAATCAGGGAAAGATCGTTTTCTATCATGACCTGGCCGGGGATCGAACCCGGCGCCTCCACATCACAGGCAGGCGTGTTGACCGCTGCGCCACGGAGGTCGTCAAAATGTAATGTAATCGTCCATTGAGGAAGAAACTGGCTACGAGATCGCTATCCATCATTCTAAATAGTTTACTATAACGTCAATCTTTTACCAACCGTTCTCGCAAGACCGGAGGGCGAGTAGATACTTCTAGAATATTCTAGGAGCTTTCTTTTAAAATATTCACGCTCTTTTGTCTTTGAAGTCTTCTGACGTTCGTCAACGGGGCTGCGCACCGAAAACGTGTTAAATTATACTTACCTTTATCTTCGGCCAAAACTCAAATTGTATGTACGTGCATTTATGAATACATATTATGAAGGAACTGAATTAAAATTTCAAACGATGCAGTTATTTGTTTGTGAGCCGTGTTGCCGACTTTTCCTTTTGGTACCGGGCTTAGAATAGTACCAACCCATATCCTTCCGTGGGTGTCGTAAGAGGCGACTAAGGGAACTCTCACCAAGCGAAGCGAGCAGCAGCGCTTCTCTTGTGGAATATCAAATTACTGCGATCCCAAACCCGCCTGCCAAGCGTGGGGATTATGGCCTTTGTCCAGTAGTGGACCTCTATAGGCTGAAGAAGAAGAAGATGGTACATATTTCTATCTTTAGAAAGAGGAAAAAGTGTTGCAGTATTTCATTATAATTGTGAAATAACTGTTTGGTGTTGAAAGAGTTCAGGTAGATCAGATGTCATTCGCTGTAAATATAACCAGAAATTGATTTGTTACGGACAACTTTTGTGGGTTGACGAATGGTAATTATAAATTAGAATTAAAATAGTTGATTACGATAATAGAGTTTGTAGTTACGCGTTATCAGAGCCTTGGAAATAAAACGATCTCTTTAGGTAAGTTCATTGAAAAATTATAGGTCTACAAATAGAATAGAAAAGAATAAATACTCTTTATTCATCATCATCATTATCATCGCAGCGTTAATCCCAGTCGCATCCGAAGCTTTTTTACAGCTTTTGGAGTCTGGGGTCCTCTTTACCAGTCTAACTGCTGATTTTGGATAAACTTCAATATTTTCCGTGAAACGACTGCCGTCTGTCCTCCATAACCCGAAGGCGATATCAAAGCATTGCAGTTAGACCAATTGTTGGACTTTTGAGGGCTCCAATAACGCTTAACGACTGCCATTAGATGTTCGTATGGCAACCGGAACTAATGGCATAACGTGCTTTCCGAAGCACGACCAGACCGGTGCAAATATTCATATCCATGTATACAAATATTTGAACTGCGCGGGGATCAAATCCGCGCCCGCTTACGCATCGGTCGCGTTCACTACCGCTACGCCAAGGTGGCTGTCAAGATAATAGAATACTCTTTATTATGTACACCATATAAATTACAGAACATGAATATAAAGATTTTACAAAGGGTGACACAATGGGCGGTCTTATCGCTAAGAGCAATCTTTTACAGACAACAGTATAGTCAGACTGTGTAGTTAGAGGTTATTCATTATTAGAGATTCGGAATTACTTGTTACGATTTATAAAGGCGTGATTTTTTCTCTGTGTTTGGCCATAACATCGGCTGCCGGCAGAAGTTACCACCCACCAGACAAAGTCTTGCCGCCTAGAGATTCGTCGTGTTCCGGCATGATGTCTGGTGAAGCGGTAAGGAGGACGGGTCTGAGCAGTTGTGTTACGATGTATATCGGGTACGATGCGACAAATGTTTATTGTGTCGGAAGTTTGATCGTGGAGGGTCTCCAGATTAATCTCCCTCTGGCACGGCATCGTTGGTCGTGTTGTTGGGCTTAACAATGCATTACCTCGCTCAACTGCCGTCTTCCTTCCTACTCACTAAGATTTTTAAGTGAATAGGCTTAATAAACTTGCGCGCTTTACCATCAACGATTGCATCACTGCTTACCATCAGGCGGGATTGAACTCAAGCACTATTTCACAATTATTAAAATATACAATATGTAAAGAAAACCCTGTCCGACCCATAAGGATAATAAAGGTTAGGTAAACACTTGACCAAATATAATATAAAATTTTACATAATCATCACAGTAACAATAATAATGAATTTTGAAATAATCTTTTTTTCCCGGGTATTAATTCCAATTTCCCCGAAATTTGGTCATTTTTAAAAAACTGACAACACCATTTGTGACGGAGCGAATAGCGATGCGACCACGTGCCGCATGCCCCGCCCCCCTTCACCCGCGTGTACATGCGCGGGTGAAGGGGGGCGGGGCTATCGGGTTGTCTACCGCACATGCATTAAGTTACCTCGTTTTTCGAAATAATATTTATTTTTTTTGGGGGATTTTTTTTTAAGTTTAGCCCAGCTTTGTAGGCATTATTAGAATCAGTTAACGATACCTAACAATACCTTCACGGATCGGACAGGGTTTTCTTTACATATTGTATATACGAGTATATACATATTAAAGATGTGAAAATCACATCTGGTAACAAAGCGGATGGCATTTTGTCATGCTCTCATAAGAGCCGCAAGGATCGATCTATTAGGTTAAGTTGCGCTTGCTCCATGGATATATGGCCGTCATCCATGGATATAAGTAGCAAGATTAGTACCTCGGAAAGTATGTAAGGCTGTCGATCCGACTGTCAATTATAGTTAAACCCAAAACCCCGAAACCAGTCTTACCACTCGCTATCCTCAAACCCAGTTACCCAGTAAGTGGGTTTTGGACATCAAATAAGCAGTCGCCTCATATACAACATAATTTTTTGTTTAAGCGAAACTCGAAACACGTGTCCAGTATTTTTTGGTAAAGAATCTACAGATGTACAAAATTTCAAAAAGATATCATGAAGAACCACAAGTTATGAACTTGTTATAGGTACATACTTGGTTGTCCCTACAAATATATGGTTAACGCTCCGCTCGGGTGGGCAAACGGTGTGTTGAACTCTGGTGTCAGCTGGTGCGCGTGCGCGCGTTATCTTAAGCTACGTGGTGCGCTCAGTAACCACACTGCAACGATTTCTAAATGTATTTGGGAAAAAATATAACGTGGTGTAAAATGATTGGAATCGATTCAGTTGCTTATTCTGAACAAACTATATTCAGGTTTCGTACTTATAAAGAAAACTTTGTATAATACTGGTATTCAGATTCATTCGGTAAGACTTGAAGCTCACGACTCGAACAAAGAAAAAGGCTAGTCAGATGAGGTTTCCATCATTTTCGTTGCCTACATGATGGCTAATGATATTAATCCATCCATACTAATATTATAAATGCGAAAGTAACTCTGTCTGTCTGTCTGTCTATCTGTCTGTCTATCTGTCTGTCTGTCTGTCTGTTTCGCTTTCCCGCTTAAACCTCTCAACCGATTTTGGTGAAATTTGGCACAGGCAATTTATAGACCCTGAGAAAGGACATAGGCTACTTTTTATCCCGGAAAATTTGATATTCCCGAGAGAAATCTAAAAAGCGCGATATAACCGAATTCCACGCGGGCGAAGCCGTGGGCGGAAAGCTAGTACTTCATATTATAAATGCGAAAGTAACTCTGTCTGTCTGTTACGCTTTCCCGCTTAAATCTCTCAACCGATTTTGATGAAATTTGGCACAGACAATCTTTAGACCCTGAGAAAGGACATTGGGTACCTTTTACTGAAAAATTTGATATTCCCGAGGGAAATCTAAAAAGCGCGATATAACCGAATTCCACGCGGGCGAAGCCGCGGGCAGAAAGCTAGTATTCTATAAAGTTCAACCAACAGTTTTCATTCATTCTAAACACAAACACGACGTCTAAAAATAATAATCAGTAAATAGCATTATATACACGATAATACCACCAAGAAACACTCAACGATAACATAGTTGAAAGAAAATGGGTCGCAACCTTGATTTGTATGATATTATGTTACAAAATTGATAACCCCGTCGGGGATTCGTATCGGCTATCATTTAGATTCGGCGGTTACGCAAGCGGAAACCGTATTACATACGTGATACGAGCTGATATTGGGCCGAACCTCTAGTTTACGAACTAAACTAAATTTATGTTCACTGCATCTTCTTTCTTCTATTTCATTTAGAAAAGGACAGAAGATTATACAGTATGTTAAATAACAGAGGGCGTTCCCTTAAACTCGTTAATATATATCATTAATAGATTAAAATAAAATTATCAACATAGAAAAATAAGCATAAAAAAATTCGAATAAAATAAGTTCTATTTGGAAATAAATTTGAAACCTCCTGTTTTAAATCAAAATAGTAGTCGTCATGTATAAATAAATTGCGACGTTGCCATCTTTCATGTTCGCGTGTACAGTGTGTTTCTTTTACATGTCAATTTAAAATTTTTATTGAATATTTTCATATTGGAAAAAATTTTAAAACATTTTGTTTTCGAATGGAAATATTTTTTTAGCATGTATGTATGCTATACTATTTCGGGTTAACGGGAACGCCCTCTGTTAGTTAACATACTGTATGTTTATCTTCTGTAACCTAATGTATTAGGTTAGTTCTGACAAATTCCAATATTCCACAGAAAATTTGAAAGTGATTAGAAACTATGGCGCGCTGCTATTCTTTTTATTTATTTGCTAGTTATTCATGATATGAATTAAATACATAAAAAGGGCAAATTTTATGAAAACTACAAAATTATTGTCAAATAATCATTATTTTTATTTTTAATAGTCGTGGTAACCTAGTGGTTAAAACACCAGCCTCGCAAGTATAAGTATGTGGGTTCGATTCCAGGTCAGGCAAGTCCCAATGTCTCTTTTCTAAGTTATATGTACTTTCTAAGTATATCTTGGATACCAATGACTGAATACAAGGTGAAGGAAAACATCTTGAAGAAACCTGGACTTTAAGTCTGAAATCGCCAACCCGCATTGAGCAAGCGTGATGATTACGCTCAATCCTTCTCTGTATGAAAAGAGACCTGTGCCCAGCAGTGGGACGATAAAAAGATTGATGATGATGATGAATCATTATTTTCATTAAAAATCCCCATCGATGGTGAGGGGTAATAATTAGGTACGAATGAGTGTAACAAACCCATGACAGCCTCCGTGGTATAGCGGTAGCGGACGCGTCCGCTGCGCAAGGGGGCGCGGTTTCACTGATTTGCACTGGTCTGGTCGTGCTTCGGAAAGCACGTTAAGCCGTTGGTCCCGGTTGCCATACGAACATCTAGTGGCAGTCGTTACGGGTTGTTGGAGCCCTCAAAAGTCCAACAATTGGTCTAACTGCAATGCTTCGATGTCGCCTTCGGGTTGTGGAGGTCAGACGGCAGTCGCTTCACGGAAAATGTCGAAGTTTAGCCATATCAGCAATTGGACTGGTAAAGCGGACTCCAAAGCTGAAAGGGCTTCGGATGCGACTGGGATTAACGCTGGGATGATGATGATGAGTGTAACACACCTTAAAAGCCAAAGAGTTAGTTCTGTAGAATTAAAAAAAAAAATGGTTTTCAAAGCGATTGTCACTCCTCTGAGCATCGAGTTCTTTACTTGTAAACTCTGTACGACCTTTTATTAATAGTTTCTCTTCATTCATTCAGTCTGAATGGATTCGCTAAGCTTTAATATAAATACCAGTGTCATCACAGATAAGTCATAGTATGTCGTAATGTTCTTTTGTTTTCGTGCTTCTATTTATCTTGTCTACTTCGTCCTCGGATTTCGGCCTCGGTACGAGATAAAAAAGAACTTGAACTGTTCTATCCGAATTGTGAAGATTTGTCTAGTAGATCGGTAGCCGGATCCGGTGTCTATCCGGTGGGAAATTTTGTGGTCCAAGCAGTAGGTTTTTTCATATACAATATGTAAAGAAAACCCTGTCCGATCCGTGAAGGTATTGTTAGGTATCGATAACTGATTCCACTAATGCTTAGAAAGCCGGGCTAAACTTTAAAAAAAAAATCCCTCTAAAAAAATTAATATTATTTCGCAAAAGGAGGTAACTTAATACATGAGCAGTGGACAATGCGCAGGCGATGGGGGACAGGGCACGCAACACGTGGTCGCATCACTCATAATAATACCTATCATCGAAATGGTGTTGTCACTTTTTTTAAAATTACCATATTTTGGGGAAGTTGGAATTAATTCGCTGAAAAAAAAAAATCGTTTCAAAATTTATTAGTATTGTTACTATGACAATTATGTAAAATTTCATATTTTATTTGGTCATGTGTTTACCTAACCTTTATTATCCTTATGGGTCGGACGGGGTTTTCTTTACATATTGTATATGTGTTGATGTTTTAAAATTTTACCTTCCCGCTGAACTCAGAGCACGGAGACGTTTCTGCTAGATGCGGTTTAGTCAACTGTTTACATGTGTAGTTCAAGAAATTGTGATATACCAAGTTTAAACAAGCCACCACCGTCCAAATCCATGAAATGAGGAGATCCACAGAAAAACGAGAGTTACCGACATAGCTCATAGAATTGCAACACTTAAGTAGCAGTGGCCTGGGCACATTGCCCGTAGGACCGATGCTCGATGGGGCCGACCGGTTCTCGAGTGGTGACCAAGCACCGGAAGACACAGTGTGGCTACTGTGGGTAGGTCCCCGACATGGTGGACCGACGAAATAGCGTAGGTCGCGGAAAACCGCTGGATGCGGGTGGTGCAGGATCGGTCGCCGTGTAGATCCTTGGTGGGGACCTATGTCCAGCAGTGGACGTCTTCCGGCTGAAATGATGATGATGATCACCGTTTCCCTTGCACTACTTACATATTGTTTTACCCTCAACGCCTTTCCCTTTGCCTGTCTCACTGCGCGTCTAGTACTATGATCTACCGTAAGCTGTGTTGCGCGCTCGGTAACCAAAATGCAACAATTTTTAAATATATTTGGAAAAAAATATAACATGCTTATTCTGAAAAAACTGTATTTAGGTATCGTATAAAGAAAAAATAATGTAGTATACAATATGTAAAGAAAACCCTGTCCGACCCATAAGGATAATAAAGGTTAGGTAAACATTTGACCAAATATAATATAAAATTTTACATAATCATCATTGTAACAATACTAATGAAGCCCGCGGAAGGGGTGGCTTACCGCACATGAATCAAGTTACATCTTTTTGCGAAATAATATTTATTTTTTTAGGGGGATGTTTTTTAAGTATAGCCTGTCTTTGTGGGCATTAGTAGAATCAGTTATCGATACCTAACAATACCTTCACGGATCGGACAGGGTTTTCTTTACATATTGTATACGCGATTGTGCACTACGATAAATTTCAATTGAATCTTCGTTCTAACGTCGTGTGTTGTCCTATTTATCTCCGCGGATTGAGATCGGATGCAGTGAAGACAGAACTAGACCAGATCATTTAACCGTGTTAATAGTGTAACAACATTTATTTGTAGTTAGTTATTTGTTATGGATTAAGTTTATAGTGGACTAGCTTTCCGCCCGCGGCTTCGCCCGCGTGTAGTTCGGTTATAACGCGCTTTTTAGATTTCCCTCTGGAATATCAATTTTTTTCCGGGATAAAAGTACCCTATTATTTAATCCGGACTTCTAACTTTACGTTTGCAAAATTTCAAAGCAATCGGTTCAGTAGTTACGGCGTGAAAGCGGAACAAACAAATTTACTTTACGTAATATTAGTAATGATTACAAAGAACACTTCATTATTAATATTGTACTTACTTGGTTGGTACATCTGGCAGAAGTGTATTCAGCCTATGACATTCCACTCACTGGTAGGACATTGGTCTCCTCTGAGTGAGAAGGAATGGCCCACGGGGTGGATTACCCACTATTCGGACCCAGTACAGGTTAGTAGATATGACTTGTCTTCGAATATTTAGTTCTAGGTCAAAATCAAAAGGCATTTATTTAAATTAGATTGAGAATCAGCACTTTTTGAACGTCAATATTACACAAGACAGTCCCGATATCGCCCGCCCTTCCTTGACATGTCAGTTTCCTCACAACGTTTTCTGTCCCGTTTTGAGAACATTATTAATGAAAAAAATTACAACAAGAAAAGTGCCAACCTGGGTTCAAACATTCGTTCTACACCCAGTAAGTCACTCTTACCACTGGGCCACAACTACTTCTACTAACCGAAAAACCTCTTATTTTGTAGAAGTCGGTTAAGAATGAAATTTCGCTTCCACTATAGACAAAGCACTTTATCACACACACACACAAATCGCATGCTGATTATACATATAAAAGGTTTTGAAACAATGTATAGGTACTTCAGTGAAAGAGCGGAGTCTTCTAAAACAGGCATTATTTGCTTTTTTTTTTTTTTAATAATTATAAACCAGTGCTTGACTGCAATCCCGCCTGATGTTGAGCAGTGATGCAATCGTTGATGGTAAAGCACACTAGTTTATTAAGCCTATTCACTTAAAAAACTTAGGAATAGGAAAGATGACGGCAGTTGAGCGAGGTGATGCCATTTTAAACCCAAGACCAACACGACCAAACGATGCTGCGCTAGAGGGAGATTGATCTGGAGACTCTCCACGACCAAACTCCCGACACAACAACATTTGTCGCATCGTGCCCGCCACACACAACTGCTCAGACCCGTCCTCTGTACGGTTTCACCAGACATCATGTCGGAACACGACGAATCGCTTGGCGGCAAGACTGTGTCTGGTGGATGGTAACTTCTGCCGGCAGCTGATGTTATGGCCTATCACCGAGAGTAACTGCTTAACAGGAGGCTCCAATCACCAACTAATCCTTATTAATATTATAAATGGGAAAGTAAGTTTGTTTCTTCCGCTTTCACGCCGTAACTACTGAATCGATTACTTTGAAATTTGGCAGACGTAAAGTTAGAAGTCCGGATTAAAGAATAGGGTATTTTTTATCCAGGAAAAAATTGATATTCGCGAGGAAAATCTATAAAGCGCGATATAACCGACCCCCACACGAGCAAAGCCGCGGGCTGAAAGCTAGTGTAAAACAATTTGGAGTTCTATTAAATTAGATTTGATTTGATTATATGAAGGTGAATATTACTGTATTTTTTGGTTAATAGTACCAAGCGATAGTGTATATTGCGAACTCATTTTATCTCAGTGTACTATTTACTATTTAGCTGTAAATTAGATACTAATTGATTATATGCCATTCCTATTTAGGAATGCTATAAGGCTCCCTTGATCAATAATATTGATCACACTTTTATATTGATCACACTTTTATCGCCATAAAGCATTCCTAAATAGGAATGTCATATAATCAATTAGTATCTAATTTACAGCTAAATAGTAAATAGTACACTGAGATAAAATGAATTCGTCTATGATAAGATTTTATATTGTATTGATTTAGACATAATTTTAATACGAAAAGCTGATAAGAATTTCGACTTAGCGATTAGCTGCTAACACTGCAGGACTACAAAGATGCTATGACTATAAATATGTATCAAACTAATATTATAAATGGGAAAGTGAGTTTGTTTGTTTGTTCCGCTTTCACGCCGTAACTACTGAGCCGATTTTTTTGAAATTTTGTAGACGTAAAGTTAGAAGTCCGGATTAATTATTAAGGTACTTTTTATCTCGGAAAACATTGATATTCCGGAAGGCAATCTAAAAAGCGCGATATACCCGAACTCCACGCGGGGCGGAAAGCTAGTTTATAATAAATTGAAAAACTTCTAAACAATCGTGACTGTTCCATATTTTTGAGACCTTAAAAAATATACCCTATATTTTTTTTTAATACGCGATAAAAAAATGTTTATAATGTTAAGTACGTATGTACTAAAGCGACCCTTGACTATACAATGACGTACGGACGACAGTAGGTCAAGCTACCCCAAACTGTCAGCTATTCCCAATAAACATTGCAGATAAAGTTGAACATCTAATAGAGAAATCTGACAGATTGTAGTAGCTTGATGCGCTGTCGTCTGTACTTCGTTTGACTCTATGACGAAAATACTAAAAACAGTTTTCGTTTTATGAAGAAAGCCATATATTGGCTCCGATTTCCTTGTTCACGAACTAAACTAAATTTTGAGTTGAATGCATATTCTTTATTTATATTTCACTAGCTTTCCACCCGTGGCTTCACCCGCGTGGAGTTCGTTTATATCGCGCCTTTTAGATTTCCCTCGGGAATGTAATATTTTTCCGGGATAAAAAGAAACCTATTTTATTCAATACACACTTCTAGCTTTACGTCTGCTAAATTTCGAAGTAATCGGTTGAGTAGTTACAGCGTGAAAGCGGAACAAACAAACTCACTTTTCCATTTATATTAGTAAGGATAAGGATTGCGAAAAGGACAGAAGGTAATATCTTAGTTTAGACCTGTCAAATTAGTCCGTGCCTGAAGTAAGTTGATGTATTTTTAGTCGTCATGTTTATAATCGCGTCTGAACTGTCTATGGCAGGGATGGCGAACCAATGGCACGCGTGCCGTCGGTGACACGTGACAAAATAATTTCGGCACGGCATAATTTCAATTTTTTTTTAAATACTGACAAATTGGCGACTGCAGGATTCCGAGAAACGTCAAGAGAGATTTAAAATAGCAATAATACGCAAGTATAATTATAGTATTTTTTCATGTAATCAGTAAAATCATAATTTATTTGTTGGCACTTCATGGCCACTTGAAATTTTTAATGGGCAAAAATGGCACGTAGATGCATAAAGGTTCGCCATCCCTGGTCTATGGAATATCTTAATTTGACAGGATTAAACTAAAATGTTATCTTCTATCCTTTTCTTAACGAAATGGAAAGAAAAGGATGCATTTAACTTAAACTTAGTTTAGTTTGTGAACAACAGTGGTTTTGGTATTTTATATCGAGTTAAAATCAAAATCAATGCATTTATTTCAAATAAACCATTTACAGGCACTTTTGAATTGTCAGAAGGTCGGTCAGTCAGTAAGATGAAGCTAGTCGCCCATTCCAAAGAGTACCTACTCTTTGGAATGGGCGACTAGCTTCATCACAACATAATTCAAAAATAATAATAATAATGGAATGGGCGATGGCTTAATAGACAAGAGCCTCGACCAACACCTCAGGAGGCTCTCGTTAGGCAGCTGGATCAAGGGCTTGATTCAGAAAGCGGTACTGCTGGACACGGTTCGCATCGTCAGGAAGTTTCTCTCTCTGGAGCCCTGACCGCCGGTAGCTTGGGCCCTGTTCCCGATACCGGTGAGCTACTATTTTTTATATTTTTAAATGTTTTTTATGTATTTTTTATGTACAAATATTTAAAAATGTAATTTATATGTATATACTATGAAATAAAGGAATAATAATAATAATTCATAATTTAAAAGAGTGTCCATGGAGCTCACCGGTACCGGTAGGTACCTACCTATGGAGAAGAACGGGCAAGAAGCTCCATGGACACTCTTTTAAATTATCAAGCTTTTGATACAATGCAGAAATATATTGTACGCTGATTGTATAAATGTTTGTAAGAATCGAAAACAATCGATTATTCACTCGTGCGATGAAAGACGGTAAATGAAACATATAATATATAAAATAAAACTATACAGTTTAGCAATTCGCCGACGAGGATAGTTTACCATAATCATGTTGACTTATCTCAACTTACAGGATATGTTATATCAAAATGCGAATAAAATGCACATTGTAGGAAAGTTCCATTATTTGAAAGAGCCGAGAGGAAGCTATTATCGACTGTGTAGTACAAAATACAAAATCCTGACTCATGTGGTAGTCAACGTGACCAAGCAGGGTTATGATACACTAGCTGTTGCTCACGACTTCGTCTGCGACCATTCCTGTTACTATGATCGCGATTTAAAAGTTTTAAATCATATTTTTAGGTAACTTGAACCGTTTAAAATCAATCAATCCGTCGAGAGCTGGGTATCACAATAAGACTCTCCTCTCTTAAGATTCATCTTCGAAGAATTTTGGAATATTTTGGCCATATTGCCAGAAAGGATGGAAACAACCTCGAACATCTGATGGTGGATGGACGACGTTGTAGAGGTCGCAGTCCAATAAGGTGGACTGACCAAATTCGTTCATCTCTGAACACCGGCCTGCATGATGCTAGGCCTGATAGATATGCGAAAATAGATGGCGAACTATTGTAAAGAAGAGAATAATTCCATAGGGACATCACGAGCACGACCCTCAGTAATGAGGAGAACGACTTGAGGAGCAGGAGGAGCCGTTTACGCGGTGCACGCAACGGAAGCCTTTTTTCCCGGAAGCGAAAACATCAAATGATCTCTCTCGCTCTGAGCGGAGCGGAAGGGCGTGTCAGACTTTTACTGGCCTGTGATCCTTCACTTGTCTGTGCGCCAGAGCCACTGTAATTCTTTCAAACTTCCCGCTGCCCTAGCACGCATCGGTCTTCGTGGACCCCGTCACAATGAGCTGGCATCTCTATGAAGCGCGCGTCGATCGACCCGGGCCTAGTCCTTACCGGGCGACGAGCTGCACAACGGAAGCCCTCAAATATATGGTTAACTAGCTTTCCGCCCGCGTGGAGATCGGTTATATCACGCTTTTTAGATGTCCCTCGGTAATATCAAATTTGTCCGTGATAAAAAGCACCCTATAATTTAATCTGGACTTCTAACTTTACGTCTGCAAAATTTCAAAGCAATCGGTTCAGTAGTTACGACGTGAAATCGGAACAAACAAATTCACTTTCCTATTTATAATATTAGTAAGAATTTTTCCCGTTTTTTTTCCACTGGGCCTTCGCTCCTCTTGATATACAGTACGCAGTGTGATGATATATATGTATACTTAAAGCCTTCCTCGATACATGGACTATCTAACAAAAAAATATTTTTTCGATTCGCATCAGCAGTTCCTGGGATTATCGCGTTCAGACAAACAAACTCTTCAGTTTTATAATATTAGTATACATACATGGAAAATGTTTTAGTGATGTATAAAAGTAAATTTTATTGTTTTTGGGGGAACGTGATCATTATTTAAATATTTGGCGGTCATGACGCTGGGCTTGAGTACCTATGTTACTGGCGGGTGTTGGTAGAATTTTTTAGTATCTATCGACAAACGCGTGCGGAATAATTTTCTTTTATGTAAAGTTTACACTGAAATGAAATACCTTGCCGTGTAGTTTGCTCAGAGTGACAAGCCATGCCTCTTTTTTTGTTTGGGATGAGAAACCATCTCCCGCAGCGGAGCGGAAGGGCGTGTCAGACTTTAACTGATTAAAACCCACCCGTGTTTATTTACTTGCCTGTACACTAGGGCCACGGTTTCTTTTTTAATTAACCCGCAACCCTGATCCAAGAGGCATCGGTCTTCGTGGAGCCCGTCACGATGACATGTCATGCCTTGGCTGACAGAAAAAGGGGTCTGTGTGTCTGCAATCTGAACCTTAATTATAGGCTGTTTAGGTATAGTTACCACGTGGACGACAGCCGCGGGGAAAAGCTCTTAGGGTACTTTATGGAGACTAATTTATTGTCAAATCTTACAAATATTGACGCCGACTCCCTTATTCCCCAACTAAACTAAATTTAATTCCAGTGCATCCATTTCTTTCTACTAAGGACGGAAGACGCAGCGTAGGTAGGGTCCCGACAAGATGGACCGACGACCTGGTGAAGGTCGCGGGAATCCGCTGGACCGGACGTCGTGGAGATCCTTGGGGGAGGCCTATGTCCAGCAGTGGACGTCTTTCAGCTGAAATGATGATGATGCTGATGAAGTAAAATAGTTCATTGTTTTTCTAGGGCGGGATGTAAGACATTTCAATCGAGTGACTACTGCAAAGCCCGAGGCGATGCTTATAGTAATCCGAGATTGTAATGTCTATTCCGCCCGAGGCAAACACAATATTTTTCATCACATTTGCGAGTAATCTATACTATTATTTTCTTCAAGTACGTAAATTACTAAAGAATAAACTAATAAACTAGTGCGCTTTACCATCAACGATTGCGTCACTGCTTACCATCAAGCAGGATTGCGGTCAAGCGCTAGTTTATAAAATATAAATAAAAAAAAAAGAATGGCTTATGAAAAATAACGATAATGGCGGAAAAAGGCGAACCGCTCTGATTGGTTTAATTGCGCGGGCGGCCGCGAATATTTTTGAAGGGCACGAGAAAAAAAAATGTATGCAGCCAAAATATTAGCATTTTTCATTCTAAATTTGAATTAATGAATGTGTAACTGGTTTCTAGTGCCTTCTACATATTTTGAATGAAGTTATGAATAGTTCTAAATTCGAAAATCCGCAAGGAAGACTTACTTAGTTTTTATATGATATTGAACCTTCTTGAAATATATCTTTAAAAAAAAATTACAATTCACACCCTTGGGCTCACAATGAAATTTTGCAAGCCCGAGGGATACGGGACATCCCGTAGGCGGGATGTTTTACTTACATTTATTAACACTGTTTACGAGCATGTGTGATGAAAAAGGTATATTTTAGTTTAGAACTGTTAAATTAAAGCCTGAAGTAAATTGACGTATTTTAGTCGCCATGTTTTTAATCGCGTCTATACTGTCTATGGAATATCTTAATTTGACAGGAATAAACTAAAATGTAATCTTCTATCCCTTTCTTAATGAAATAGAAAGACAAAGATGCACTTAACCTAAGTTTAGTTTAGTTTGTGAACAAGACAATCGGCGCCATTGTCTTTATTTTAACTAGTTACGTTGTAGCCATAGTGTGTAGGCCTTGACCCAATGTAATATATGTATTTTCACATAATACTGTGATATATTTTAGTATACAAATACTAAAAGGTACAGTTGGCTCGTAAATAATAACAGCCGTACGAGTCAATAAAGGTTAAGCTACGCTTGCCAAGGTCAGTTGGCGGATGGGTAACCATAGATTACATAATGAGATAATTTCGTAGTTCGGAAAGCAAGTTATGATATTCCTGGCTTTCATTAGAAAAAAATCATAAAATCTTTTGAAAGTCGTTACTAATGGACTGTTTGCTAAGGTCTTGTGGTGCGTTGTTCAGGTCTTTTGGACACCCGTCATCAAAGGGCATTGCCGTCATTATCTTTTTTGCGTGGCAAGAATTTGTTCTGCTTTTTATTACGCGGGCCTTTTATGCGGCATTGGCTCTTTCGTTGTTCAGGTCAGATAGGTGTCTGCTCCATGTAAAATACTAGAATTCGGTGACTTGGTGTTATCGCAAAGGCCCGGCGGTACTTCATACCAGGATAGCTTCTGTTATAAAAAGCGCAGGTCCGTTCGTTTGTGGTGTACTACAGCCACATTTGGGCTGGTGCAGCAAAATGTCACCTGACTACTTTGAATTCAGTGGAGAGGCGTGCGAAGAGGCTAAAAGGCGACCCAGATTTAGCTCAAAATGGTCTCCAAAGCCTGGAGCACAGGCGAAGAGTAGCCAGCCTGTCGGTGTTCTATGGGATGCATTTTGGAGAGTGTACGAGGGAATTGCATGATTTAATTCCCCCATCTCCATTCCATTATTGGCCTACCCGTCGTACGGCGAGTTTCCACCCTTACATTGTTGACACCACAATGATCCGAACGAAGCGTTTCGTCTCGTCTTTAATACCGCGAACACAATCTAAATTATATTTCGAAGCCTCTTACATTCTGCATCGAAAATAAAAGTGCCTCAAACAAACCGGTACCTCCAAGCAAAGCGAACACCTCCACGATACTCAGTTAATTAGTGTTTTTGCGTACTAATGGGTACTTGTTTGTTTGTATGTATGTTAGCAAAGCAGGAAACGAGACGAGACGCTATCGCGAAATTTATTCTCTCTGATGCACTGCGATTGACGAGTATTGGCCACTGATTGGAGAATGGTGCATTTTGTAGGTAAATTTGCTAATGGCCCAAAAAACCTTGTTTACAAACTAAATTACTTTAAGTACAGTGTATCTTTTCTTACTATTTCATTAAGAAAAGGACAGAAGAAATTGATATACTCCATAGACAGTGTGTGTAATATAGTGCATTTTTCGACGCCGCGCCGTCCCGGCAGGCTAAGACGAACAAATACAAGAAGGAGGGATGTATTTGCTCTGCAGTGTTACAATATTGGCTAGTTAAATTAGAGTAGTTTATAAATGTTTTCATATCTAATTTTAATAGAGAGCAAGAATGTAGCACTTATGAAGAATTTATGGTTTTCGACTTAAACTTATCTGAATTAATGTTGTTTTTCTTTTCTGAATGTGTATAAAATTAAAATTCATGTTATACACATTCTTGCTGATACGGTTGTGAATAACTAAATAATGGTAATGGAAAATATGTAAATAAAACGCAATTACCTTTAAAGGTATAAATAAGGTAAATAACAAGTTATTTATAATTTCACAGCATTCTCGTACCTACTTTACAATTTACCGTTATACACGATTAGAAATAGCAAATATAAGAGAAATGTGGTTTTGGTTTTCCTCCCATGGAGTTGTTATAATGTTTTTGTATTAATTATATTATGTATATTTGAGGAAATAGATACGAAATATAACGTTACATTTATTGTTATGAAAGTTATTAATTGCGCAATAAATTTGTTACCAACCTAACGCTAAATATGGCTATATAACAATATAGCCAAATAAGTAAACAAAGAAATAAGCAAACAAATAAGTTCCTTTTATATTATATATACCTAAGCAATTAACAAATTACGTAGGTTATATAATATAAAAGGAACTTATTTGTTTTTATACATGTATAAAATATCCTTTTCGTTGTCAAGAAAGTGAAGATTGATTTCACTGAATGTTTATTTTATGTTGTATAACAATGCCAATGCAAACTGCAATGTGTTTCCTGTGACTAGAATACGTATATGTACCTACTTTTTATCAACGGCCAATTCAATTCGCGCGTAGTCCTCGTGCATATTCAAGGTCAAGCCGCTGATCTCATCGAGCATTTTTTCTACTTCAATATTACCTGACCAAATTACGATGTACCAAAAGTCTGTGGAATTTAGTACATAAAGAGGGAAATGTTATGATGTTTTCACATAGCCGGTTTAACTATCGTTCAAAAACTCGCATGCCAGCCATTGTAACCGATCCAACCATCTTTGAATATTTCGTACATTTGTAGCACTTTTTTATTGTTTATGAGTTTTTTGTGGTTCGGTTTTTTGTCGGCGTCACATTTGGGCGCCTGAGGAGTGAGGAGGCGTTCTGAGGACGAGTCATGGTCGACTTTGTTATTACACCAGACATGTTATGTTAGATGTACATCTAGTATATATTGTCTGGTGTGCCTACTTTGGTTTGATCTTGAGATCCAGGAGCAGCGTTTCACATTACACTGGTTAAATTGAATTAGCTGATTAAACTGTCAAGATATTGATGCGGTATTTCGATAGCTAATTTAATTTGAACTACGGGACCTCAAAAAAGATATCTCTGGAAAATTTAACTTTTTTTGTCTTAGTGTAAATACCCACACAGCTGCAAACCTTGTTTTAGGGATACAGGTAAATAATAGACAGTTAATCTAGCCTCATCATCATCAACTCAGCGTTAGTCCCAGTCCCATCCGAAGCTTTTCAGCTATTTTCCATGAAGCGTCTGCCGTCTGACCTCCACAACACAAAGGCGATATCGAAGCATTGCAGTTAGATCAATTGTTGGTCTTTTGGGGGCTCCAACAACCCGTAACGACTGTCATTAAATGTTCGTATGGCAGCCGGGATCAACGGCTTTCCAAGGCATGACCAGACCAGTGCAAATATTCATATTCATGCATACAAATATAACCGCGCCTTCTTGTGCAGCGAGCGCGTTCTATGCCGCTACGCTACGGAGGCTGTAAACAGTTCATCTAGCCTAGCCTTATCTAAGCATGTTTGGGTCAGTTACCAGTCCAGTTGGGTGAAGCTAAATACCAGGATTTTATTTAAAGCGTCTGCTTATCTGACCACCACAGCCCAGTTACTGGGACATAATACGATACTCTTGGTAAGACTAATAATAGAAATGTAAGATAACAAACAATTACTATCAAATACTTTTGCCTCTTTTTTGAAAGAGTTTATTTCATTTCATTTAGTTTATTCCATTTCTTTCATTTCATTTTATTTCATTTCTTTTCATTTTATTTCACTTCTTTTCATTTCATTTCACTTCTTTTCATTTCATGTCATTTTATTTCGTTTCATTCCATTTCTTTCATGTCATTTTATTCCATTTTATTTCGTTTTATTTTATTTATTTATTTTGGTTCACCAACAATTGTTTACCCTGGATGTTATACCTGTATAAGGTAACATGTACTTACATAATTTTAAAGGGTGAAAGAGTAGTGTAACAATCACTTATAGGTGAATTCCACATGCATAGGTAAATGGAGTTGTACAAGAATTCAACTTAAAACTAAAACTAAGTTATTGGAAAAGGCATGTTTCATTATTATGTGGTTGAATAATGATTATTATTATGATTGAAGACCTAGGTACGGTGTAGTGTAGTTGTAGTGTAGTATATTACTTTACCTAAGTAGGTACAGTAATATACTACACTAGCAGCCGCCAGCGACTTCGTTCGCGTGGAGTTAGTTATGCTCCGCTCCTATTGGTCGCAGTGTGATGTTATATAGCCTAAAGCCTTCCTGGATTAATGGGCTATCCAACGCAAGAATTTTTCAAATCGGACCAGTAGTTCCCAAGATTAGCGCGAACAAACAAACAAACATACAAACAAACTCTTTAGCTTTATATATTAGTATAGATGAGATTTACAAGTGTAAAGCTTTGGGATTGAGCTGGTCGTTTTGCTAAGCAAATTCATTAAGGGGATAGATACCCTCGAGCGGCCAAACGAGGCTTCCGTCGACTGGGACCGCAATTAACTCGGACCGTGGTCCCAGTCGCCGGATTCATAAAAATTTAATAATTTTCTTCCGGCGACTGGGACCACTCATAAATGATAATTGAAATCAAATAATGTACAGTCAAACGACAAGACAGCCTCTGTGGCGTAGCGGTAGCAGACGCGGCCGCTGCGCAAGCTGGCGCGGGTTCGATCCCCGCACAGTGCAAGTATTTGTATGCGTGAATATGAATACTTGCACTGGTCTGGTCGTGCCTCGGAAAGCACGTTAAGCCGTTGGTCCCGGTTGCCATACAAACATCTAGTGGCAGTCGTTATGGGTTGTTGGAGCCCTCAAAAGTCCAACAATTGGTCTAACTGCAATGCTTCGATGTCGCCTTCGGGTTGTGGAGGTCAGACGGCAGTCGCTTCACGGAAAATGTCGAAGTTTAGCCATTTCAGCAGTTGGACTGGTAAAGCGGACCCCAGACTCCAAAGCTGAAAAGGCTTCGGATGCGACTGGGATTAACGCTGAGATGATGATGATGATGAAACGACAAAGTAATAATTGAGTAAAAATCTTTTTTTAACCGACTCCAAAAAAAGGAGGAGGTTCTCAATTCATCGTAATCTTTTTTTGTTTTGTTTTTTTTTTTTTTTTACATATGTTCACCGATCACTCTAAGACCGAAGTGCAGAATTCTCTTTTTTTTTCGAAAATGTATACTTTCCAGGTGGTCCCATAGTCACCAGGTCAGGATCTGATGATGGAAGACCAAGGAAATCGAGGGGAACTTTCAAAAATCGTAGAGGCGAGTAGTACATTCTGTACCATTGATTATGAAATTAAAGGATTTAAGTTATTTGTATGAAAGATTACGCGGTAATAAGCGGTTTACGATTTACGAGGTATTAAAAAAACATACTTACTAGATCTCTTTCAAAACAATTTTCGTTTGTAGTTTTTATAGTAATGTACACCATATGTTTTTTTAGATTTTTCATTTTCTTATTTTAAAAGTTTGAGGGGGGGGGGGGGGGCTGGCACCTACTCTTTTCCACTTTGGAAGCGTCTGTCACGCAAACTATTCGGTTTAGAAAAAGAATAATTTAAAAAAGTCGATATCATTTTTGACGACCTATCCATAGATACTCCACACGTATGTGGTAGACGAAAAAAAAATTTGAGTTTCAGTTCTAAGTATGGGGACCCCCAATATTTATTATTATTTTTGCATCAAAATCTTAATGCGGTTCACAGAATACATCTACCTACTAAGTTTCAACAGTACCTATAGCTCTTATAGTTTCGGAAAAAATGGCTGTGACATACGGACGGACAGACGGACAGACAGACATGACGATTCTATAAGGGTTCCGTTTTTTGCCATTTGGCTACGGAACCCTAAAAATGGCCGTTATGGCTTCACACAAAATCAGTATTAACTGTGTTAAAATTTAAAAATAATGTTATAATTTTATAACACACTTCTTTTTTTTCTAAAGTGTCCGGTCAAATATAGCCCTAAAGCAATAGTATTCGTCGATACTCGATACGAACTACGTAAATATTTTGTATGAATTAGGAGTTAGAAAAAAATAGTAATATACTATCATACAATGCTATTGCCTTTGTGTGTGTTTACCTGTATGTGTGAATTATATAGAAACGGGCTAGGTCAATTTATAAGCGCATAGGATAAAATCATGAACATCATCTAGAACGAGTCAATGATATTCATATAATTCATATCAATAATTTAGATGTTTATTTGTTTGACTGTACCGATTTCGGCTTGTATAGTACACTTTTTTTAAGTTACCTATGAGTGGTCCCAGTCGCCGGAAGAAAATTATTTAATTTTTATGAATCCGGCGACTGGGACCGCGGTCCGAGTTAATTGCGGTCCCAGTCGACGGAAGCCTCGGCCAAACACGCTCATCTTTCAAAGTTTATTCCTCCAGAATGCCTTGATCAAAAATTTTGAAAAAAATATATTATAATCATAGATTCAAGCACAACATATTTAGTGTTTATTATTTTCTATACGGCCTATATTTACGTCAAAAGAAAAATATTTCTACACGGCGTTTTTTAACTTTTAAATCGATATTTCTCTTAAAGCGCTTAGACTTTTTTAAATATTCTTACTCGCAGTAACGTGTATCTGTAAGAGCTATAGAATCATAGTTCTATTTTAAAATTGATGAAATATTTAATAAGAAAAGTAATAAAAATGAGTGTCCGTACGAGTTTCCGCCTTGCGAGGTTCAGAGGGGCTCTATGCGGGACGCGGGCGCGGGTCGGCCGGCAGTCTCGCGCCAGCGCTCGTGAGAGGAGGCTGTGTCACTTTTTGCTCCGTGCACCCTTGGATACTAATGTAAAGACATGCTTCAAAAGCGTAGAAAATAATAACGACGTAGTATGATCCAGTACAAGTCTGTTTAATTAATGATCAACAGCACAGACATCAGTAGCTTTTATACACCATTGAGTCAAAACACTAACGAATAGTCACAAAACTAATAGACAACGGAAACGGAAATTATCAGGTATTGAATAAAATTAAGAAAAAGTTAATAGTAACGCTAGTAATTGTCAATAATTGTGTACAGATATTTGGATTAACCTAAAATATCGAAAGTTGTTTATATTTATTTATTTGAAAAATGCTTGATTCAATAAATAAATATCCGATGGGCGGGAAGACTAATGCTCGAGAGGAATTTATAATAAAAGTTGGCGGTAATCGGAAGTTGCATCAATAATTCTAAAATTAGTAAAATAATGGCCGAAAGACCGGAAGTGTACTTCCAAGTGTGATTTTAGAATAAACTAAGGTTTTAAAATCCTCCCAAGTAATTTAAAGTAATCATAATAAATTTAAATTAACATAAATAATTACGCAACTACGATCAATATAAAATAATTATGAAACTAAGTATAGCTTCATAGATGGGCGGAAAGCGCAAGCTATAACACTAAGTACTTCGAGTGCAACGAAGTATTTTTAGTGATTTTGTGTATAATTATTGAATGTTTGCATTTATTGCCGCGCTGGGACGCTTTACGTGATTTTATATGATGCTTTATTTTGATACTAGCTTTCCGCCCGCGGCTTCGCCCGCGTGGTGTTCGATTATATCGTGCTTTTCAGATTTCCTTCGGGAACACCAATTTTTTTCGGGATAAGAAGTACCCTATCATTTAATCCGGATTTCTAACTTTACGTCTACAAAATTTCAAAGCAATCGGTTCAGTGGTTACAGTGTGAAAGCAGAACAAACAAACTCACTTTCCCATTTATAATATTAGTATGATTCGGTTATATCGCGCTTCTAGATTCCTTCGGGTTAAAGTTATTTCTAAGTAGGGCACGCAATACCGGTTTACCGGTTTTCATTTTTACCGCCTTTTCTCCTTTCGTCTTTTTTCGTAACTATAAAATTACCGGTAAAAAAATATAAAACCGGTAATTTACCGGTTTTATGTTTTGGGCAAAGTTGTTCATTTATTCAAGCATACGTCAAACTTTCCATTATATGTAATGTTTGACACTTAAAAGTAGCTTTGACGTAAGCATTTGTGACGATTCGTGTCATTCATTAGTTTGTATAACTGTACTGTACAACGACTATCGAACTCATGTCAAATTTTCCAATGACTCCAGAGCTAGACGAACGTAACCAGTCTTACTAGCTTGGCAGTGCAGGATTGAATACCGTATTGGTGGGGCCAGAACACTTATCGGTAAACTAATCTGCTTCAGAGAATGTGATACTCGTCCTAGAGTGATACGCTTTGTAAGGCGGGTATTTTCAGGTACAAATACCAACCTACCTAACCAACCTAACCTGTCAGGGAGCACATCGACTTCCTGAAGCAGAAAATGTACGGTACAGTCAGAAGCAAAAATATGTATACATTGCCAAGGCACCAAAAATATGTAAACATCTTCGACTTTAAGACGAAGTGCTCAACTTGAAGAGCATAAAATTGTAGCCACCGGTTCACATCATAAATATGTATACGCTCATTGCTTCATTAATTTATGAACCAACGCGTGAATACATGCTATTGATGGAAGCGTACATACATAGTATTGTTCCTTTCGTGGTGGGCATAATTTAATGAAGCAATGAGCGTATACATATTTATGATGTGAACCGGTGGCTACAATTTTATGCTCTTCAAGTTGAGCACTTCGTCTTAAAGTCGAAGATGTTTACATATTTTTGGTGCCTTGGCAATGTATACATATTTTTGCTTCTGACTGTACACCCAGAATCGCACTTTCTAAAACAATGAATGGTGGGTTTATCGACCAGACCAAGGTGGCTGACACTTACCTACTGGATGACGATGCCATGTGTTCATTCTGGCGCAGTATCTGTTTGGTGCCTGTCGCTTTTTTGGATCAAATGGTTTTCAATGTTGCACGCTCGCTTGAGTCTGGTTCGCTACCCCAGTTCCTAACAACTAGAGTAACCCACCTGCTCCGTAAATCAGGTAGCACTGCGGAACCCAAAAATTATTGGCCTATCACTTGTTTACCGACCATCTTTAAAGTTCTTACATCCAATTTTAAAGTTAAAATTAACAAACATATTGACAGCAACTCATCATGTCTGCCTCTCAAAATGGATGTAGGAGCGGCTCCCGCGGTACTAAGGAGCTACTCCTTAATAACATGGGCATTACCCAACAAGTTCGTCGTTCCCAAAAGGATCTATCGACAAGTTGAATAGTTTTTTTTTTTTATATTGCCTTTCACGGACACCAGCTCCTCACATATGTAACAAATACTAGACTGAGTAATTGTACGGTTTTAGCTATAAACAAAACATTGTGAGGAGAAATAAATGAATAATAATAATTATTATTATATAATAAGGCCTATTATGACTGGGTGCCACATACAAGGCTCATGCGGGTGATGGAGTTCTATAAAGTTGATGCAACTCTGCACACCATCTTGATGACGTGTATGGCTAATGGAGGACGGTCCTTTGCTATCCTGGATATCGAGATATTCATAGGAATAGCGATCCGAGCCAGGTCTATTCCAGGGCGATACTTTGAGTCAACTTTGATTTTGATTAGCCTTGAATCCTCTAAGTACACTGCTGGAGAATACACGTCTAGACTATCGGCTGAGGAGAGGTGGTCAGCTTATATCGCACTTCCTTTACATGAGTGACTTAAAATTCATTGCTCCCCACAAATTTCAACTGAAGGAGCTAATGAAAATTACTGAAACTTTCAGTAGCGTTATCAGGATGGAATTTTGTGTGGATAAATGTGTGGTCATGCATGTAAAGCGAGGAGAGATTGCGGCATCCATGGGAACCCAACTCACGTTCCGTAAACCTTAGAGCGCTCTCTGCATCTGAAACCTATAAATATTGGGTATGTCGAATGCTTTATACCAGTAACATTGATACCCAACGTATCAATGTTACTGGTATGAAGCAATCGCTGAAGAAACGTTTTGCATCTCATATTCATCTTCGCGTCGCTGAAAAAGTAATAAATAGTCTTCTATTAAGCGGAAATAAGGTACGAGCCTTCAACGGTTGGATCATCCCGATTTTATGTACTCTTTCAGCATACTAAAATGGACTCGGACCGAAGTCGACACCCTGGATAGGAGGGTCCGTTCGGTGCTGACTACAATTCAATTGCATCACCCACTGACATCGGTTATGAGGCTGTATTAGTTTATACCCCGCGAAAAAGAGAAAGTTGAAGCTTTTTAAATGGTAAGACCCTCCACAATCGCGAGATATGCAGTCTCAGGGAATATTTCCTAAAAACCGACGTGGGAATGCATCGAGATGTGGTCGCGGTTGACAAGGGAATCACTCCGCTCTCCTTGCCTTGGCTAAAAAGAACTGGTGCAAGCCAGTATACCTACTTGACACTGAAGATCGCATTGAGGTTTAGCAAGCTACATTGAGGTTATTTCCGGGTTCTAAACGGGCTTGATGTAGATTTACCGGCATTCATTGGCTGGCTGCGTTTTGAAAATCAAAATTGTCTAAATTAATCTAAAGGTGCTACATTTACGCTTGACTGCGCCAAAGAAAAGGTCATGGTTTTAAAAATTGTGTTTATATGCTCATTTTAAGCAATATGAAATATGTTCACTACCATTGTACCTTGTGTACTTATTTATTTTCTGCTTTAAGACTACCCAATCACATAATTAATATTTTGGAAAAAAAAAAATATAAATTTACCGTTTTTACCGGTTTACCGGTAAAAATATTTCAATTACCGTTTTTTTTACCGGTAAAACAAAAATTACGCTAATTGTATGCCCTATTTCTAAGGCCACACCTGTTCATTCCTCCAATAAAAATTAAGAATATCTCAAAAAAAAAAATCGCCAAATTTTTGCTAAGTACAAAACAATAATATTTTCCTTCCCTAAAAAATATATAATTGATACTTGTAATTTAATCCATATGAAACTTGATTAAATTTCCCCAAATTTTTTTTTCTAGTAGGTAAATTAAAACAATTTCTTTTTTTCATTCTTTAAGTTCATTAGTCTCAGGTGTTCATTACCTAAAATTTGGTCAGCAAAATTTTTTAAACAATATGTATTCTAAATAATATGCACCTATTTTAGTCTGACCTGTGAGTTTTATTTAGATGATGGAGTTTCCGGGATTTTTTTTTAAGTCCTGGGAATCAATGGGAATTATACCAAAAACGCTAAATGCTATATAATAACCATAAATAAAAAAGAATAAACCGGTTCCCATTTTGCATTAATCATTTTTATAAATTAATATTTGTTTTCCCTTTTTTAAATAAAAAAATCCCTGCAACGCAGTATCGAAAACAACATAATAAAAGTAATTACCTAATATGTTTTACTTTAGGGCATGAGTTTTGATACCACGTAATTCTTTCTATATTAGGTACTTTTTAGACAGAATAGTATACTTTATAGACATGGTATGGCATTCTACGTTTGTTGCGAGACGTCCGCCCTCGTAGCAAGCGAGTAGGGAACGTGCACGTAAATATGATGCGGGGTGCGCGGGGGTTTCTGCCTAGCCCCGCCCAGATGCACAAGGTCATCGTCGTTACTAATCGCCTTAAGGCGCTGTGCTCAGTAAAAATAGGCTTCAAAAAACAGTTTTTAGCTAAATGTATACATTTCAGAGCAGCCAAAAATTTATATGTTAATCTTTATTATATGTGGCAGGAAACCATTGTTTTCAAAATACGTTTACAATTAATTTTCTCGATAGAAAAAAATCCTAAAGTAACCACTAAAATTGAATTTATAACCGTTGTAACAGTATTATTAATCATCAAATCTTGATAAAATTTAGAAGAGCGATGTTTAATATAATAGTAAATGAACCCATTGTTTCTATTTATCGATTTAACTAAGATATTCTAAAATAAATAATGTATTTAATGATAAATAACGTGAACGAAACGTCGCTCCATCGCGGCGTCCATTGCCTTCTCTTTCACTTCTATGCTTAGCGACAGTGACCGCTGAGGCGCGCTGCTTGACGGATCTATGTCAGTTTTTGCTTTACCCCGCACAGAAAATAATTATATTTACGTGTCTGTTTGTTGATGAATAATCACATTTCGTTTTTGCCCGGGTTCAAACCCCAGGTTTACATTATATGCTTTTTGTAGGTTTTAATTAAAATAAATGCTTTTTAATTTACTGTTGTATTATTGCCGATATTTTATTTGATTTTTTTTCTGTAATTATTCTTTCTTTTTATTTTCTTGCGAGAAATTTTTCTTCACCTGTATGTGTTCGGGTTCAAACCCCAGTTTCGCGTTGTATGCTTTTTGTTGGATTTCTTATTTGCAATAGTTTTTTTTTAATTATTATTAATTTAGCCGATTTTCTGTATTTTTTGTAGTAATTGTTCCATCTTTTTTAATATCTTATTTTTGTAACAATTATAATGCAAACAAACTACTTACCTAATATTTCAAATCAATTCGTTATTTTTTTTCTACAAATTTCTAGAAATTACCATTTATAAACAGCTGTTTAGAGTAACTGTTAAAAAAAATTACATTTTCAGATATTAAAAAAAAAAAAAGATTTTTTATTCAAAACTGCAACTCTTATCGAAGTCGGGTTTGTACTAGTGCTTAGAATGCTACCTAAACTAACAGTTTCATGAAAAAAGGACATAATACAAAAAATTTAAGCAGAACGGACAAAGCGCATTATAAAAATAAAAAAGAAAATTAAAGTAATAATAAAAAATGAAAATATGTAAAAAATATACATTGTCGAAAATCGCAAGGTAAAGTAAACGTATGTGGGATTCAAACCTGGTGTTCGCCGCGGATATTTAATGGGAACCCCGACTGTGACGAACAGAGTCAGAGTCATCATGCTTCGCGTCTGCGTTGTGAAATTACGCTTCTAAATGTAGATGGAATAGAGAATAGCTGATATAGATTTAATAGAACACGCGTATTTCTCGATGCACGACGCATCACGCATCGATGCATTTGCGCGGAGCGCCCCGTGGGCGGGGCTAGTCGTCTCCCACTTCGTCTGCTTCACCCCCTCAAATACCTAAAACTTGTCAATTCACCGCGTCTTAAGAAATATGCGTAAATATGCTACAATTATGACATTTTAATCACTGTTTCTTTAAATCACGTAAGTCTATTGTTAAGTACAAAGTAAACACATATGGTTAATGTAAACATTTTCATTTTTAATGTCTGTACTTTAAAAAAGACGATGATCCTTGAGTTTGTTCCGGATTTTCTTCTCAGAGGTAGTCAGTTAGAAAATGCCGGCTCCAGCTACTTTAAAAAAATATGACGTGTAAAAGTGATAAAGTGATCCTACTTGCTTAAGAAACGATTTCATTTCACTAGAACGCAGGCAATCATATCACTATACACATACCACAGAAGGGACCTAATGGTAGGTATCTCAGAATTAAATTTAATTACAAATGTGTAACTATAAAAATCATGAAGTCAATCTTCATGATTTTTATAGTTTCAAACCAGAACGTAAGAGCAACAATTGATACCGAATTTATATTATACCTACCTATTTATTTTTATTTTGACGGCGAATTATCTAATGCGGAACTGAAGATTTGATAGCCAGTTGACGCGGTGTGATAATTACGTTATTGTGTTCACCAAACCAGCTTCTGTAATGTTAATTATACCTTTTATTTCAGGATAGTAAATCATGAAATGACCTCTCCCACTCTGGCCGGAGCGGAAGGTAGTATCAGAGTTTTACTGACTAAAACCCATACGTGTTTCTTCACTTGCCTGTGCGTCAGGGCTACGGCCTCACTTTCGAACAACCCTCGGCTCTGGCAGACACCGGTCATTGTGGACCTCGTCACGATGTGCTGACATCTCTGTGAGGCGCGCGTGAAACACAACACGCCGTCGACTCGGGCCTGGTCTTTACCAGGCGGCGAGCTGCCCACTGCTCGCCGCCGGCAAGCCAGCAAGTATTTTTTTCTTTATAACTAGATCACTTTACTGTTTTTTTTCCACTGTGAATGGTGTTACGGCCAACTAGCCGCAAGGCATAGTAGCCTCATCTTTCTGACTGAGCGACCATTTGACGACGCAAAAGTGGTTGCAATTGGTTTATCTGAAATAAGTGAGTTTGACCTCGAGTTAGCAACGCCTACCCTCATATAACTCCAAAAACAACGTTTTTTTTCCAATTTCAAGAGTCAGGACTATATTTACAGTACCCACTTACCTACCAAGAGGAAAAGTTAATTTCTGTAATAAAAACAAAACAATGGTTTCAATGGACGTATAAAAATAATTCATTCTTTTTGGTATAGAATAGTTGGTTTTTACTTTTATTTGTAAATAAAAGTAAAAACCCACATTGAAATTATTTGTTAATGATTTATTATCGGTAAATAGGTTTGTACAAACACTTTTACAAGTCAATAATATTTTTTTAACTAGATGAGTTCGCCGTTTTCTATCTGATTACTCTGATAAGAAAGGTCGAAACAACCCTAGAGGTCAAAGTCTCTTTTAAAGTCCAGACATACCTAATGTTGATTAGATCATATTATGAAGACCACGTACAATTGAATAAGTTACAAGACATGTGATTTCCACCAATCCGCACTTGACCGCGTTGTAAATAGGATACAGCTTACTCCCTTTCACGGAGAGGTGGCCTAATTTATGTGCCAACAATAGGTTATTATGTTGTAGGCTTATTTTGTTTTATCTTGATAAATTAAAATTGTAGGAAAGATTATCGTGTCTTATCAATTATCAAACAGCCGAAATCTTCGATATCGCGTTCCATTGTTTTATCGCTAGAACTAGCTTCTCCCTGCGAGTTGGTTCACGTAAAATTTCTTGATTTTATTTTTAAAAAAGTCGTATTATACGCATGGCATTAAAAACAGTCTTGATTCTTTTTTTTACATTAGGAATTTTAAAACAAGAAATTTTCGTCAAATGTTTTGTTTTCGCCTATTGTTCTTTCTAACTGTTTTCTTTATGCTCCTAAAGGTAGGACTAAACTAATACCCATCTTCTGTCCTATTCTGAATGAAATATATAGAAAAGGATGCACTGAAACTAAATTTAATTTCGTTGTGAAAAATCAAAATCAAAAGTCATTTATTCAAATTAGGCTGAAAAACAGCACTTTTTGACGGTCAATCCATACTAATATTATAAATGCGAAAGTAACTCTGTCTGTCTGTCCGTCTGTCTGTCTGTCTGTCTGTCTGTTACGCTTTCCCGCTTAAACCTCTCAGCCGATTTTGATGAAATTTGGCACAGACAATCTTTAGACCCTGAGAAAGAACATAGGCTACCTTTTATCCCAGAAAAAATTGATGTTCCCGAGGGAAATCTAAAAAGCGCGATATAACCGAACTCCACGCGGGCGAAGCCGCGGGCGGAAAGCTAGTATTACATAAGACAGTCCCCCAAAACGCCCGCCCTTCGCCACTTCCTTATCCCAAAATGGAATCGGCACCAGACCTAGAGATTAGAAGCGTTCAAATAAACAATCAGACTCATCAGGTTTATTGTATAGTTATAGATTATATTATCAAATAGCCGAAATCTTTGATAACACGTTCCATTGTTATCTCTAGGATAAAAGTGAAACTCGAATGTACTTTCACAAGACTTTGGAACGTATCTTATCTCCATACGGTATAGTAAACATCGTAGTAATGATAAAGAGTACTAAACAGGTGTCTAGTTTATGTTTCAATATGTTTTGTAAGAAATCAGATAAATTGTATATTTTTGGAGACTATTTTTGTATTGCTCTGTTTTTATTTTTGAAATAAATCTTTTTATTTTCAAATAAAATAAAATCTAAATCATCATCAGCCTATAGAAGCCCACAGCTGGACATCATCATCATCTTCATCAACTTTTTTATCGTCCCAATGCTGGGCACAGGTCTCCTCTCATACAGAGAAGGATTGAGCGTAATCACCAGGCTTGCTCAATGCGGGTTGGCTATTTCAGACTTTAAGTCCAGGTTTCATCAAGATGTTTTCCTTGACCTTGTAATCAGTGATTGGTGTCCTCCAGTACTTTCTAAGTATACAATATGTAAAGAAAACCCTGTCCGATCCGTGAAGGTATTATTAGGTAGCGATAACTGATTCTACTAATGCCTACAAAGCCGGGCTAAATTAAAAAAAAAAATCCCACTAAAAAAAGTAATATTATTTCGCAAAAAGAGGTAAATTAAAACAAGTGAAGTATGCCATACACGCGCGGGCGAAGAGGGGCAGGGCACGCGGCACGCGGCTCATCGCTATTCGCTCAGAATTATACCGTCAAAAATAATGTTGTCACTTTTTAAAAATTACCAAATTTTCGGGAAGGTGGAATTAATTCGCGGGAAAAAGAGGTTATTTCAAATTTCACTAGTATTGTTACTATGATGATTATGTAAAATTTCATATTTTATTTGGTCATGTGTTTACCTAACCTTTATTATCCTTACGGGTCGGACAGGGTTTTCTTAACATATTGTATGTTACTTAGAAAGTACATATAACTTAGAAAAGTTACGTTAGTACTTGCCTGACATGGCATCGAACCCGCACACTCATACTTGAGAGGCTGGTGTTTTAACCCTTAGGCCACCACGACAGCTGGATATAGGCTTCTCCAATTTCACGCCATTCAACTTGATTCTCGGTAACTCTCATCCAGTTACTACCATCCTGCGAAGATCATAGCTCCACCTAACCTGAGAGCGTCCCACCTTACGTTTGCTATCATCAAATCTACATAATATTTATTTATTTATTGGTAATAAGAACGGTGCAACACTAATTACATCAATTAACATAGAGACAAAAATGAATCTTATAAACTAATACGGAACAATGGACCCCATCGCACTTTCTTTCACAGAACAGCAGACATAGACATAAGCTAACTTCATTAAAGTAATTAGCCCACCACTTACGGGAACAGGGTCCGAGCTAGCGGCGGTCAGGGCTCCAGAGAGAGGAATCCTCTAACAGTGCGAGCCGTGTTTAGAAGTAAAGCTCTCTGAATCAAGCCTTTGATCCAGCTGGATCAAGGCAGCTGCCTAATGAGAGCCTCCTTTTTTTGATTGGGATGGGAAATCATCAAATGACATCTCCCGCTTTGAGCGTAAGGGCGTGTCAGACTTTCACCCACCCGTGTTTCTTCACGTGCCTATGCGCCAGGGCCACGGTTTCTTTTTTAACCAAACCGCAACCCTGACCCAGTAGCCATCGGTCTTCGTGGACCCCGTCACGATGTGCTGACATCTCTTTGAGGCGCGCGTGAAACACAACGCGCCGTCGACTCGGGCCTGGTCCTTACCGGGCGGCGAGCTGCCACTACCCACAAGCCCGCTTTAATGAGAGCCTCCTGAGGTGTTGTCCCAGGGCCTTGTTTATAACGCCATTGGCTGTCACGACTCTCGACACAATGATTGCTATCAATATGTACTTAGATAATCAGAGTTAGAACTTACTTAAATAATCAGAGGTAATATATTTTTTTAAATTTAAATTATTACCTTATCAACATAAATATGTACTTAGCGTAACTTCAAGTTTCCGAAAGACTAGGTAGAGAAGTATGTACCTATAAGCTTTACGTGACCTCGCATTGTAGAGGTTTTTCGTACAATCAGAAGCCAGCTTAAACTGGATATGAATAGCATGATCTGTAGCCGTGCATACCCTACTGCAGCTACACATAAATATCTACATTTTACCAGTTTGTAAATAAATAAATAACCTATAGGTATATGTATTTACTTCGTTCGACATTTATACGTGAACCAACGAAATATTTTTCATAAAAATGTTGTAACATTAGCGCATTGAATTGGGGGCTCAATAATACCCATGTATTATTGAGCCCCCAATTCAATGCGCTAATGTTACAACATTTTAAAGTCATATACATAATATGTATTCGTACTATCCCATTTTTTTGTTTTCATTTTATTGTAAATTTTTAATTTAAGGTAATATTAATAATTATTATTTAAATTTATTTTAATTAAATATATCGTATAGATTATTGTATTATGAAATGATGAATGAAAATAAATGTTTTAAATCTAATATGCCGTACCACTCCCCTTACACGAGTATAGGTAGAAGTCGGTGAAGGAAAACATCATAAGAAAGCGCTCATATCCTAGACTAAAACCCACCCGTGTTCCTTCATTTACCTGTGCGTCAGGTGTGTATCTCTTTCGAACAACCAGCAGCCCTGGCAGATATCGGTCCTTGTGGACCCCGTCACGATGTGCTGACATCTCTTTGAGGCGCGCGTGGGACACAACCCATCGTCGACCCGGGCCTAGTCCTTACTGCCCACTGCTTGCTGCCTGCAAGCCCGCTCTGGCCGCTCCTACGGTTACTGGGAGATGGATGCCGTTTTACGAAGACCAAGGCGTCTCCTATGGCGACTAAGAGCGTGAGGGCGCAGAGATTGGCTCTCTCTCACTTTTTTTTTTGTAAATTTTATACTAGCGCTTGACCGCAATCCCGCCTGATGGTAAGCAGTGACGCAATCGATGATGGTAAAGCGCACTAGTTTATTAAGAGCCTATTCACTCTAGCCTTGAAGACACTCAAATTGTAGTCCGACGGAAACACCGCCGCTGGCATATTGTTCCAGTCCCTCAATGTACGCGGCATGAAAGAGGAGGCGAAACGCTTCGTCCGAATCGTAGTGGTGTCAACGGCGTTAGGGTGGAAACTCGCCGTGCGACGGGTCGTCCGATGGTGGGAAGGAGATGGGGGAATTAAATCATGCAATTCCCTCGCACACTCGCCACAATGAATCCTATAGAACCACTCGGTCCGCTTTCTCCTATTCCCTAGTTCCCTTGCCCTAAATAACACTCAAGATTAATAATTAACCCACAACCGCTTTCATTGTGTGATAACACAGCGTTTGTTTTGTTAAACCCTACACAGATGTTCGCGTTTAGTCTACTTCACGATAAATAGGCCAGATTTGTTTACAAGGTTTAGTACGGTGAATATTCTTTATGAAATATGTATGTGAACCGTGCCATACTTAGGGAATGTAGGTTAGTATGGGATAGGGCTAGAATATTCGCAGACATTATAATATATCTAAACTACGCTGTGAATCGAACTTTTAGAATATCGAAATTACATAAAACTGTCTCTCGAAATGCTTGCTCTTTGTCACTTTAAAGTGCTTTGGGTTCGTCGCAGATTTCTGCTAATATTCGAAGATTCTAAGGTGAAGTAACTAAATGAAAAAAAAAATATTCTAAGCCCAAAATACAAACTTTTAAAATCTATTTTAGAACTCGGTTGTAGGCCATAACATCGGCTGCCGGCAGAAGTTACCATCCACCAGCAAAAGTTTGCCGCCAAGCGATTCGTCGTGTTCCGGCATGATGTCTGATGCAGCCGTACGGAGGACGGGGATGGACAGTTATGTTACGATGTGTGCCGGGTACGATGCGCCAAATGTTATTGTCTCCAGATCAATCTCCCTCTGGCGCAGCATCGTTGGTCATGTTGTTGGGTTTAACATTGCATCACCTCGCTCTACTGCCGTCTTCCTTCCTATTCAATCAGTCTTTTTGAGTAAATAGGCTCTTAACAAACTAGCGCGCTTTACCATCAATGATTGCATCACTGCTTAACATCAGGTGGGATTGTGGTCAAGCACTAGTTTATAATTATAAATAAAAGAAAATAATTCACAACTGCATAATTGAAAGTCATGGAATACATACTAAGTAGGAACCTTGTGTGAGACCGTTCTACTCAGCAATTAATTTTACTCTACAAGTTGGAACAGGACAATTGGATGCTTGTAAAAATAATTAATTATCTGGTACAGATAGATCACTTACGCTTTACATAACGTGTCCCCGCTAGCTACGTCGACAGCGCAAGCGCAGCGATAGCATAAAAACTTAATTGCCATAAAAAATAATAATACATTTTTTCCATGTTTCACAAAAAGTAAGGAATTCTGATTACCCTAAACAGACGTACATAAGAAAAATCATGGACTACAGGAAGGCTATGACTGACAATGTATAACTTTGAGCCTTAATGCTTTCTAGATAAAGTTATATAGATAAAAATGAAAATCTAATAAAGAAATCTGACAGATTGTAGTAGCTCGATGTGTTGTCATCTGTACGTATATGTAGCCCCAGAAAATATAAAGTATTAAATCAGACATATAACAAGCTTACCTAAATCGACTAGGATTAATATAGCAGACACGAAACTTAGAACTCTGTAACAACATAAGTATAAATGGAAATAAAAACTTAAATAGATATGGTTATCAATAGATGTAAATTTAGATATAATAAATTTTTTGTAACAATTATACAGTATGTTAACTAACAGAGGGCGTTCCCGTTAACCCGAAATAGTATAGCATACATACATGCTAAAAAAAATATTTCCATTCGAAAACAAAATTTTTTAATTTTTTTTCCAATATAAATAATAAAATAATAAATAAATAATAAAACAAATAAACACACTGTACACGCGAACATGAAAGACGGCAACGTCGCAATTTATTTATACATGACGACTACTATTTTGATTTAAAACAGGAGGTTTCAAATGTATTTCCAATTAGAATTTTTTTTTATTCGGATTTTTTTATGCTTATTTTTCTATGCTGATATTTTTATTTTAATCTATTAATGATATATATTAACGAGTTTAAGGGAACGCCCTCTGTTATTTAAAATACTGTACATAAATAAGAGACTTAAAATATTGTAAATAGATATAAGGCTAAATTGTAAATGTTCTCTTCTCGAAAATAAAACCTTGTCTCCCTGTTTTACTACACCCCTAAAAATGAAGGAAATGCATAGATCTATAAAAATACAGATAGACTAAAATAAATAGATCTAAAAAAAAATAATACTTAATATAATTATTAGAATAGTTAGAAGATTATAGTTGAGAGCCCTTTTAAGCAATGAATGAGGATGAATGGAAGAAAGACCATGTATGAAGCATAAAAGTACGAGAGGAATAAACGCGAGAACTGGAACGAATGGAAAACTGTAAAGAATAGGCTCCGACTCAATCGTGTTGGAGGTGGCAGTAGTAAAAAAAATATATATATATATAGCAGACACAGTACCGTCATCTATGTGTCACCCAATTTATCCTATTTGTTTTGAACGAGGAATTTACTTAAATTATGATAGGGAAACATTCCATGTTTCCTCGAAAAACTCTAGTAAAACTGCTCGACAAACACTCATTAAATTAAATTGATAAAATAATGTGGTTAGCAAGTGCACCAATTATTGTCTGGAGGACAAAATTTCAGAATAGCTGAAAATAACTATATATAAGTAAAGGAAATAATAACGCAGTCGTTGAAAAACAGTGAATAAGGAAAATTTTAAACGTGTACATATAAGGTATAAATATGTATTACTTATTTCATTAGCAACGATAGTAAATGTACCTAATTGTGAAGAGGTAGTCAACAGGAAATCCTGGTTTTAAACCGAGATCTGTAGATTTTAATTGCTTTTAATGTTAATTAATTTTGTTTCTTATGGCCTTCATTGTTTGCCAATTAAAACTTACACAAATTTTTATACTCCTCGAAACTATTGTTATTGTATAAAAAAAAAAATACCTACATTTACTTAATCTAATTACTACCTCGTAATTTAAAACTTTTGAAATCTAGGCACAATCTTATCTCGGAGACAAATAAATGTCAAAAACTTGTCAAAATGTAGCGAAATTAGAAGTGTTTTTGACAGCTTGACACTTAGGTTAGGCTGGGAACATTATTAAAATTACGAGTCTTACCCTCTAAACTACTTCTCAATCCTTCAGTGCATTATTCATAAAAACCGGCCAAGTGCTTGTCGGACTCACGCACAAAGGGTTCCGTACCATTGATTTATGAAATTAAATGATTTTTTTAGAAGTTATTTGTATGAAAGATTACGCGGTAATAAGCGGTTTACGATTTACGAGGCATTAAAAAAAACTACTTACTAGATCTCGTTCAAAACAATTTTCGCTGGTAGTTTTTATAGTAATGAACATCATATGCTTTTTTTAGATTTTTCATTTCCTTATTTTGGAAGTTAGAGGGGGGAGGGGGGCTCCAACTTTTTTCCACTTTGGAAGCGTCTGTCACGCAAACTATTCGGTTTAGAAAAAAAATATTTTAGAAACCTCGATATCATTTTTGAAGACCTATCCATAGATACCCCACACGTATGTGTTTGATGGAAAAAAAAAATCGAGTTTCAGTTCTAAGTATGGGGAGCCCCCAATATTTATTATTATTTTTTTATGTTTGCATAAAAATATCAATGCTGTTCACAGAATACATCTACCTACCAAGTTTTAACAGTATAGCTCTTATACTTTCGGAAAAAAATGCCTGTGACATACGGACGGACAGACGGATAGATGGTCAGACAGACATGACGAATCTATAAGGGTTCCGTTTTTTGCCATTTGGCTACGGAACCCTAAAAACATAGGTCTCGCCGCGAGACCCGAATATCCCCGACGGAGCCCGAATTTTCCCGAAGACGTCATAAGCCTGTCTGTCTTTGCCAACGGTACCACGCTCAGGAACAACTGCGCGCACTTTGTTTATGGTCACAAACTGTTGAATATTTATTTTGTTATGTCGAGTTTGATCGCACACTCTGGTGGGAACAGGCCACCGTAGATGTCGGATACAAACAATATTATAAACACTATTGATTATTGACACAACATAACATTTCACACGTCATGTTGGACGAGACTTCCTAATAAACGGTTAGTGTGAGATCATTTTTGATGGCAAACAGCTTTGTTAGTGGCTTGGTCATGGTCCTAGTTCCCATAATGTGGCATACACTGAAGCACCTACATTTATCATTTCCGGTGTCTTTAGTATTCAATTAAAATTTAATAACTGCTAACAAAGAAGTCGGTAAATGATCCAGCCATTATGTTATGATGAGAACATCGCAAGTGTTGATCGTAAAGTGGAAGCTATTTCTTTGTTAAGTTTTCCAATAATATCGTTAATTTAATAATACATTAATAGAGAGACTATAAATAATACTGAGTAGTCGTGGTGGCCTAGTGGTTAAAACACCAGCCTCTCATGTATGAGTGCGCGGGTTCGATTCCAGGTCAGCAAGTACCAATGTAACTTTTCTAAGGTATATGTACTTTCTACGTATATCTTGGACACCAATGACTCAAGGAAAACATCTTGAGGAAACCTGAACTTTAAGTCTGAAACCGCCAACCCGCATTGCGCAAGCGTGGTGATTACGCTCAATCCTTCTCTGTACGAGAGGAGTCCTATGCCCAGCAGTACGACGATTAAAGTTTGATGATGATGATGACGAAAAATACATGAATTTCCACAAAGAAACAAACAGTTGAGTATTACTCAATTTCAGAATCTATCATAAGCTAGCTGCGCCTCGCGGTTTCATCCGCGTAAGATTCGATCCCGTGGAAATATTGGAATGAAAAGTAACCTATGTGTTATTCCTGGTAAACTATCCGTATGCCAAATTTTATCTAAATCCCTTCAGTATTTACTACGTGAAATAGTATCAAACCTCTATCCATACTTACAAAACTTTCGTTTTAGTAGGAGCAAGCAGTTATAAGCGTATTTATGACTAAGGGAACATTTCCATAGAGTGTCAAGTAATAAACTATGTATATTTATGACATCATCATCATCACCTTTTTATCGTCCCACTGCTGGGCACAGGTCTCCTCTCATACAGAGAAGGATTGAGTACACGCTTGCTCAATGCGGGTTGGCAATTTCAGACTTAAAGTCCAGGTTTTCTCAAGATGTTTTCCTTCACCTTGTAATCAGTCATTGGAGTTCAAGATATACTTAGAAAGTACATATAACTTAGTGTTTTAACCACTAGGCCACGACGACATAAAACCCCGAAACTAGCCAAAAATTGACCAATAACAAGAAAGCGCAAAACTATGCCAGGGTTCGCCAACACTTTTCCGTCGTCCAAGGCGTTACCAAATGATTAATATAAAGCGTTTTTTACAAACAAATGATATCCAACAAATGCGGTTAGATAATAATGACCTCAGTTTGTTGATGCATGACTTCCTAAGGTACCTACATAGTTTTAGTTCCCACATTATGTACAATGTCACAAAAAAAACGAGCTATTTCGACAACATATGGTCACCATACAAGGTTACGACTTTGCTCCGATAGACCAGTGTGAAGTATTATGAAATCATCACTATTAAAAGAAATGTTTTGTTTATAATGTGCATCTTGGGAATTAAGGAATTCCTATTGAAGTTTTTTCGTTTCGCTGGTAAATATGGTATGAGTACCGTGACCTAATTCGGCAATAAATTGAACTGAATTCAATCAAAGATATTCAGTGGCTTTGTCATTATAGGTAGTCGGTTGATAGACCAAAAATCCATACGACTATACCTACATTATCATCAACCTTTTTATCGTCCCACTGCTGGGCACAGGTCTCCTCTCATACAGAGAAGGATTGAGTGTAATCACCACGCTTGCTTAATGGGGGTTGGCGATTTCAGACTTAAAGTCCAGGTTTCCTCAAGATCTTTTCCTTCACCTTTAGTCATAGGTGTCCAAGATATACTTAGAAAGTACATATAACTTTAGAAAAGTTACATTGGTACTTGCCTGACCTGGAATCGAACCCGCGCACTTATACTTGAGAGGCTGGTGCTTTAACCACTAGGCCACCACGACTTTACGTACATAATCAGCTTATAATGTTTCCCGCTGTTGGGATACAGGCGTCCTCCCGGTAAGAGGGAGTGGGCCGTAATCTACCACGCTAGTCAAGTGCGGATTGGTAGATGTCACATCTCTTCGTATTTTCTGCCTCTGGGCCATGCCGGTTTCCCCACGATGTTTTCCTTCACCGTTTCGAAAGCAGTGGTGATGAAATAATTTACACAAAGTAAAGCGCCTGATGGGGTTCGTACCTACGACCTACAGCTTGTAAGTCGCGGCCGATACCACTAGAGCACCGCTGCTCTCCATGTGAAAGTGTAACAGAGGCTTTCATTTCGACAGTTTTAGTTCATTACGCTATGTACATTGATGATCAGACCTATTTATAGAACAAATGAAGCATTGGATCAGCAACATCCTTTTAAATGAATCAAATTATGATCAACAGCATACACCATAGACCACACCATAGGGCCACCGCTGCTCTCATCGCTGTCTTTTTTTTTTTTTATATTATAAACCAGCGCTTGACCGCAATCCTGCCTGATGGTAAGCAGTGGAGCAATCGTTGATGGTAAAGCGCACTAGTTTATTAAGAGCCTATTCACTCTAGCCTTGAAGACACTCAAATTGTAGTCCGACGGAAACACCGCCGCTGGCAAATTGTTCCAGTCCCTCGATGTACGCGGTATAAAGGAGGCGAAACGCTTCGTCCGGATCGTAGTGGTGTTAACAACGTAAGGGTGGAAACCAGCCCTACGACGGGTCGTCCGATGGTGGAACGGAGATGGGGGAATTAAATCATGCAATTCCCTCGCACACTCCTCAAAATGCATCCTATAGAACACCGAAAGGCTGGCTACTCTACGCCTGTGCTCTAGGCTTTGGAGACCAACTCGAGTTAGATCAGGGTCACCAATCAGCTTTTGCTCATAATCAGTCCATTTTCCATTTCAGACCGCAATTCCGCCTGATGGTAAGCAGAGATGCAATCGTTGCTGGTAAAGCGCGCTAGTTTATTAAGCCTATTCACTCAAAAAAAACTGAGTAAACAGGAAGACGGCAGTTGAGCGAGGTGATGTAATATTAAACCCAACAACACGACCAACGATGTTACGCCAGAGGGAGATTGATCTGGAGGCCCTCCACGATCAAACTCCCAACATTTGGTGCATCGTACCCGGCAGACATCGCAACACAACTGCTCAGACCCGTCCTCCTTACGGCTACACCAGACATCATGTCGGAATACGATGAATCACTTGGCGGCAAGACTTTGTCTGGTGGGTACCGAGAAAGAGTTTGCTCAACAAAGTAAACAGTGAACAGTGCAATGAATGTTGTTGAACTGTCAAAATGAAACCGATCGCTACTGATAGTGTGTTACGTTATTACTCTGCAGCTCGTCATACCATTGAGGGAGGAAACCAGCATGTTCTAGAACGAAAATTTCGAAGATGTATGACATATATCAATCCGCATGTGGCCCGCATGGTGAATTACGGCCCATTCCTCCTGACAGAGTTAAAGCCTCCCAGCAATGGGAACATTGCCTCCCCTCTATGACGACTCTAGACTGGTTATGTTATACCTTTGAAGATGGGTAACTATCGAGGCATCATAAGTAACATCAATGAAAATTTACAAGAAGTAGGATGATAGAGTTACGGTATAAACAAGGTTGCATCAGAGTTTTCCTTAAACCGTTTTTTTTTCTTTGTTTCATCATCATCATCATCAGCCTCTTCTCGTCCACTGCTGGACATAGGCCTCTTCCATGGCACGCCAACAAGCTCGATCCTGAGCAGTTCTCCGCTAGTCACTACCAGCCACCTTTTTGACGTCGTCGCTCCATCTCGCCCAAGGGCATCCTACGCTACGTGTGCCGAGACGCGGACTCCACTCGAGGACTCGTTTACCCCCACGGTTGTCGGTCCAGCGGCATATGAGACCAACCCATTGCCACTTCAGTTTGCCAATCCTCTCAGTTTTTTTATTTAGTTGTGAGAAAAGAATGTCTAATTTGTAGGCAAAACACTATTGCGTAGTTGCGTTTGAGTTTACGATCTAAGTGGGTATATACAAGTGCGAATTGAAACCACAGTCATGTGGTATCAATGTGTCTAGTGTATTTGTAACTGTGTTGGAGTCACCTTCAAGTGCATGTGATATTTAGAACAAAGGAAAAACCACAAAAAATAAGAAATAGTTGAGCGAACATGCGTCATATCCATCCAAATCCAAAATCCCGGCTGACGCTCAGCATTATGCTGCGACCCTATGCAAAACAGAATTCAACGCTGTTTTTTAGCGTTTGCTGGCGCCGACGTAATGACGTCACCCGGTGCAGCACACAATCACAATCCATTCATACTAATATTATAAATGCGAAAGTAACTCTGTCTGTCTGTCTGTCTGTTACGCTTTCCCGCTTAAACCTCTCAACCGATTTTGATGAAATTTGGCACAGCCAATCCTTAGACCCTGAGAAAGAACATAGGCTACCTTTTATCCCAGAAAAAAATTGATGTTCCCGAGGGAAATCTAAAAAGCGCGATATAACCGAACTCCACGCGGGCGAAGCCGCAGTCGGAAAGCCAGTAAAAAATATATTATTAATAAAATAAAAAAAAGGAAATCTAAATGGCGAGGAACATTTTAAACATAAACCCTTAGGAATATAAAAAAGAATAAAAGTAAATATAAAAACTAAATATTCTAATGATTCATCACCCTCCAAAATAAAGACTTACATTTCATAAAGTGGCAACATTACGAAGCCTCCGGTTCGACGTACGCACGACATATTTGGACCCGTGAATAGGTAAATTTTATTTATAATGTTACAATTAAATTAAAAGAGTAAATTAATGGTAAAATTGACCACCATCAAGACTTTATAGATATCAAGAGCACTCTCAGTCTGGTAAAAACTATACTCATAAACCTACTGGTTAATCTGTCGCAATCATTTGATAGATTTTTCTCCGAACATTCTCCATGTAAATGACGTAAGTGCATCTACTAGTACAGCAGATGGTTCATTTATTTATTTTTACTCGTTGCGTATATATTGCCATGCCCTATTTTTGTACGAAAATAATCAATTTCTTAGAATATACTGTGGACGCGAGAGTGTTACGATTTCGTCATACTAGCACGTTTTAAGTTTTCAATATTAATCATAATGAAATTTTCCCAGGAAAGCTGTTTATTACAAGGAAGACTATTAATACAACGAAAGTTTTAGATTATATGTGTACATCTGAGAGTCAATGAAAATCGATAAGTAAGTTTGGCAGTGCTTGTATAAGTACCTTATAATTCCGTTAAGTTACAAATTTTTGGAAGAGCGGTGGCGCCGCTTTATGGCTGGAATGACAGCTGTCATGAAAATGATGACAATGATTGAAATCGTTAGATTCGCCCGAATCAAAAGATAGTCTCGTTTTTTTTTAGTATTGGCCCCTTTGACACACGATGACGCAGTGACTTGACTTATTTGCCACTACAGTTGTATAGGCCTCTTTTCAATGGCCTCTGAAGTGAGCCGTAGTCCAGTACACGCGCCTTCTACGGATTGGTAGAATTCCCAAGAAGAAGAGAAGAAATTATTCTCTGAATACTATAGAGAATAATTTACACTGCTTAGTAGCCTAGTCGCTGAACTGTGAGATGCCAGTGCTAAAAAAACAGACAAACATCGACATTGGCGCCGACAGTAAAACTCAAAAACTATGTAAATTAAATTTAAGTTGAGTGTATATTCTGTTCTTTTAATAATAAAACACAATATAATCTTTTACTGTTCAGGTCCCTCGTTTATGGAATTTATTGCCAATTGAAATAAAACTCGCGCAGTCGTTGCATGAATTCAAGAGACTTGTGAAGAAACACTACTTGTCGTTATGATCTTGTCCAACAAACCCTATTATGTGGAGTGTCTTTGTATTTATTTATGTATGTATAATTTTGGACATATATGTATGTGTGTGTGTATTTATTGTATTTATAACATTTGCACCAAAGACAGTCCTATTTATGGTTCAGAAGAATCTCTGTCCATTCATTGGTTATCTGGAAGAGATTGCATTAGCGATAAGGCCACGCATTGTATAATTTGTTGTGTTGAATGTGTTTTAATCAATGTATGTTTTTGGTGTACAATAAAGTATATATAAATAAATACAATCTTAAATGGACAGAAGATAAAAATTAGTTTAGTTCTGTCAAATTTATATACTCCAAAGACAATTTAGACGAGATCATTGCGACGCGTTAATTTTCATTAGGCGCTGTCTGATTTTTACAGAAAAAAAACTAATAATATCTCCTCTCCTTTTCTTAATGAAATAGTGAGAAAAAGTCACACTAAACTAAACTAAATTAAATTTAAGTTCAGTGCATCTTTTTCTTCTCAAAAAGGACAGAGGATAATATGTCAGTTTAGACCTTTCAAATTAGTCCGCTACTGACGTAAATTGGCATATTTTCGGTCGCCATGTTACAATCGCATCTAAACTGTCTATGAAGTATCTTAATTTGACAGGATTAAACTAAAATGTTATCTTCTATCCTTTTCTTACTGAAATAGAAAGACAAAGATGCATTTAACTTAAATTTAGTTTAGTTTGTGAACAAGAGAATCGGCGCCATTGTCACCTTAAAAGCGAAAGGCTACTAGAAGAATTCTTTGCAAAGAAAAAGCTAGAATTGAAGGCGTGAAAGTGAGAACTGTATGTCTCAGTTTGTATCACTATGGCTGTTATCTTGCATCGAACGGGGTGCGAACTCTTTGTTAATATATTATTAACTACTATTAATAATAGTCTAAGAGCTTTTGAGTTATAGTTTAGGAGATAAGGTTGGCTTTGAGAAAGTGTTCTTTTTATCAGTATTGAAAAGACTGCTTTTATGTAGTACACAACTATATTGCTTTGATTGGTTTTTAATCTACGTTGTGTAATCGTGAAGTTTCTTGTCGGCTCTTCTCCTTAGAATACGAGCAATTGGAACAGTAAACCATGCTGGTTTTTGTGGAATAAATATTGTGGTATTATTTTTTGTTTGTCTGCTGCAGAGTTCTTTCCCTGATAGTGGTGAAGGACTGATATTTCGGCGTCTTATGTAATTTTGAAGTTCAGTACGTATTGATCCTTAGTTTCGTTTGAATAAATGAATAAAAATATTTTAATTCAGACCTTGATTCATGTGAGGTTAGTGTAGCCAGAATTTTAATTTTATCCATTTAAAATCATTATAACTAGTATTATTTTAAAATTTTACTAATTTACTTGTATATGCAGTTTTAATCGAATTTTATTTCGATTAATCAATTTTGTTCCAATATATTTTGTTTTTTGTTTTGATATTTTGTTTCGTTCCTGATGTTGTTTTGGTTTATTTTTTTTTGATTTAATGAGTACTTATATTTTAATTGCGTTAATTCTAATTATAGTTTAGTGCATAATTAAATATTTTAATTTTGTAATATGGTTTAGACAATTTTCCTGCATGAAATTTGCATAATGGTAGCCTAAATGAAAAAAAGTCACTGGCTCGTGAAATATGGGTATACTAATCTAGCTCTGAGTTTTTTGTAACCTGTTTTAGCCAATAAAGAAATTTATTCAGTTTAATTTAAATTATCCTGTGGATAAGTTGTAATTTCCTCATACTTGATAAAATAGCTACACAGTATGAATTAACGAGTCCAATTATATTAAGGATATTTTAGTTATCTGTTTTACTAAATAAATTTCCAAACCGGAGGATAAAGGTGTAGGTATAATTAACACTGGCCATAGCCACTACTGCTATCCATACTAACGGATATTGTCACGGTCGAGGCTAGACTCAATCTAGTGTTTATCACTCTACTGTCACTAGACTCAATCAGTGTTTATTACACTCCTTTGGGAGGAGTATAGTAGGTGTTAACCGAGGGTGCGGAAGAATCAATTCCCGGGTATTTAGACGCCCGAGCGTAGCAGCGGGTCGGCTATAGTCCGAGTAGGAATTGATTCTTTTACCCGTGTTAAACACTCTACTTTTCATTTCGAATGTGAGGAAAATGACTAGGTATTTTTTAAGTCACAGGTACATAACAGATTAGTATCCCGCTAATTTATGTCGATTTTTTTAATTTTAAATATGGAACTCACTACGTTATTGTTGCGACCATAGAATTAATAAGTAGGTACTATCGTACTTCTTAATTCTATGGTTGCGACCTATTTCGCTCAATGAAGTTTGCGCTAAGTTCACACTGGCTGTTTAGAAACTCACATTGCCGCTGCATTTTTTTTTTACTAGTTTTTTTTTTACAAAAATTTCTTTACAGCTGACAGCAGTTCTATTTTTAAAGTTCATTCCGACCCTTAGGTGGAAAGTAATTTGTATGAGTTTTTCCCGCTCTAGGGAGGGAAATAGCACTTTCTACCCAATAATCAAATCAAGAAAATACTACTTTCCGAATATGAGAAATGAAAAAATCATTTCACCCTTTCAAAAAGTTCTCGTACGCAACTCTCGTACGTCAACCACCACAATGGAAATAGACATCATGCATTCAGCCCAATGACAAAAGAGGTCGCTTCGCTATTCAGCCTAGTCTTCGTATGATTATAATAGTCATCAATTTTAAATTTCGAACGGCGAAGCTCAATTTCTTTTAAAAAAGATGAGGAAAAGGCAGGGACAGGAAACTTTTACTTTAAAATGTTTTATTCTTGTAATGCCGTTTTTTTTCTACTTACCTCAGAATCGAGATGTAAAGCAGAATAGTTAGCTCGGGTGTAAGCATCAATTGCTCCCTCGAACTATAGGCGCGAGCGCAGCGAGAATGTGAACATAAAATTCTAACCACACATAGTAAGATAAAAAAAGTGATGCAAAGCACGACCAGACAAAGTCTAGCCGCCAAGCGATTCGTCGTGTTCCGGCATGATGTCTGGTGCAGAAGTATTGAGGTCGGGTCTGAACAGTTGTGTTGCGACGTGTGCCCGGTACGATGCGCCAAATGTTGCTGTGTCGGGAGTTAGGACGTGGAGAGTTTCCCGATCAATCTTCCTCTGGCGCAGCATCGTTGGTCGTGTTGTTGGGTTTAACATTGCATCACCTCGCTCAACTGCCGTCTTCCTTCCTATTCACTCAGTTTTTTTTGTGAATAGGCTTAATAACTAACGCGCTTTTCCGTCAACGATTGCATCACTGCTTACCAATAGGCAGGATTGCGGTCAAGCAATAATTTATAATTATTAAAAAAAAAACGCAATTTGTAAAGAAAAGAAATATGAGCACTTACTTAAGTGTGAAAGGGTTGTCGGATAATTTGGAGAAATTAAATAGAAAAGGTCTTCAACGCGTTATTGCTGATATCCGAATACCACAAAAATGTATTTTATTTTTTTTTGGGTAAAATTTTAAAATCGGTTCAGTAGATCCAGAGATTACCCCTACAATCAGGCAAACTCACAGGCTTTACCTCTATACAGGATGTATCTGACATCGTAACGCAAACTTCGCGAAAAGGCTAGACCGCATGCCACTAATAAAATTATGATAATCATTTATGTCGTTAATGAACGGTTACAGAATACACAGTGTTTGAAAAAAGTGTCGGCTCGGCTTTTGAAAGTTGCAAGCGTGCCGCCGTGCGAGTTTGTAGGTATGACGTTGATCCCTGATGTGAACTCTATTAAATCAGCTGATAAGATCGTTTTTCGGGTTTTATTTTCATTGCGCTTTTTATGTAATTAGCGAAATATTTAATTTTTACTTTAAAATCTTATTGGGTTATAAAAGTATAGCAATTGTGAATGGTCTGAAGTGAAAAAAAAAAAAACTACATTTATTTTTTAAATCATGAAAAAGCCGACAATAAATTCCACCACTGGGGTTCAGAATCATGTACTGGATCCATGGTACTCGTTTGTGCGTCGATGCCAGATACACCCTTTATAATAATTATATTTTTTAACTATAGGTAATTAATACGTATAGATTGACGGTTTCTTACCAGATAATAAACTGATTGACTTACCTTTATACAAACTTCAAAAGGTTCATAACTCTTTTGTTGGGCTTGGTGTTACGTTTTACAACAAGATACCCTCTGCTTTTCTAGACTTGCCTTACAAGTTACAATGCATTTAAAGCACAAATCAAATCCAAGCTTTGTTCAAAAGCATATCTTTCTGTAAACGACTATTTAAATGATAAGAATAGCTGGTCGCTCTGATTAACTCAAGACAATGTTTGTGTTCTTTCTCCAGAATTAGTTTACAGACACGTTATATGAGTTCATACAATTTTCTTTTTTTACAATGCATAAATATGTGAGCTGTCACACCCTTTATGCCCGGGGGTTTTATTTGGGTGATATGTTTTTGGTTATTTGCATTTCCATTTTTAATATCTTTTATAAATTACTTCGCTGGTATTTTGGCGTGGCGAGCTGGCATATGGTGGATAGTTTCATTTAATTTTCTGTGTTAGTATTGTATAAAGACATGTGTTTTCTTTTTTAATGAACAGACAGCTGTGCTGCTAGGGAGTTTGTTCCGCCTGTTCTTCTTCCCAACACACTAGGAAGTGGCGAAGGGCTAACGTTTTGGAGGGGAATGTCTTATGTCAAGTTATGCCAAATTTCATCAATATCGGTTGAGAGGTTTAAGCGGGAAAGCGTAACAGACAGACAGACAGATAGAGAGACAGACGGACAGACAGACAGGCAGACAGACAGAGTTACTTTACTTTTATATTAGTATGGATTGAGGTTCAAAAGTGCTGAATCTCAGCCTAATTTGAATTGATGGCTTTTGAGTGATTGATTGATTCAATGCTTTTTAAAATTCCTCTATAGGGACAAAAAATCTTCATGACTGTGTAACAATGAAAACATTCTTGATCTTGGTAGTCTTCTTTCTACCCATACCATTAATCACACATTCCAGGTATTGTTTTTTTTTTTTAATTTTTTAGCTATCCCCTACTATTATAGGCCATCGACATAATTAGAACTTAAATGGGTTGTAAAATAAATCAAAAGTGAACTTGTGCAATGTGACCCCATACAAGGATTTCCCTCTTTTCTGAACGCGAGGTAAAAACAGTAATAATTATAATTATTTCAATAAACATCTATTTTAAGACATGGCGTGTGTAGGTATATGAACAAACAAAATTAATTTTATAATTATATTTCTTTCCTGGAAATACGCCATGTAAACGTAATTTACCAAAATGAGTAATAGTGGATGGTGATAAAGACAGAATTTTATTTTTTTAATAACTAGTACCATTTCGTTATTTTGATTGTGGTCAGCAAGATAATTGCGTAACAAGCTATCAGTAGCAATGCGATTTATTTTGACAGTTCAACAGCATTCATTGCGTTATTTACGAAGTTGAGTAGACACATATTTTGAACATACGGAGCAATGGATCTGCTTTGAAATGATTCAGATTGATAGTAACAATGTGTTAAGCAATTAGAGTGCTAGCTCTATATTTGGCCGGAATCAAATGAGGGTAGGCGGATATATTTGAATACCTACCAAAGTACACACAACAGCACATCAAGCTACTACAATTTGTCAGATTTCTGTATTAGATTTTCAGTTTTATCTCTAAAGCTAAGCTTCCTCATTTGTGCATTACCATGTTGTTGTAAAGGTCTTCTGTTGTTTCTTTTTCTTTTATTACTATTAATATTTTTAACTTTACTTGCAATTACAGAATAGGCTACTTAAAATTGGTGCCTGCATCCTGTTATAATATTAATGTTATGGAGCTCTAAGTCCATATGTATCTAATTGAATTGTAATCATTGATTTGTAAGAGACTGTTTGTTTCCTAAATAAAAATAAATAAATAAAGCATTAAGGGTCCAGGTCGATTGGAAATATCTGTCAGTTTCGGTTAGCTTGACCTACTGTCGTCCGTACAAGGTATGCCCAATAAACATTTTGGAGATTCGAATGAATGCTTTTTCATTCTTTCTTTTTATCTACCTAATTATGTACTGTTTACATTTAACTAATTAAGCCATTATTGCGGCCGACAGTTTCATAAGTACCTGTACAGTCAAAGAGAAGGGTTGAAGAAAAAGATATGTCAGTAAGCTTTTTTTTATCCATACTAATATTATAAATGCGAAAGTAACTCTGTCTGTCTGTCTGTATGTCTGTCTGCCTGTCTGTTACGCTTTCCCGCCTAAACCTCTCATCCGATTTTCAGAAATTTGGCACAGACAATCTTTAGACCCTGAGAAAGAACATAGGCTACCTTTTATCCCGGAAAATTTGATGTTCCCGAGGGAAATCTAAAAAGTGCGATACAACCGAACTCCACGCGGGCGAAGCCGCGGGCGGAAAGCTAGTAAATTATAAACCAGCGCTTGACCGCAATCCCGTCTGATGGTAAGCAGTGATGCGATCTTTGATGGTAAAGCGCGCTAGTTTATTAAGAGCCTATTCACACTAGCCTTGACAACACTCAAATTGTAGTGTGACGGAAACACCGCCGCCGGAAAATCGTTCCAGTCCCTCGATGTACGCGGTATAAAAGACGAAGCGAAACGCTTCGTCCGGATCGTAGTGGTGTCAACAACGTGAGGGTGGAAAGTCGCCGTACGACGGGTGTAAGCTCATTAAAAATCGTGAGTTGGAAAAAAGTCTTTCGTTTTTTACCACCGAGTTCCGAAATTAGGTATTTTCACCTTTCAGCTTACTTTTTTTGGAAATTGTTCATTGTTTGTATTACAGGAGTAATTGTATGGTAATGGTAAGTAACCTTACCCACGATACAGGAGTATAAGCCCCGCACGATGATATTGCGACTGGCGGCCATCTTGATGACGTAGCCGAACTCGCACCGTCGGTACCGTTCGCATGTTCAGTCCGCGCTTACCCACTTACGCACATCGTATATTTTTGTTAGCTTTTTGTTTTTGTTATCCTGTTTTATTGTTGTTTTTGAGTTTTGTTGTTTAGTTTTGTTTTGTTACTCGTTAAAATGAGTAAGAAATTAATTAACAGTCGTGCTCGTGAAATTATAATTAAAGTGGACAATTATTTTGTTAAAGAGAAAGAGGACTGTAAGTTAGTTCTTGAAATTATAAACCGTGCTTTAAAAAGTGCTTCGGACACTACTGAGGAAATTTTAATACCGAAGCAACTGCTAATAGTTATTAAAAATATTTGGAAAAATTCTACGAAAGTCACGGAGCGTGTGGCATGTACCACGGGCGTTGCAAAAAATGCTGTGACGAAATTGCGACGAGGGCATGATCCAGCAACAGCCAGCAAAATGAGAACTCCTACTAAAGGAAAACGACAAAAGAAGGAATATTTCGACGGATTTTCCTAAACAGCTTTAAGAAATATTACATTCAATGTATACGGTGAGGAGAGAAATACCCACAATGCGCAAAGTCTTGGCGGCTTCAAAGTAGACCTTAATTATACTGGTAGTGAAACTACATTAAGAAAAATAATTAAATGTGATTTAGGCTACCAATTTAAACGATGCTACCAAAAAGACTGGCTATAATTGAAAGACCCCAAATTCAAGCGTGGAGGGCTAAATATTTACGACGTATGAAAGAAAATGACTCGCTTTGTAATAACAAAAGACCCGTTATTTATTTCGACGAAACATGGATACACGCACACTACACGATAAAAAAATGTTGGCAAACAGCAACCGATGTCGGAGTGAGACGGAACGACAGCCCTGGCCGACGATGGATTATAGTTCACGCGGGAAGTGAAAGCAGTTTTGTTGACATTTGACAATGCCCTTTTAATGTTTAAAGCAGACACTAAAATGGGGGATTACCATGATCAAATGAATGCTGAGAATTTCACCAAGTGGCTTACTTACAGAAAAATTAGTACTCAAATTACCACGCAAATCCATAATCGTGTTGGACAACGCCCCTTATCATAGTAGGGAAGAGAATAGGCCACCAAGTATGAACAATAAAAACAGTTGATGGTTGAGTGACTACAAGCTCACAACATCGACTTTCCTAACAACAGTACAAAACCTGAACTGTATTTATTAATGAAACGGCACAGACCGCCGAAAAATTATAAAATTAACAATTTATTAGCTGGCAATGGCCATGAGGTCGTTAGATTACCACCCTACAACGGCGACCTCAACCCCATTGAGTACATCTGGAACCTGGTAAAGATGAGGATCTCAGAAAAGAATGTGGAGCAGTTGGAAAGTCGTATTGAAGGTCTGACGTTGGAGGCGTTGGCGTCAATAACTCAATCAATCATGTTAAACGGCTTGAAGAGGAAATATTGGAATAAAGATCTAATAACTGACGAGTTATTTGTCATAAATACGGCAGACGACAGTGAATCGGAAACGACAGACACATAAAGCAGTTCTGATTCGGAAGACTATATGAGTGGAATTGAATAAATAGGGTAAGATTATATTGAATTATATTATATAAACATTTTTTTACATACTATCCTGGTTTTATTTGTAAAGCTTTTCGCCCGCGGCTTCGCCCGCGTGGAGTTCGGTTTTATCGCGCTTTTTAGATTTCTCAGTGTTTCTCTACTATATTATGCATTTATTATACATACAAACCTTCCTTAAGAATCACTATCTATTAAAAAAAACCGCGTCAAAATCCGTTGCGTAGTTTTAAAGATCTAAGCATACATACAGACATACAGCGAAAGCGACTTTGTTTTATACTATGTATTGATCTGATAGATGTAGGTAGTAATTAACACATCATGACTGCTACACAGTGGACTCTGATTCAATTCCCGCTCGCAAATTAACAGAAATGTAGTTAGAAAAAATTAGTATACATGTAAGAAAGATATACGAATAAGTATATTTTTTTTACGTCTACAAGAATTATTTCCTTGAAAATTTTAATAATGAAAGTTTATTTGTCAGAATATGGGTGAGTAGGTATAAAGAGTGTATGTATAATAAAATTATAAAATAGAAATAAACCCTTAACCCTAATATTAATTTTACGTTAAACATTCTTTTGCTAGCTGTCCTTTTGTGTGACAGATGACGTCACAAAGCTGTTATTGTGACAAGGTTCCATCGCAGTATCATCGTGCGGGGCTTATAATTCCTAGTCTTATAAAAAAAAAAACAAGTTGTTTTTTTTATAAGAAAACAGAATTGCGAATAACTATTTAGTAACCCCCGGATAGCATTTAGGTCAGCAATTAGGTCGTCACGTGCGTACTTGAGCAGCTCATGCAAGAAGGGAAGTTTGAAAAAGAAAAAGAAAACAAAGCACCCTATAGGCAATCATTGTTAGCTGTAGCTATGACGGATTCAAGGAAATATATCACCGGGAACCCCCCTTGACACTGAAATCGCTATATTAAATACCTTTTTCATACAATATTATAATAATTAACGGGAAAGAGCATAGTTGGTTTATTACGTCACCATGGACGGCAGAGTATCGCTAATGAGCAGCAGACCCACTGCTACTTTCCGCTTCCCTGAGAAGTAGGTTCATTCTGTTTTTCTAATATTCTTACCCACCATAGAAAACATGACAGTATAATTATAGTTAATGGTTTTTGGTGAATATTTTGTTATTTAATAATCTTGTAATTGGTGAACATAGCCGGTTGACAGAGTCAGATATGTATTTTTTTTAATAATTATAAACTAGTGCCTGACCGCAATTCCGCCTGATGGTAAGCAGTGATGCAATTGTTGATGGTAAGGCACGCTAGTTTATTAAGAGCCTGTTCATTCAAAAAACTGAGTGAATAGGAAAGAAGACGGCGGTTGAGCGAGGTGATGCAATGTTAAATCAAAAAACACTACCAACTTTGCTGGGCCAAAGGGAAATTGATCTGGAGACCCTCCACTACCAAACTCCCGACACAACAACATTTGGCGCATCGCACCCGACACTCATCGCAACACAACTGCTCAGACCCGTCTTCCGTACGGCTTCACCAGACCAAGAATAGAGATTGTGAGCATTATTCTAGTTTAGTTTACGACAAAGGTTCTCCTTAAAACCTATTCCAAAACACAACATATTTTCTCAGCAAACGATGCCATCGGCTACAATCTACGTGAAATGAGGTAAGGTTAGGCAATGTAACGAAATTGTCGGCGCTTGCGACTTGCGACACTCTGTGGGTAGTGGCTGATACCACCCGCTGGGCAAGTAACCGCTTACACTCAGGATTTAGATGGGCCACGATTTGATTCTAGTATTTATTGAATAGTCGGGAATAAGGTTTTAGGTAATTGTAACCGACGTTTTCTTAGGTTAGTCTTGTTGATTAATGCTTTTAAGGCTCAATTTGCTTTAAAAGTAATAGTTTTGTGTTAACCATCATTTCTTATGTATTCACGAAGACACAACAATCATTATGATTGTTGTATTATTAGATTTTCAACTTTATCTGTAAAGCTTTAAGGCTCAAGGTTGATTGGGAATTTTTGACGGTTTCCAGTAGCTTGACCAGCTGTTGTTCATGCAAACTAACACTAAAATAACGAAATATTACCCTAACTTAACCAAAACTATTCATAGACTAAAATATAGCGTCGAAAAATTCAACCGCATCGTTGTCGACTGGTAAATATGTACCCAAGAGACTGGCGACATTGCCACGTTGTGTGGCAATGTTTGCCTCTGGCCAAGGTTTTTATTCTGGATGGAAAATCATCAAATGATCTCTCCAGCTCTGGGCGGAGCGAAAGGGTGTGTCAGACTTTTGCTGACTAAAATCCACCCGTGTTCTTTCACTTGCCTGTGCGCCAGGTCCACGGTGTGTTTTTATTCAACTCGCAACTGTCAGTGTGTAAAATTAGAGGTTGCCCGGGTTTTACTCCCTGACAAAAAAAAGAGAAAAGTAGAGGTTCGGCTAATCGGGTGTGAAAATAAAAAAATGATAGTTTGTTGGACTACTATGTTTTAATTACAAGCTTTTATATGTAACAACAGGAAACTATCTTTAACTCTTATTAAATGTAAATAAACAATATAGCTTTATTGTTAACCTCAATAAGGTTGGGTCAATCCTAGCGGCTCCAAGAGTGGTCTGTTGGAGCGTCCAGGTTTCACGCGCAACAGTAGCCTAGCAGATTGCCCACTAACTCTAGCTCAGCTTACTCAGGCTGTGGATTTCATCCACTATGACTACAGAATTATACAAATCCAAAATGGGGAAAATTATATATCAGAAAAGGTCACAAAAGGTCACTAAAGGTCACTAAAGGTCACAAAGGTCACCACCGGTAATATAATAGTAAATGAGTTTTCTACGGGTACAAGAATGTTATTTAAATTGAGATAAGAGGGTACTTGCGACACATCCTTGGAAGTTCCTGGCCTTCTTTGTCCTTGAAACCACGTGTCCTGCCTCTCCAAACCAACGGGGTTGAAGGTAGAAGAATATGACAAAAATAAAAATAAGACACGCCCAGGCGGCGCTCCAATAGAAAAATTCTCCGCCTGGGAGACCCAGCCACATGCACAGGATTGCTTTGGCCTCGTGCTGCTTGCTGGCTGGTCCACACGGCCGCGATTGTCCCAAAATCAGCACACCGTGTCAGAAGCCTTTATTTTCTTTAAGCCCGTCCAGGCCGTCTGCCCGACGCCCTGCCGGTCAGATCTATCGACATCGAAAAGCCTTTTTTCCCGATCGCTACGTGACTCCACAGGTATTTTCGCCTCCTTTTCTTTCTTTTGGCTGTCCAGAATCTCTCCGTGCCAAACACCCGAAACCAAATTACCCCTTTGAACGGTGGGAGATTTCCCCGCTTACAAGATTCCAATCTGCAGAAATCCAAAATATAACTTGGTCTACAAAAATCCCTTAATGAAAAAAATACGACAATTCATTTTCACAATGAAAGCAGCGACCATTACGTTGTTGATCTACCAAAAAAAACCATGCAATCCAACATTACAAAACAATACTCCCCACAAACTTGGGAACTTGACAAAAAAACTGTCACACTGAAACGTCAAAACGACAATAAATGTCACAGATAAAGCAAAACAAATAGTAATAGACAATTAGTATCAATAACCATAGACCACAAAAAGGTGCGTTCCCCTATGCTTAGTAAAGGCAAAAAATAATAAATAAAATAAGAAATAATCACAACGTTACAATACCTCCCCTCCTAGGAAAAGGTTCGACCAAGGAGAACCGCTCGCTGCCCTCAGCGAACTAAATAAACGAAGTTAATGGGTAATTAATGATAAGTATTGGTCATAACAATGAGTAGTCCAACCAAAAAAAAAACAAAACAAAACCCTGAGCTTGTTTGATCAAGGAAGAAACCATTAAAAAAAAACACTAAACCCAACACCAAGCTTCCTTCCTCGGCCCATATCCCTCGATCGCCTCTTACGATCTGCACGGAAAGAGATGCAGCTGACACATTCTAAGATTTTCTTTTGTCCCCAGGCCAGCATGGGGAAACAATTTCTCATTAGGGCAATAATCCCATGAGGAAAACAAAAAAAATATTTAGTACAAATTAAAAAAAAAAAAAAATTCGGCAAAGCGAAACAAAAAAACGTCGCATATACTCTCTCGAATACGCGTGCATGTGTTTCGAGCAGCACGACCTCCACCTGGTTTCAAGGACAATCCGGAAATTCAAAATGTGGTAAGGGAAAAAAAAAGAACGTTGACGGAACCAAAATTAAAAAAAAATCGAACGCGTTCTTTCGATCCACTGATACAGTGATAACAACAATTCAGTAATACTGAAAATACAATATATCTTGATCCTACGTAAAACCCCAAATAAATAAAACAACCCGGATCCGGTAATAAAAAAAACGTAGGAAACAAGACTGGTTCCTCAACAACCATACTCATGATATGTTAGACAGACAGCCATACGTTCCACGCGAATCCTCTCTTTTATTAACATTCATATATCCTTATATCCTTCGTCTTATTAACACTAAGCGCTTAGTGAATTTACCTTTCATTCCTTCATTCTTCCTTCATCATTCATACAGAGTAATGAGTCGGAATAAAACCATTCAATACACCTACCAAAACGGCGTTTAAATGTCAACCATTTAAACTCCACAACGTATGCAGTCATCTCCGTGAACAACCGGCGGTTCGTAAACCGTGGCGGCACGACGAGCTCGCGAGATAACGGCGGGTCGTGCGTCCACGGAACACAGACACACAGCTGTATCACTTCGACACTACAATGCGGCTGCTGTCAGATCATCAAAACGCTGAAAAAAAACTAGTGACTCTTCAAGTCTTTAATATGCCATGACCCAATGGGATGGCCATCTAATCTTTCCAATTCGTAAACTAAGGGCGACAAAACGGCCTTTACCCTGCACTCCTCGTACTTGGGTGCTAACTTAGCCATTTTAAACTTAGCTGCATCACTTTGCGTATAGCAGCGCTTCCAAACAATATCCCCTACTGAAAACTTGGCCGGTCTACGGCGTAAATTATAATATTTAGAATTAGCCTCATGTGCCCTTAACAAATGCAACCTAACCTGACCAAAAATGTCCTTCAAACAACCTAATTCCCAAGCGTATTCGTCGCGAGGCATGGCCACTTCATACTCCGCCTCAGTATCTCTGTAGAAGGACCCGTTTACGACCGGTTCCATACCATGTACTAAAAAGAAAGGAGAAAACCCAGTGGACTCATTTACTGCACTGTTTATAGCAAACTGAATACGGTGCAGTTGCTCATCCCAGTTCCTATGGTTTTCTTCCACGTAGGAAGCTACGGCCGTCATAACTGTCTTGTTATACCGTTCTACCAGATTAACCTGCGGCGTATAACGTGGGCAATAATGTACTTTGGGAATGTTGTAACGTTTCAGTAGATTCCGGAATTCCGATCCCGTGAATTGCACTCCGTTATCTGCAATTACGGTTTCAGGGACACCGTGAGCTAAAATAACATCCCGTTCAAAATGTTTTTCCACAAGAGCACTGGTTGCACGACGCAATGGAAACAATAAGGTATACTTTGAAAAGCAACATGTTACGACTAACAAAAACGTAAATCCTGCTCGGGAACGTGGTAAAGGACCTACCAAATCTATGGACACTACCTGGAAAGGTCTATGGCAAACCTTTGGCTGACCCATTAAGCCTGGTGTAGCCTTTGTAGAATGTTTATAGGCGGCACAGACGTCACAATTTTTAATGAACTCCACGACATCCTTATGCATGCCTGGCCAAAAATACGTTAAGCACAGCCGTCTGTGCGTCTTAAACACCCCCAAGTGCGCGGCAGTAGCTTCACAATGGTTTGCCCTAATAACTTCCAGCCGATCACCCTTCTTTACCACTTCCTTCCAATCAAACTCACTCAGTAAATTATACTTGCTCTTGCAGTAACGATAGAGCTTCCAGTCCTTGACACAGAAATTAGGAAAGTTTTTAGGAAAGGCTTTACAACTATTAAAGGTCCTGTCATACCATTCATCTTTCTCTATGTTGTCGGAATCATTCACCGCTTCTACTTTCGTAAGCCTGGATAATGCATCCGGAACGACGTTGTCAGAGCCCTTCCTGTGCTCAATTTCAAACTCAAATTGAGACAGTCGGCAACCCCAACGAGCAAGTCTTCCGGTTGGATTCTCCAAGTTCATGAACCACTTCAGCGATGAGTGATCCGTCACCACCTTGAAAGGTCGGGAACCTAAATAGGCTTGAAATTTCTCTACCGCAAAAATAACCGCCAGTGCCTCCCGTTCGGTAGCACTATAATTCCGTTCCGCTTTGTTCAGCGAACGGCTAACATATGCAATCGGGTGTTCGTACCCGTCTATTGTTTGGGACAACATACCACCTAAACCATACGCTGAAGCGTCACAATGAACCGTGAACGGTTTGTCAAAATCAGGGACAGCTAAGACTGGGGCAGTAACCAAGGCGTTCTTTAATGTAATAAAGGCGGTCTCTGCTTCCTCTGACCACTGGAAAGGTGGTGCCTTTTTACCCTTTGCTGTCAACCTGTTTAAAGGAGCTGCGATTGTTGAAAAATTTCTTATGAAACGACGGTACCACGAGCATGTACCCAAAAATACTTTTACATCCCGCGCAGTTGTTGGAGTGGGAAAATTCAAAATGGCCGATACCTTTCAGGATCAGTACGCAACCCGAACTCGTCTACGACGTAACCAAGGTACTTTAGCGACTGTCGAAAGAATTTAGACTTGCTGAAATTTATAGTGAGGTTGGCCATTTTCAGTTTGTCCAACACTCGTTTTAACAGAACCATGTGCGTGTTAAAATCTGAACTACATATTACTATGTCATCGATAAAACAGAATACCATGCCATTTACAATATCGCTCGTTAGGTTATGGTCGAACAATCGATCCATAAGGCGCTGCTGACGAGCAGGCGCGCCACAAAGTCCGAATGGCATAACCTTAAATTTGAACAACCCTCTGCCAGGAATTGTGAAGCTAGTCCTCTCTTGCGAGTCTTTACTCAGTGGAATTTGCCAAAAAGATGAAGATAAATCGATGGAAGACAGGTATTTGGCCTCCTTTAGGCTGTCAAGAATCTTGGGTATGTATGGAATTGAATAAGAATCCCCTTTGGTTACCGAATTCAACTTCCTACAATCTAAACAAAACCGCCAATCTCCGTTTGATTTCTTTACAAGCAAGGCTGGATTGTTCCACGGACTCTCACTAGGAGTAACTACATCTAATGCTAACATTCTATCCAGTTCCTGGCTTAAGAATGCTCTCTTTTCCGGCGAGAGAGGATATTGTTTCGTTTTAATTGGTGGTGCATCACCAGTATCGATGACATGTTCGATCAGGGTAGTCCTACCTAAACCCTTTTCTTCAAAAGAAACATTCTTAAATTGTTCAACCATCGCATCAGCTAACTCCTTTTGTGCCACTGTTAAATGTTCATACGATTGAATTGTACTAATGCGGTCTGAATTTACTGAGTGTTTAAAGTAATCTACCGGTGAAACTCTGTAGTCAATGTTGTCAAATATTTCTGGTGCTAGACGAAAGGCATGCCAAAAATCTACCCCTAATATAACATGAGAAACTATGTTGGGTATTACAAAAAACTTAATAACATGTGTAATATTATTAAAAGTAACCGGAACAAAAATAAACCCTATCGTCTGTACCTCTACACCATTTGCAACATGACATTTTGTACTACTATTATTCTCTTGAAAGTCAAAACCAAACTTGACAAAATCTAAGTGTGAATTATTTCCCAAAATTGAAATGGCTGCACCTGAGTCCAATAATCCAAAGATCTCAAAATCATTTACTTGAAATTTTAGATGAGGTCTAATATCCTTTTTACTAGGAGCAAACAGAACCGTGGCAATGGAACCGAAATTATAAAATTTAGACCTAGAATCATTATTTAAATTGCCGCGATTCAACCTTACAAGTTTTTTGAATTTTTATTAGACACTTTGTCAGATTTCTTTACATTTTTGCAGTTAGTACAGTGTTTCCGCAAAACACCTACTTTCCCACAGCCAAAACACTTTACAGCACCCCCTTCCGGCACGCCGTTGCACTTTGAAAAGTTGTGGTCAGTTTTTCCACATTTGAAACAAATGGGCTTTGCGGTTTTCCTAAACTGCCTACCCCTGCTATAAGTGTCAGCACACGGACAACCGGCCGACCCGGCCGCGTTTGTCGTCGAGGCAGCCACCGCCTGAACAGGCTTATGAGACTTGCCTTTGTAAGCGAAGTCCGTGCCAAGCATACTAGAGCTGGGCCTCGACGGCTCCACAAACAGATCAGCCCGCTGACGCGCGGCTTCCAACTTCCGGCACTGTTCTTTAAGTTGGGCGATTGAAGTTACCTGCACTAACGCTAGCTGTTGTGAAAATTGAGGCCTAATATTATGTAACAAAATCTCTAATTTACTGTCCTCGCCCAGTGGGTTTTTGAGACGAGCAAACATACATGTCATGATTGAAAAATAAATATGGACTGGTTCGTCCGCTCCCTGTGTACGAGATCTAATTTCCCCAAGCAACCTATAATCATGGTCCACTGGGCCAAACTCCTCCAATAAAATCTCCTTAAGCTGAAACCAACAAGAAACTTGATCCCTGATACCCCTGTACCAAAGCAAAGCTTGCTCCGTAAATAATTGAGCAGCAGAATTAAACAACTTAATATCCGAGACACCATAGGACCGTTGCAACTCATCGCCCCGTTCCAAGAAAGACCGTGGGTCAGTAATGCCGTTGAACTTTAAGTTCCACTTCGAAACATTTTTATCACCGGAGCATTCTACAGATATTTCCTTAGAGCAAAGAAAGGGTTGACTTCATGAGGAACAGGAGTACTAGCTACCTCCACCTTACCCAGGAGCACCTCCAGCTTGTCGCTAAGCTCTGTCTTTATAGTCAGGATAGCGGGATCATCAGACTGAATTCTGATGATCCTATGGTACAAGTGGCTGCCCAAAGCTCGGCTTCGGTTCTGCGAGTACCTGTCCTTCAACCTAGTGTACCTGTCAACAGCCACACCAAGTTCCTTCAGCTTTTCCTGAATAATTCTAAGTTCTGATTCCGGTGTAAATTCAGTTTCCAAACCTGCCTCTGCAGGACATTCTAACAATAAGCCACGAAGTTGTTTGCGCAGGGCTTCCACAGTACTAGCAGGAGTCTCAGAACGAATAGAAACCTCATATATAAGCTCATCCTTCAAGAGGGAGTGAAATTGTATATTGCGGTCCATGTTGATGTGAAAAGTTACTATTTGTAGCTAAAAATGTGTAAAAAGGAAATCAAACAGACTCTAAAACGCGAATTAACAGTGGTGACTTACAGTTATTTACTTAAATTTGCTTAAATTTACTTAAATTCTTGAATGAAGTTATGAAATTGACACAATGTAAGGTATTGTTAAAAAAAAAAATTAAAAATGTAAAATCTCCAAAATTTCTACAAAATTATGCTTAGGCACACGCAGGCACAGTATTTATATCAATTACAATCACTAAAAAGTGGTACTCAGTACAGCAATACACCAAAATAATTCAAAATAAGTTTTCACAGTGTGAGCAGATAAAATTTGTCAAAGTTAAATTTCACTAAAATTCCATAAAATATTTGGAAAAACCACAATAAATTGGCACAGTCACATGTAAAATATTATAATCCTGCTTAAGGATGCAAAATAAATACAAATAAACACTAAAAATTTAAAAGCATGATGCAACATACCCTCAAACTGACATGTGATTGTTCAACTGTCACTAAGTAAAATTATGTGAAATTTGAAAAATAATTACAACAATGTTTTTTGGGAAGAAAAGGAATGCACTTATCACTGATTAATACTGATACAAGGCTAATTCACACTTATTAAATTAAAGTAATACTTCAAAATTTAAAGTTACAAGTTTTTTAGAAGAGAAAAAAAAATATCTCCAGTGGTGACCTTTACCCAATCAGCCAAATTCCCCATGAAAATAAATATAAATTGGGCGCCATTTGTCAGTGTGTAAAATTAGAGGTTGCCCGGGTTTTACTCCCTGACAAAAAAAAGAGAAAAGTAGAGGTTCGGCTAATCGGGTGTGAAAATAAAAAATGATAGTTTGTTGGACTACTATGTTTTAATTACAAGCTTTTATATGTAACAACAGGAAACTATCTTTAACTCTTATTAAATGTAAATAAACAATATAGCTTTATTGTTAACCTCAATAAGGTTGGGTCAATCCTAGCGGCTCCAAGAGTGGTCTGTTGGAGCGTCCAGGTTTCATGCGCAACAGTAGCCTAGCAGATTGCCCACTAACTCTAGCTCAGCTTACTCAGGCTGTGGATTTCATCCACTATGACTACAGAATTATACAAATCCAAAATGGGGAAAATTATATATCAGAAAAGGTCACAAAAGGTCACAAAAGGTCACTAAAGGTCACTAAAGGTCACTAAAGGTCACCACCGGTAATATAATAGTAAATGAGTTTTCTACGGGTACAAGAATGTTATTTAAATTGAGATAAGAGGGTACTTGCGACACATCCTTGGAAGTTCCTGGCCTTCTTTGTCCTTTAAACCACGTGTCCTGCCTCGCCAAACCAACGGGGTTGAAGGTAGAAGAATATGACAAAAATAAAAATAAGACACGCCCAGGCGGCGCTCCAATAGAAAAATTCTCCGCCTGGGAGACCCAGCCACATGCACAGGATTGCTTGGGCCTCGTGCTTCTTGCTGGCTGGTCCACACGGCCGCGATTGTCCCAAAATCAGCACACCGTGTCAGAAGCCTTTATTTTCTTTAAGCCCGTCCAGGCCGTCTGCCCGACGCCCTGCCGGTCAGATCTATCGACATCGAAAAGCCTTTTTTTCCGATCGCTACGTGACTCCACAGGTATTTTCGCCTCCCTTTTCTTTCTTTTGGCTGTCCAGAATCTCTCCGTGCCAAACACCCGAAACCAAATTACCCCTTTGAACGGTGGGAGATTTCCCCGCTTACAAGATTCCAATCTGCAGAAATCCAAAATATAACTTGGTCTACAAAAATCCCTTAATGAAAAAAATACGACAATTCATTTTCACAATGAAAGCAGCGACCATTACGTTGTTGATCTACCAAAAAAAACCATGCAATCCAACATTACAAAACAATACTCCCCACAAACTTGGGAACTTGACAAAAAAACTGTCACACTGAAACGTCAAAACGACAATAAATGTCACAGATAAAGCAAAACAAATAGTAATAGACAATTAGTATCAATAACCATAGACCACAAAAAGGTGCGTTCCCCTATGCTTAGTAAAGGCAAAAAATAATAAATAAAATAAGAAATAATCACAACGTTACACAACCCTGACCCAGGAGTCATCGGCGAGCTGCCCACTGCTCACCGCCCGCAGCCCGCCCTTTCGGTGGCCAGGAGTTCGATGTTGTCTCTACCAGGGCGTCTCCTGGGCCGGCTAGTGGCATGAGGGCGCTGGGATTCCCGCTCCCTCACATGCTCCGCTTTCACCTTTGCCAGCATCACTGTTTCGCAGAAGGACGTGACTATATATTTATTTTACAATGGCCTGAATTTTCAATGTACAAGTAATTTTAATTATTGTATGGAAGAACTAACAAAAATCCTATCTGGTTACCCTGTGACCCAAGACCATAGCAAATTCATAGGTCACAGTCTCTTTTGAGGTCCTGACAAAGTTAGATCAGCACCCTAATTGTGTAACACACCATTACTATCAGTTGGAATCATTTTGAAGCTTATTGCTATTCCATTGCTCTCTGTGTTCAAAAATGTGTCTGCCCAACAACGTATATAACGCAATGAATGTTGTTGAACTGTCAAAATGAAACTCATTGCTACTGATGTAGATGAATGATTGATGGGTGATGGTGAAGGGCGGCCCCTGGCGGACCGGCGACAGCAACCGACGAGCGGCCCTGGCGGACCGGCGACAGCAACAGACGAGCGGCCCTGGCGGACCGGCGACAGCAACGGACGAGCGGCCCTGGTGGACCGGCGACAGCAACGGACGAGCGGCCCTGGTGGACCGGCGACAGCAACGGACGAGCGGCCCTGGTGGACCGGCGGCAGCTGCAGAGGAGCGGCCCTGGTGGACCGGCGGCAGCTACGGAGGAGCGGCCCTGGTGGACCGTCGTCAGCTACAGAAGAACGGCCCTGGTGGACCGGCGGCAGCTACACGAAGAACGGCCCTGGTGGACCGGCGACAGCAACGGACGAGCGGCCCTGGTGGACCGGCGGCAGCTGCAGAGGAGCGGCCCTGGTGGACCAGCGGCAGCTGCAGTGGAGCGGCCCTGGTGGACCGGCGGCAGCAACGGAAGAACGGCCCAGAGGAGCGGCCCTGGTGGACCGACGTCAGCTACAGAAGAACGGCCCTGGTGGACCGGCGGCAGGTACGGAAGAGGGACTGCCCCGGCGTCACCAGGCCGGCAGCAGTCGAGGGCTCCGACGGCAAAGGGCCAGGCAGCTCCAGGCGCACCAGTTATATAGAGACTGGCACAGCAGGAAACACCCTAGAAGGGCTCTCGAGGCAGCGTTTACTGGAGACCTACTTTTAAGAGGCTTGTTTGGGAAGCAGAGCTCGACTGACCACTGCTCTGCGATGATTCTAAAGAAGCCTCGGAGAACAGTTTGGAGGTCGAAATTTAAAATATTCGAAAATATGGACGAGAACGGTAAACAATTTTACCATAAAGAGTTCGAATAACAATTATAAAATAAAAATAGCAGACCAACAAGAATTTTGATGAGAAGGTTGTCATAGATACATCATCAACAATGTTGTCAAAAAATATCAAAATAATGAAAATGTTCTGTAACAATGTAAATATAAACGGTATTAAATTAAAAAGTGCTGTGTTTGATAGGAAAAAGTGATACAGTCCTGCATAGGTACGGCTTCCTACGCTAAGGGGTCACTAAGTCGCCGAAACTTAGGCCTAAAGTTGAGGACTGAGTCTGTGAACAGAAAAATGAGTCCTGGTGTAGTGGAATATGATCAAAACAGAGCCTCATAATAATGGCAAGCATATTATGGACCGTGGAAATGAATGATACATATATAAGTATGAATATGAGTATAAATAATAAGTGTAAGTATATCTGAATATGTACATAACATTACAAACTCCCGACATAACAACATTGGGCGCATCGTACCCGACACACATCTTCAGCAAGACTTTGTCCGGTGGGCAACTTCTGCCGGCAGCCGATGTTGTGGCCTACTACCGAGAATCAATCACTCACCGGGCCAATAAATAGTTGAACTAGTATAGATCCTTTTTAAAGATATAATGACATCATTTTATTATATAACTCTTACATTTATCGTTTAGTACCCCATAACACAAGTCTCGCTACTTACTTTGGGGCTAGCTCAATCTGTGTGATTGGTAGAAAAAAAACACTAAGTAGTCTTTAATTAAATACATCACTTACGTGCATGAACAATGTTAAAAGGTTTACACAGTTCATTTTCTAAATTATTAGAATATAAGCAAGTATAGTTTTCAAGATTAGAATAAAAAAATAATACATTATTTACTGTAGCCTTGATATGAATCATTCAATATTTACATATACCTAGCTAGTTTTATCCCGCTTGTTCGAAAAGTATCACATGGCACTAAAAAGTAATAAACCTTGCACAAATACGACCACTTTTTCCAACCAAGTTTCACACACGTCCAACTTCTGACGTCACTGAATAAGGAAATACAACATTACCATTAGTCATACTATTAAGAAAAAGGTTATTGTTGAAATTACAGCAATTGGAAAAATGCTCCAGTTTTAATTATAATTATTATCATTGTCATATTTATTTTCCGGAGAATGTTCATAGTAACCGATGAAGTGTTTTTTCGAGGTCTGTGCGACGCGGTGGAAAGTTCATTGAACTTGTTATTGTAAGTTAATTTTGTGGGTATTTTTAGTTAGATAATATACCTATTCATTGGGGCTTTTTACTGTCCATGAAGATGATTCTGGTACGATGAATATGAGACAGGCACAAGTATGATGGCTAACTACATCGTCCTTAATTAAGAGCATTTGGTGCGATATGCTAGCAAGGAAAGCAGTCTTCAATTTAGTATATTCTTTATTCTCGTAGTTAATCATCATCATTTCAGCTGAAAGATGTCCACTGCTGGATATAGGCCTCCCTCAAGGATCTAAACGACAACCGGCTCTGCGCCTCCTGCTTCCAGCGGTTTCTCACGACTTGGGGGCCTAGCCACACTGCGTTTCCGGTGCGTGGTCGCTACTAGAAAACCCGTCGGCCCCATCGGGCATCGGTCCTGCGGGCAATGTGCCTGTCCCACTGCCACTGTTGTAATTCTTCGGGCTAAATTGGTTACTCTCGTTCTTCTGCGGATGAAACCCAAAGCATAGCCCTCTCCATTGTCCTTTAAGTGACTGAGCTTTCCTGGTTTTCCTGGTCGTAGTTAATCATCACCATCTCAGCGTTAATCCCAGTCGCATCCGAAGTTTTTTCAGCTTTGGAGTCTGGGGTCCGCTACCTATCATAATTAAATGTTTAGTAATTCTTCTCCAATAAGGATCACATCGTCATCAGAGAACAATACCGCAACTCAAAAACTGACGCAGAAGAAAAGCGTATTACGTCGACTGTTGACCAATTATTCATTCAACTATAATATTTTCCATACAAATTACATTGTACACGACAAATCCCACGCAATGTTTCTAAGAATAACCACTATTAGAATAAAGATTAAGTACCATTATTTTAGTCATCGTTCATTCATAAGAGTTTAAGAGAAATTCCGGAGCATCTACTTGTAAACAGGCAGTAATTGGATGACTCATATTTTAACGAAGAAAACGTGATCCATTTCGCGAATAGGTATATCGTGTGAGTCAGTTTTTGTGTTGAAATTCTGTGTATCTGAAGTGTTTGAAGCAAGAGGAATGTTTAGACTTTAGAGTGACTTCTGTGTGCCTAAATATGAATAACTGCAAGAAAGAAAGAGGGAGAGAGAGAGAAAAAAAGAGAGACATGAAATGTTGGATGGACTGTGTGAATCAGCAGGTTTGTTCTTTAAAAATATCAACGTGGAAACTCACGTAAAGTGAGCTGGGTATCCTCAGCAAAAGGCGAATGA